>CM076578.1:203855379-204060150 GCA_034641835.2 Pinus albicaulis | reverse complement strand
GACGTTTTAGGAGGAGTGTTTGATGGCAGAATCAATGAGGGGGGCTCCCAAGTATTTGGCTGGAAGGGTTGCTATGGGAAAGCCTAAGATATGAGCAATACTGACCTGAGTAGCAGCAGGAGTGTTAAAGAAAAATATTTGAGACTTGGCTGCGTTGACAGAGGTACCAGAAGCATCAGAAAAGACATTCAGGATGGATTTGAACGCACGAGCTTCTGGCACAAAGGGATGGCCGAAAAGCATATTGTCATCTACAAATTGTTGATGGGTGGTAGGGGGAAGGCCATGAAGGGAAATACCTTTCAGGAGATTGACACGAGCAGCATTGCGGATGAGACGACCTAGGCCTTCAGCCATGAGCACAAAGAGAAAAGGAGACAGGAGGTCTCCTTGTCTAATTCTTCTGGAAGGAGAGAAAGGCTTAGAAGGGATCCCATTGATCAAGATAGAAAAGAAAGTGGATGAGATGAGGTTCATGACCCACCTTATCCACAAATGATTGAAACCGAAAGCTTCCAAGATCCTTTAAATGTAGGTCCAACTCAATTTATCAAAAGCCTTAGACAAATCGATTTTTAATAGCATACCTGCTTTCTTGCTGATCTTTAAGGAGTGGATGACTTCATGAGTGAGAATGATCCCATCAAGGATTTTCCATCCTTCCACATAGCCAGTCTATTCTGGAGAAATGAGCATGGGGAGGAGAGGCTTGAGACGGTTGGCAATGACTTTTGAGATAAGCTTGTAGATCACATTGCAGAGAGAAATAGGTCGAAACTTGTCAGGAGTGCTCGGTTGATATTCCTTCGAGACAAGAGCGATGAAGGTGGCGTTGATGGAGGGCAGTAACTAATGCATAGTTCTTGATTCTTCAACCAAGTTCCAGACTTCAATCTTGATGAGATCCCAAAAATGATGAAAGAAGTTGGAAGTGAAGCCGTCCGGGCCTGGAGCCTTGCCGATTTTGGTTTGAGCTAAGGCTGCTTCAACTTCCTGTAGGGAGACAGAGCTTAGAAGCATCTGATTATGTTCCTCCGTGATTATCTTGGGGATCAGATGGGAGATTTGATCAATAGCAAAATGCCTACTCAGCTGAGGTTCATGGTGCACATCTCTGAAATGGTCTAACAGTTCGCGCTCCATGTCTTCATGATTTTCCAGCCTTTCTCCTTGCTGATTTGTGATGTGGCTGATGTAATTGCACATTCTCCTTTGTATATTGGATCTATGGAAGAATTTTGTATTGCGCTCTCCTTCCTTAAGCCATCGAACGTGGGATTTTTGCCTCCAGAATATTTCTTCTTGCTTGTACCTATCATTCAACTGGCTTTGTATATTTTGTTCCTGGTAGTCGAGGTGGTCTGTTCTCCCATTCTCGATAATTTCCTGTTGGATCTCAGCCATCTTGCTTTCAAGGATTTTCTTTTCCTGAAAAATGTTCCCAAATACTGAGTGATTCCAGCTTTTGATTTGAGATTTTAGAAACTGGAGTTTTTGCTGGAACTGAAACATCTTAGATCCTTTAGGAGGTGAAAAGTTTTTCCATGAATTATGTACCATGTCCTTGAAGGAGGGATGACTGAGCCAAAAAGCCTCAAATCGGAGGGGTCGCTTTAGATGTTGACTAGGCCTCTGCCATTGTAGGGCAATGGGCCAGTGGTCCGACCCTGTAATGGGTAAGATGGAAGCTATGATGTCCCCTCCCATGTGGATAGCATTGTCTGAGATCAGGAATCTGTCAAGTTTGGATGCAATGTGATGACTACCAGATCCTTATTGTTCCATGTATGCATCCCATTGTTGAAAGGAAGATCGATGAGCCAACTTATGCTAATGAAATCTCTGAAATGAGCACTGTCTTGGTCCAATCTCGGACGCCCTCTAGATTTTTCTTCCAGCTTTGTTATCATGTTGAAATATCCTCCCAAAATCCATAGAGGATGAGTTCTGTTGGCATTCAGAACCTCCATCGTATGCAAAAGCGCCACTTTGCTAGCTAGGTCTTGAGGAAAGTAAAAATTTGATAGGTGACCGTGAATATTGGTACCGATCAGATGAAAAGAGGCCTGGATGAGGTTATGGGCTGCATGGAAATCCCCAAGCTCAATAGCTTGCGTGTCCCAAATTATGGCAAGACCTCCAAAAAATCTAGAGGCATCAACGACAAAATAATGGCAACTAGGCCAGGCTTTGGAAAGAATTTTATCCAATACCTCAGAAGTGCATTTGGTTTCTTGAAGAAAGATGAGATGCGGTCTTTCTTGCTGTATCATGTTCTTGATCATTTTGTACTGCCTGGGGCTGTTCAGCCCTCTGACATTCCAAGATATGAGCTTCATGAGGAAACATTAGGAAGGGGCTTGTAGAACCTCGTGAGCTTGGGGTAACGTCTTGACTCCACCAACATTTCCCCAATCATGATGGTGCATTGCCAATCCGGTTTCCTACCTCTCTTCTTTGATTATTTAATTATTTTTAGGCCATCCCAATGACTCCCTGGGTGGATTCCTAATTTTTTATGTTGCTGAGCCTTGGACAAGACATCTTCCAGGGTATCAATCTGGCTGGGATTGATATTGTCAAAGTCCTGACGTATGCATGCTTCCTCTAAACTTAGGAGATCAAGATCTCCCAACTCAACACCTTCCGAATCTTCATCCATGATGCTGAGCTGACTGCTTTCAGGGTTATCAAGAGAAGGGAGAGAGGGGACTTCCTGGGTAGCATCAACTTCCATAACTTTTGATTTCACATCTGCAAGAAGAGAATCAAGGGGTTGCTTGTGGCTTAAGGACTCTCCTTTTTCCGGTCCAGTAGGGTTGGGTGAGGAAGGAGAGGGATTCTGGGGGTTAGCCTGAGAGGGGAGGTTAGGGGGAACTGCAAGGGAGGCTTGGTTGGTGGCGCCAGAAGGGTTCGATTGGGCAAGGGCCTCAAAACTATTGCTGGTCGAAGGGGTATTGACCTGAGGGTTGGAGGCTTTGTTGCTGGGAGGGGGCTTTTTATGACGTTTCTTCTGACTAGAAACCTTAGTGAACCCATCTGCTTCCGACTTGTCGGCATCTTCAGAGATTTTAGCAGCGGAGTTCAGTGGGAAGTCCCTGAAAAAATGGCCATGGGCATGGCATATTCGACACCTGAAGGGAACATGTTCATAGTCAAGAGGTTGAATCCATTCAAAGTCATCATGGAATAAACTGACCGCATCCGGAAATGCCCTGTCCAGTTGCATGTACACACAGATCCGCGCATAAGAGGTGTACCATCGAAGCTTGGTTTCCTCAGCAATTTTAATGAATTCCCCAAGCCCTCGTCCTATAGCTGTGAGATAATCCTCATCCCAATATTCAAGGGGGAGCGAATACAGCCTGATCCAGACTGGCGCCCAATTTAATTTTTCCTTATCTGGGTTGAAACGTTCAACCCAATCTCTGAGAAAAAGACCAGCTGAGTTAAAGAAATAGGGACCCCCATCTAGAACCCTATTTTGGTCTTCGATATAGTTGAAAACCGCATTGAAGAAGCCTTTTGGCCCAAGCTGTAGCATGACATGGCCTTTGGGTTTCCATTTTGCAGCAATCCATCCTTGCAAGGCTTTTTATGTAGGCCAGAAACCGATGAACTTTCCAATGAGAGCATGATCTTTCATATATTGAATCTGGGCATTTATTCGGTGACTTGGAAGGTCAATCTTTGGTCTTTCCATTGCAATGGGTTTGCAAGTGACCGATATAGTTGAATTTGGAATCCGAGAGGATTCAGAGGCTTGCATGTGAGTCGGATCGTTTGCCTGGAGTGTTTCCTCCATTACAGGGTTGAGCCCACCCTGTTCCGCATTGTTCTTGTTTTGGGCATCTTTGGAAGGGGGAAGCTGAGCACTTCCCCCTGTCGTGGGAGCCATCGCCTGTGCTCAGATGCAGCAGGACGTTCGATCCCCTAGCTGATGGCGCTACAGCGTAGAGATGTCGACAGGTGCAGCGCCGTTGCAGGAAGCGTTGTAGCAGAAGCAGAAAACCCTAGCTCGTGCTCACCGAAGCTCTTTTGCTGGGATCTTTAGGTGGTACAACTGTTCATATTTGATCAGGATCAGTGGGTGTTTTAGGGAAATTTCCTTTTCCAAGACATGAATCAGTTTCATGTTTCTCGTTGATTATTCCCCTCTCAAAGTGGCGTTATGATAGTGTTTCATTGGGTTTTGGTTTATTTGAAGGATATGTGTTGGTTGGCTGTTTGAGGAGGCGATTTTCTGTCCTTGTTTGCTCTTATTTTGGGGGTGGCCATTCTTATTGATCTCTTAGGACTCCTTTTCTGGCTATTGTCAATGTACGTTTCTGGATGGGTTTATTTCGGATGCCAATGCTTATGAAAATTTCTACCTAATTCCTTTTTCAGAGTCACAGTGGCCGTAGCTGCCACTTCTGAAGTACATGCTATCTCTATCGTCTGGAAATATAGATATGGCTGAAGGGAATGTTGGGCTCTCTTCAGATATATCGGCCTAGGCGGAGGTTAATGCATCTTTCCTTGCTGATGATTGTAGGCGTTCCGCTGATTTTCAGGTTGACGATTTTATTATCAAACAAGTGGTTCAAGACTTTCCTTCAGCTGTGATTAACGCGCAGAGATGCCTTAAGAGACTCGGAATCGGGGGAGGATGCGGTATAATAAGAACATTTTCAAACATAATATGGAGATCAAAGAAGTCATCTTGGACCATGAAGATTTATGTATCAGGGTGACGAGTCTGCAGAAGAGAGCAGTTATCGGTAGATGGATGTTCCCTGACTCTGAAAATTTTAATACTGCCACATGGATTAAATAGTTTTGGTTCCCAATCATAGGCTATATGCCTAAATTTAGCTCACTCCTCAATGGGTGGTTCAGCGTCCACTTCATGGACGAAAAGGATGTCCACAAAATTATTGGCAGGACATGGGTTCGGGGGAGAAGCTTCATGCAGCTTATTCTGTGGTACCTGGGTTCAATCCTGTCATGGAGGCTCTGCGTAGCCGTGTAGTATGGGTGAAGCTACCAGGGCTTCCACTTGAGTTCTGGATGCTCAAGGCTCTTCGAGCGATTGGCAATTCAATTGGGCACACTAAGTATATTGACCCCAACATTGTGGGTGCCAGTTATAAAAGGGTGGCGTGGATATTGGTCAACGTGAACTATGTGAGGGGCTTGCCAAGGGACGTTGATCTCATTTGGAACAATAGGCTTCATCGAAAACACATTGACTTCTGGGGCATCCCTTTCAGGTGCCTTATTTGCCATCAAACTGGGCATTTAAGAGAAAATTTCCCATATCGTTTCTGCATGACTCGTGCACAGGAGGCAGTCGCTGAAGTGGGTGCGGGCCGACAGAATGATGCGGTTATTGGTACTTCGGGTGGTCTCCCATCAGGTAACCCGAGTTCTTTATCCTCTGATGAAGACGTATATGTATCTGCTGATGGTATAATTGATGATAATGTCACTCTTAACGAAAATGTTGTTAGATTTGATAGACTTTTTCCTCATAACCAACCTATAACTAGAATGTTAGAACCTGAGGAAAATAGGGAGCCAATAAACTCACCTGAACCATCTCCCAATGAACAAAGTCGGTTAGTCTCTTTCCCTGATGTTGCTATTACTATGGGAACCTGTGGTCGGAACCTGAAACCTTCACTTCCCATGATTGGGGATTATGTTGCTATCACTATCCCCTCGGACCATATCATCAATTCTGCTCCATTACAACCACCAACCCGACCTATTGGGTTGACCACTGGGACTCTATTTCAAAATGACGACCCGTATCACCTTTTTTCCGACCCTCCGCTGTATCAATCAACTCACTCCTATCGGGGGGAATCGTCAACTGTGGGATCCGTAGGGGGTGATGGATTCTCCCCTCTTAATCCCAATTCTTCATCTCAGCCAGATGACCCCATTCTCCTTTCGGACTCCCCAAAGAACACTATAGGTAGCGACCTAGAGTCCATCATGGAAAACCCACATTTGGACCTTGCCGCCCTTACTGTTTTTGACAAGCTGCCCACCTCTACGGCCCAACTGTCAAGTTCTTCGAGACCAACCAGCATTACCATAAGGAAGTCTTCCAAACCTAATGGCCGTAAAGGTATCCCTGTTCTCGGATGTTGAAGACGATCTCACTGATATTCCTATTTCTATTGTTGAAGTACCTGGGTGTACTACAAGGGCGCTTAGATCAAACCACCCTGATGTGGTGTCACCATGAACTTAATCATATCAATGAATATTTGGGGGTTAGGCAATGCCTCCAAATTTCATTGCCTATGGGATCTAATTGCTCCGAAGGATCCCATTATATTCTTGGGACAAGAAACTCTTAGTAAAAGGGAGAAAGCCATTCAGATGTTCTTAAGTATCAATACAGGATGGTGTGCCGCGGCTGTGGATTCAATTGGCCACTCGGGTGGGATGATTGCAATTTGGGATCAGAATAGAGTATCCCTGAAGGCTTATAGATTTTTTGGTGGAATGCTCTTAACAGGTAAGATTAGGGGTATAAAGGGTATGTTTAACATTGTCAATATTTATGCGCCATATAGTGACAGGATGGCATTCTGGAATCGTATGCAAGCTTCAGGTATTCTCTCTTTAACAAGTTTGATTATTATGGGCGATTTCAATTCCTCGCTGCATGAGGATGAAATATGGGGGTCTAGGGCTCGATTGGACCCTCTAGCCAATTTTTTATATGATATGTTCAGTTCTTTTCATTTGGTGGATATCAAACCCATACCTATGGCCCCCACCTGGACTAACAGAGGGACAGGTGATCAATTTATAGCCAAAAGACTGGATAGAGTGTTGGTTAAAGAATCGTTAATGGAGGTCTTGGGGGATCCCCATTCTACTGTATTGACCTCGGATATCTCGGATCACATGCCAATTTCTCTGTTATGGAAATCGGCTGTAGGTATCAAAAGCTGCCCCTTCAAGTTCAATCATATATGGTTGGAAGATACAGAGTATGTGGAGATGGTTCAGAATACATGGAAAGATGATGGGGGTTATCTGGGTGATGGGATTTGGGATCGTTTCCATCACAAACTACAGATGGTCAAGAAGGTGTCTAAGAATTGGGAGATTCATAAGAAGCGAGCCCTCAAGGTGGAATTAATAGCTATTAATCTACAGATGGAATCTATTTTAAATAGTTTCTCCGACAATCCTCTGGATGTAGTCACATACCAAACTCTCTATCAATTGGGAAATAGGAAAAGGGAGATCTTGCGCATAGAGGAAGTCACATGGAAATTAAAAAGCAGAATAACATGGCTTAAAGAAGGAGATCAAAACACCCAGTTCTTCCACAAATGCACTAATGAAAGAAAGAATAAAAATACTATATGGCGCATTAAAAGGCCGGATGATAGTTTTTCCATCACAACATCTGATATTCAAAATGAATCCTTCAGGTATTTTTCAAGCTTCTATCAGAAGGATATCGGAGTCAATGCAAAAAACCAGGAGTGGTTACTGGATCATGTTGGTACGTATTTTGATGAGGATGCTATCAGATCTATGGAGGCTTGCATATTTGGGAATGAAGTTTTATTGGTCCTGAAATCTTTTCCAAATGATAAATGTTCGGGGCCTGATGGGTGGCCCGCGGAGTTATTCGTTTTCTTTTTTGATATTTTGGGTGCTGAACTGACGGAGGCGCTGGAAATGATTAGGTCCAGGGGGATCATGCCTGCTAACCTCAACTCCACATTTATTGCCTTAATTCCCAAAGTCGCTGATCCACAGACATTTTTAGAGTTCAAAACTATAGCACTCTATAACGTGCTATATAAAATTACATCCAAGATTATTGTAAATCGATGCACGCCACTCTATCCAGTCACATATGCATGGAACAGTATGGATTCTTACCGGGGCGATCTATCCACGATGCCATCGCCATAGCACAGGATGTGCTTCACTCTATTCATGCGGAGAAACAAGAGGCTATTGTTTTCAAAGTGGACCTTCATAAAGCATATGATTTCGTCGATTGGTCTTTGATCCGGATTGTCCTTCTCAAGATCGTCCTGCCTATTAGGGTTATTCAATGGATAATGTCATGTATATCATCAGTAAGATTTGCGATCATCATTAACAACATCCCTACTCAATTTTTCAATGCAGGCAGGGGATTACGTCAAGGATGCGCACTTTCCCCTTTGATCTTCAATCTAATCATGGATAGTTTTAGTAGAATTTTGAAAAGGGCTGAGCATAATGGCTTCATACAAGGGTTCTCTTTCTAAAATTTTGTTTCATCAACGCATTCACTATTTGTGGACGACATAATTTTATTTGGCTATCTGCAAAGGAACCACTGGTTTTACATCCATTATATGTTTATCAGATTTGAACAGGCTATGGGTTTAGCAATCAATAGAAGAAAATCTTTTATTATTCATGAATATGGTGACCCACTGGAGGCCTCCTTCATAGCGGAATTCTTGGGAGTTGGTTGCAGATTGGCTACTGAAGGGTTTCGCTATATTTGGGTCAGAATCAAGCCATGTGGATACAAGGTCAGAGACTGGATGTGGTTGATTGACAGGTTCAAGATGCGCATTGGCAGATGGACGCATATATGGCTATCAACAGGTGGCAGATTGATTATGATTCAGGCGGTCCTATCCCAGTTAATGGTATACTGGGGTCACCTCTTTTATATGCCTGAGAAGATAATTAAAAACATTAATGGGATTATTACAAATTTCCTTTGGGGTGGCCCCAACATGGATCATAAATATCATTTATGCAGACTGGCCCTTCTAAGCAGGCCTAAACAACACGATGGATGGGGTATTTTAGATACCAGATTGTTCAATAAGGCTTTACTTATTAAGTATTTTTGGAGGGCTATCAGTGGAAACCGTATATGGAACGCAATCATAAAATTCAAATATATTCAAGGGGATGTCCTTCATTAGATTATGTGCCTGGAATTCACACAACCCCGCTCTATCTCGATCATATGGTGGAGATTTATTAAGATTCTCATTCATGTGGCTAATCGATTATCTTGGTGGTTCGGGGATGGTGTCAGGATTCCGCTGGGCTTCAAGAAGATGGTTGCTATGCCCCCGCAAACAGGCCCTTCGCATAATCTTCTTCATATATTGGCACACAGGGGTATTATATTCATTTCACAAACGATCCATTATTGGGCTTCTGGAGCGCCTGTCTTCAAGATTGCTTTACAGCTGGACCTTATGGGATCTGAAGTGGATGATTGGGAAACTTTCAAGGATGGCATTATAAGTGCGGGTCTTATTTGGTCACAGGAGGGTGATCAAATTATATGGGACAGACCAATTAAAAATGATGCGGTGGTGGTTAAATATATCTATCAGCAGATTAACAGGTCGCGTTATGAAGGCCAAATCACAACGCTTTTTTTCCCTTTTTGGCACAGAAAAATTCCATCTAAAATTTTACTATTTTGCTGGCTAGTGTGGCAGGGGAAGATCCTCACATGGGATAACCTCCTAAAGCACGGGAAAACTAGACCAGGTAGGTGTGCGGTATGCTGTGATGATATCGAATCCATTTCTCATCTGTTTTTCTAGTGTCCAGTTGTGCTGGATCTATGGAAACTATTCAGCTCACATTTTATGGAACAATCTTGGTCACCTGGGGATTTCATTTCTACGGCTCAGGACTGGGATAAACTACATGGAAAGTTTAAGTTGCTACCTTTCTTCCTCATCTGGGAGATATGGTTGGCAAGGAATAGACTGGTCCTTCAGGATATACCTTTTCGGATCCCACTGGTTTTCTCTGCTGTTATGAACTAGATTGAGGAAAGACCACTGCCAACTATTGTAGTCGAGGATGCTTCCTTTCACATTAGGCCACATGAGATCTCCCTTCCTACCCTTTTTTTTGATGGGGCATGTCAAGAGGGAATCACTGGGTGCGGAGCATGGATCAAATTGTCTCTGCGAGAAAGGATCCACATTTACTGGAATGGCGGTCCGGGGACGAATAATAAAGTAGAAGTTATGGCTCTCTGGGGTGGCCTTCTGGCGGCCATTAATCTCCAGCTACAGGATTTAAATGTTTATGGTGATTCAAAACTGGTTATTAGTTGGGTGACTGGATCTTTTACAATGTCGAATCTAGATTTACAAGGTTGGCTCCAAAGGACAAAAAGATTGTGGAGAAAGCTGAATTCCCCACCTATTCGTCATATCTACAAGGACATCAATACTAGGGCAGACGGCCTCTCGAAAAAGGGTATCAGTGCAGATTTTGGGGTCATGCATGTGACCCAATTTGTTGATGGTGTACAGGTCTGGGGAGCTTCGGTCCCTATTCCATAATTGGAATCTTCTGTTGCTTTTAATATTTTTTGTATCAACGTTCTATTTTGTTCCAGCTTCATTAATCTTCTATCCTATTAGTTGCGGGGTCCTCGAACAACTCTCATCTTTTGTCTAGCACGTAACAATTTTGACTTTGGTTTATGGGGGTTGCTCACGCACAAACAACAAGCAAGCCAGCTGGTAACTTTTCCTTCTGTTTCAGACTATCAATCGAGCATGTTGGTATCACTTCTCTGTCATTTTGTTTCCATTTAACTTACTTGCTGTTATGTCCAATATATATGGTCGCTAACCTCACACTCTATATTTTGGTCAGCTCTTCTATCAATGTGGTCTTCTTTTCTGCAGGGTTGATTTTCACTTTTTATGTTGATGGGGATGGATCTTTTCTCCCTGAAATGCTGATGGGGAGGGAAATTTTCTCCCTGACATGGTGGAGGCCACGGTGTATTTGTTTTTTTCTCTGATATGGATAGGAAATATATATATTGTGGTTGTAATGTTTGGCTTTTCTCGCAGGCCTTGCTGAGAATGTAATGTATTGGACCAAATGATCTAATTATATCTAATATATCAACGTTTTTTTCTATCTGAATATATATATATATATATCAATTACTTTTTGCATAAAAGGAGGGTACTATCCAATAATTTTTCATATTACACTTGTCTATTTATCGTTGTGTATATTTTTATTGATATCAACATGACTTCACAGAAAATTTCTGAAGGAGCAATGGAAAAACTCCCCCGGCAAAAGAATGGTAACATATTTATGCAAATCATTGGAAAAATTCATTTAGGTCTAAGGATTTTCAGGATTTCAATAGAAATATGATCGTGGGTTTCCATATTATAATGTGGATCAAAGAGATTGACTCTTTGTTTTCTTGGATTGTGGTATTTTAATGCAACATATGCTTCTATGTGTGATAAAATTATGAGATTGAGCTCTTTATTTTGCTCGATTGTGGTCTTTCAATGCATAAACTAAATATGTGGATGATAAAATTGTGTTTTTAAAAAAAATAGTTGTGGGGATTCTTGATCTAGGTGGATATCGCAACTAACGACCTCTTCCACTTACTCAATGGCTCTCTATATTCTTGGAAAATTCCCACGGTTTTTGGTTCCCAAACTTTTGGGGCCATTTTGAGGCCTTAAAAAATGTTTTTATCAATTCAAGGGGCCAAGGCCGGTTGCCATGGCATTCCCTATGATCCCTAGTCAAATTTTCCAATCTTTACTTAGTTCTTTCCAGCGACCTTTTGTGTGGCCCAAATGGAGATTGTATGCAAAATTTGTGCCCTTGTGAAATTGATGTACCAACCAAACATCTCAGGGCCTACAAAACGTTTGGCACTTCATTTTCTAGGGTTATGGTTTTGTACCTCTAGGGTTATTTATTCATGCTAATATGGCATTCTTTCGACTTCTTATAATAGCTTTACAAGTCCCTATATCTTCCATCTCTCTCTTGAGAGATAGTTGCCACTATTCTAGCACCTGGTTTCTGCTCTAGAGTATTATGTTATTATTTATTAATAGAAGTTGGGTTTTCACTATTACCATGCTATTAGTTATATTTATCTATATATGCTTTTCATTTCCTTTCCTACCTTTCATTTCATTCATTGTAAAAAATAAATCAATTCTCTTAGGTTTTTTTGTATTGCTCTTGTGGGTACCACTCTTGTCAATTTCAACCCTATTATAATATCAATGTTTGTGATTGATCAAAATTTGGATCAGGTCCTAAAATTCGCTAAAAAATCAAAGTGCTCAAAATTTCTTCAGACCTGAACCAATGGATATAGTTCATCACCAGGATTTTAGCACAACTCATTTCATCAAATTATGAGTTCATATGAGTGATTTATGGTCTTTTGTTCGCTTTTCAAAACAAGAAAAACAATGCGCGGAACAGGTACAAGGATGATGTGGCAGCTCAGTCAACAAAAAAAGAATCTTCGAGAATATTCCTCAGGTTTTTGCCAATGAGGCTGTGAAAAATGGCACTTTCAAATTCGCCAGTTTAATCTATGTGGGGGTAAATTTCCTAATAAAACTAAGGTTGGAAATTGTTTTTTTTTAATTATTTATTTGTAATTTAATATATATATATAATAAAATATAATATATTATATGTTTTAACAAATGTATTATATATATTATATAATATAATATATATATCATATATATTATAATTAAATTATAAATTAAAACCTTGTTAAACCCATGTATAAACCAAATGCGAATTGCCAAAGTTTGAAATATTCGCAATCCATTTATTGAAATGCGCAAAAGGTATAAAGGAGGCAGGGGTTGGGTTTTGAACTCGGGACCTCTGCCCCCACACACCAAAATTTTAACCAACGAGCACGGTGCTCAGAATTAAAATTTAATGCGAAAAAAATATATTTAAAACCAGTTGCATAGTGCGGACCGGTGGAGCTTAACTACTAAGCACGCTTAGCACGGGTTTAAGTTAATCAAATGCAGATTATTATTAATTAAACCTCAGCTAACTGTAGTTTAAAATGGCGGGATTTTTGGCGGAGCATGCCATACTTGGAGGACTTTCTATTTTTAGCAGTCCTAACTGGCAGTCTTCCAAAATTAGTGGAGAAAATTAGGGAAAATTTGATTGTGCTCTATCTTGAGCATCACTCAGCCAAATTTCGAAAATGAATAGTCATTTTTTACTGTATTGGACACTATGAATCCAATGGAGTAGCTTTCAGAGGCATTTGGAGACCCCTAGGTGTGAAAATACTACAGGGTGTTTCATGGAGCCCAGGGCCAGCAGGTGTTGGAGGCATAACTAGAGGAGCCAGAGGCCATTCTGAGAGAATTAATAGTGTATTTTGGATGATTGACATGTTCTGGAAATAGTGAAACAAGTTTCAAGAGTATATGAATACTTCTACAGGGTTTTTTTCCACAAGATAGCTCAGGGAATCTTAAATCCACCAACAGAAGAGATTATGCCAAAGGGAGCCATGGTCCATTTCCAATGATTGAACAGTTAATCTAGGGGTATTTTGGCATTTTTATCCCATTGGTACAGTATAAAAAACTAATGGAGTTGAGCATTAGCTTGTAAAGTAATTTTACCACTTTAATCCCAGAGAGCCTAGTCCATTAATGGAGGCTCAAGGAGACGTAGCCCAAGTGTTGAGGGTGAACTCCTTTATTAATTTGTTGTTGTGAGTTTCTAGTTACATTTATGCAAATTATGTTTTTTTTTATTACCTTTAATCAGCTAAAATAATTGTTAATTTCTCACACATAAATAACTTAAGAAACACGTAAACTTGACACAAGAATTCCATTGCACAATTGGATGTATGAGCACGATCCTTAAGTTGTTTAAATGGAATAGAAGGTGCTTGCACAAAAAAACAATTCAGCCACCTATTTCAGATCAAGTTGGTATCAGAGGTTATTTTAGCTTATTTCATCCAAGGATAGTTAGGGTTAGCTATTGGTTGTTGAATTTTGCAAGGAGAATTTAACAGTTTGAAGGTTTAGGTGTGAAGGAGAAGTTAGATTGAGAGCTTGGTTCTCAAATCACAATAAAGAATTTTTTGAAGCTTTGTGAATTTTTGTGAAGCTTTTATTCATTACAATTGTGATGGCAACTTCATTAAGTGGTGATTCTAAACCATCCTCCTTTTAAAGACTCTTTGATAAAGAGATGAAGCAAGACTTATATATCATGAAAGATATGGTGTAACAGATGTATGAAGATGTAAGGGAGAACACTAAACTTCAAGAATAGTTGGTTTCCATGAAGAAAGAGAAACAATAAATTCTTCAAAAGATGCATGAGATGGAGACTCAGCTCCATGATGCCAAACAAGCCTTAGCCAAGCATGTGCTTGAAGAAGAGGTAAATAATTCAAGTTTGTCTTCAATTTCCTCTCAACATAAATGTGTAGGTTCTTTTGAAAAACACACTAGAGGAATAGGGTCCAAATTGATGATGAAAATGGGCTATGAAGGTAAAGGATTAGGCAAACATGCACAAGGCATAGTTGAGCCAATTATGTTTGAGGAAAGGCCTAAGTATTTGGGTCTTGGCTATGGACAACTTTATGGAGAAAGCTCTAAAGCCATTAAGGCACTTGAAAAAGTTCCAAGAAGGACTTTTGTTGCAAATTCAAACCCTCAAACATGTAAAGTTTGTAGTCAAGATGAATGCAATTGTTTGAAACCCACTTTGCTAGAAGAAGATGTTCTTCAACATGCAGCCATTGGTTATGGAGAACAAGAGAGTTTTGACAGTTCTGAGGACATGAACATTATTGTTGGTCTTCAAAAGAGAGTTGGAACCTCTTCAAGTGCATCTCCTCAAGAAGGTGATAAAGATGAACATTAAAAGAATCATTCAAGGTATAATTATTCCTATAATCATGTTGTTTATGATTATGTTAAGCATGACAAATATGCATGCATGAATGGGAGAAACATTTGTTGTTCATATTGTGGTTTGTATAACCATCAAGTTTCAAGATGTTGGAAGAGAATGATAGCATATAGGAAACAATCAAAGCAAAGGCCACTTGAATTGAAGATGCAGAAGGTTTGCACTCATTGTCAGAAGAAGGGACATCTCATTGACCAATGTTGGACACTGCATCCAACCACCCATCCAAATAAATTGAAGCAAGTGGAGAAAAATATTGACAAGAATGGAACAGGAGATTCCATCATCGATGTGATTCAAGAGGATTCACAAGAAGAGGATGTTCAACAGGAAAAATCGCCATTGAAGTGGATTGGTAAGAAATGGCTCGATTTCCTAAAAAATTAAGGCATGCATTCCCTTTCTACATAGATTCAAATTTCAGCCTTATGTATGCATGAATTTATGTTGAAAGTATGACAAGATGCATCATATTATCTCAACTTGCATGATGCAAGATTGCATGTGAATGTTGTTCGGTTGAAGGCATTTCTATTTGTTGCAAAATTTCGCCAAGATGGTGTAAAAAAAATGGGTATGTCACCCATTTATGTTGCAGCAATTTATCATTCAATTCAGCTCTTATGATCACCCATATGTTTTGGGTTTATGTATTTGTTTATACTTGAAAGAGAGAGTTGAAGAGTGTACATATGCATGAGATTTTGTATGTGTAAATAGAGAACTTGTGATAGGTTCATTGTAAATAGATACATGCATGAGTGATGTCAATATGTATCATGGAATGTCGACTTGTGTCGATTGTGTCACACACATTTCATATTGATTTATGTCGATTGTGTTGTACCTTTCATGTCGACTTGTGTCGTTTGATGTCGCATGATTTTTGTCGACTATGTTTATCGATTATGTTGATCAACTTATGTTTTAGTCGATGGTGTTTCTCGATTATGAGTCGATATTGGGTACACCAAGGTGAAAGAAGATCGTCATGTACTTGATGTTACAGGAGGTGACAATCATTGATTTTGAAGGAGAAAAAAAAAAGAGGTGGTCATCATTTCAATTCTTGCATAATGTTTTTTTTTCAAGATTGATTGTGTGTTCTTGTGACAAGATGTCGTAGGAAGTTTGAGGTCCATTCAGTGAGAAGTGGATGAGATGCAAAGTTTTTTGCAGCCATTGTAGAAAAAACTGGTCTTTTGTGTTGAAGCCAAGAGTTCACTCATATTGCAAGCTTAATTTGGATAAGGGGATTTCCAAGAAGAAGCTTGTATGAATTTGTTGCAAGAGGTACTTGATTCTCAGTGGGAAGGCTAACAGTTTGTCAAGCACATAGAGATCGATTTGGTACAATAGGGTATGTATCAGTCAACAGAAATCAACAATGCTGAAGTGGGTCAGCCATAGCCAGAGAGAAGTGGTTGGGAGACATACTCAGTTGTGATGCAAAGAATGTCAATGTGATTGTCAAAGAAGAATTTTCAAGTAAAATCAGTTGATATAACTCGAAAGTAGAAGAGTGTTGAAGCTCAAGTAGATAATTATTAGCTTTTATGGGTCAAAAATCTCGTCAGTGGGAAGGAGTGATCAAAATTTGGATCAGGGCCTAAAATTAGCTAAAAATTCAAAGTGCTCATTTAAATTTCTTCAAACCTGAACCACTAGATAGAGTTCGTCGCCAGGATTCTGGCGCAACTCGTTTCATCAAAAATTCCGAGTTCATATGAGTGAGTTATGGTATGTTTTTTGCTTTCCAAAATAGGAAAAAAATGGGCAGAACAAGTACAGGGATGATGTGGCAACTCAGTCAGTAAAAAAAGAATCTTCAAGAATATTCCTCAGGTTTCTGCCAAGGAGGCTGTGAAAAGTGGCACTTTCAGATTTACTAGTTTGGTCTATGTGGGGGTAAATTTCCTAATAGAGCTAAAGTTGGAAATTGTTTTATATATATATATTTTATAAAATATAATATATTATATGTTTTTACAAACATATTATATATATTATATAATATAATATATATATCATATATATTATAATTAAATTATAAATTAAAACATTGTTAAACCCACGTATAAACCAAATGTGAATTGCCAAAGTTTGAAATATTCACAAAGTTCAATGGTTAATACCATTTGCAAAGACCGCGTATTTGCAAGGTCCATTTAGTAAAATGCGCAAAAGGTATAAGGTATATGGGAGGCGGGGTTAGGTTTTGAACTCGATACCTCCGCTGCCACACTCAAAATTTTAACCAACAAGCCACAATGCTTAGAATTGAAATTTAATGCGAAAAACATATATTTAAAACCAAATGTGCAGTGTGGACCAGTAGAGCTTAACTACTAAGCACGCTTAGCACGAGTTTAATTTAATCAATTACATACTATTATTAATTAAACCTTAGTTAACTGCAGTTTAACATGGCAGGATTTTTGGCAAACTTGATATTTTTAGCAGTCCTAACTTGCAATCTTCCAAAATTAGTGGAGAAAATTGGGGAAAAATTCATTATGCTCTATCTTGAGCATCACTCAGACAAATTTTGAAAATTAATAGTCATTTTTTACTTTATTGAACATTCTGAAGCCAATGGAGCAACTTTCAGAGGAATTTGGAGAATTCTAGGTGTGAAAATGCTACCAGGTGTTGGAGGCATAGCCAGAGGAGCCAGAGGCCATTCTGAGAGAATTAATATTGTGTTTTGGATCATTGACATGTTCTAGAAACATTGAGACAGGTTTCAGGAGAAAATAAAGACTTCTACAGGTGGTTTTTCCACAGTATATCTCAGGGAAGCTTAAGGCCACTAGCAGAAGAGATCATGCCCAAGGGAGCCGTGGTCCATTTCCAGTGATTGAAAATTCAATCTAGGGTATTTTTTCATTCTAATCCCATTGGTACAGTCTACAAAACCAATGGAGTTGAGCATCATCTTGTAAGACAATTTTACCGCAAACCCAAAGATCCTAGTCCATTTATGGAGGCTCAAGGAGACGTAGCCCAAGTGTTGAGGATGATCTTCTTTATTACTTTGTTGTTGTGAGTTTCAGGTTACATTTCTACAAATGATGTTTGTTGTTCTTACCTTTAATCAGCTAAAATAATTGTTAATTTCTCACACATAAAGAAATTAATAAACACATAAACTTGACACAAGAATTCAATTGCACAATTGGATGTATGAGCACAATCCTTAAGTTGTTTAAATGGAATATAAGGTGCTTGCACATCAAAACAATTCAGCAACCTATTTCAGATCAACGATTGATGAACAATACAAGGATGATATCAGTGAGGGTTCAATTTCTTTATTATCATTAAAGTTTAGGAAGGTTGATGGAGGTTAATTGGAAGGGGAATGCCCTAGGTGGTCTATTTAATATGATGAGAGTGGAGGAAAAATTAAGCATGGGCTTGTTAATAATATCAACATAGTGGATTTCCTTGATATGGAGGCCATAAAGGTGCATATTTCTCAAAAGGCCCATGATAAGGTGTTTCATATCAAATTTGTGTTTTTAATTGAATTCTAATTCACATAATTATCTTTATAAGTTTTAGTAGGATGTTGTGTTGGTGATACTTATCTATAATATAATTCATACGATTTTCATAGGAAGTTAGGGTTTTTGTAGGTTCCACAATTCAGTCTCAAACAAGTGACCGTTGGACACTCGTCATAGCTTTCTCTCCGAGCATTGGATTTGAATTTTGTAAAAAATTACTAAACATAAATGGACTATAGGTTCTTGTATATCATTTTTAGGGTCGAAGGTTGAAACAGTGACATGTGGAACTCCATACAAGCTCACTTTATTAAACTAGTCTATAATGAGGTCATCGTAGGAGATCGGGAAAAATGATTTCTTGAATAATCCAATTTTGGTCTGACTTGTGGGGTTGGAAAGAAGACTTAGAGGGTAACAACAGGATGAAATTTCAAACCTTGGATATTTGAAATTACAAAGCTACAATAGATTCAATATAGAGCTCCTACAAGGCAAGAAAAAGGTGTGTATTTTTGTTTTTTTAATTTTCATAAGTTTTGTTTTAAAAATCGGTTTGAAGTGATTCAAGGGGCATAGTGAAGCATAAATGTCATTGTTTGATTCCAAATGACTCAAAGCAAGAAAATGAAAACACCTAGTAAGCAACCATAAAGCTCTACTATGACGCATGAAGAAGGGGAATAAATGCAAAATGATATATCAAAATTACGAGACCAAGTTCAACAAATTTCTCTCTCGCAAAGAATAACCAAAAATTAAATGGAAGTTAATATGGATGGTTTGAAGAATGGTTTAAAAAACTACATGGAAGGTTTGAAGGATGGATTAAAAGTATACATGGAAGGTTTGAAGGATGATTTAAAATCAAACATGGAAGGTTTGACAAAGTTGCTACAAGAAATGCTTCCTAATGGCGAAGAGGTATTAGATGAAACTCATGATGAGAAAAAAAAAATTAATCGTGATTTTGTAGAATCTAACATTGGATTGAAGACCCACCATATTTCAAAGATTGATATGAGGAATTTTGATGGTAAGGATCTGGTAACATGGATACTACACATGGAGCAATATTTTGATCTCCATAATGTACAACACACACAAAAGGTATGCATTGCAACTTTATATTTACAACCCAATGAGTTTGTATGGTATCGATATTTTTTTTCTCATAAACCACTTGTCACTTGGTGAATTTTTACGGAGGAAATGATAACACATTATGAGGATACAAAGAGAAACACCTTCTTTAGCCAATTTATAAATCTCAAACAAAATGGTTCAATGACAGAGCACATTGAGGACTTCCAAAAATTGAATATGATGGTAAAAGATATTTCAGAGGAACATAGGATAGATGTCTTCATCAGGAATTTAAAGGATAACATCCAACATGAGGTTCACCTTTGGGAACCTGATTCACTGGAGAAGGCATTGAAGGTTGCAAGAAAATTTGAAAGAAAAATTATGGCAACAAGGAAGTCTACCACTCACAACTATAAAGATGGAAGTGTTATTTCTCCTAGCCTTCCAAAACCTACAAGGTTGACACCACAAAAATTAGAAGAACAAAGATAAAAAGGGATTTTTATAGTTGTGATAGAAAATGGACTAAAGGTCATAAGTGTGCTGAGAAGAAATTATTTTACATATATTGGTAAGAGGAGGAAGAAAAGGAACAAGAAACGTCAAAATAAGAGGATATACACCAGGAACCAACCCTAAAGAAATAATAAATGAATCTGACCATATCTTGTAATGTATTGGCAGGGATTACCACTCCTTAAACTCTTAATATAGAAGGACATATCAAGAAGAAAAAGGTAATAGCATTGATTGATTCGGGAAGTACCCATAATTTTATTCATTGTAAGATCACCAAGGAATTGAATTGCTTCCTATATCCAGGACCAGAGTGTCAACTGCTTGTTTCAAATGGAGGAACTATAAATTTCCCTGGAAGCTGCCATAATATCAAGCTAACCATGGGGGAATATGTATTGAATAGTCCAATTTTTTCCATTACAATGGGTGGTGCTGATGTTGTTCTAGGAGTCTAATAGTTACAATATTTGGGTATGATATGTTTTACTTTTGATAAATTTCTTTCACATCATTAGGATTTGGTCGACGTTTTGAACCATCTAATGTGGTTCATCCTCAGGACAAGGTGAAAGAATTAATCGATCTTCATGAATACATAGTACAAATGCATCATTTCCCGGAAATAGTTGTTAAAAAATAACTGTTAGTGAATTAGGTAATTAGTTAGTTAATTATTAGGGGACAAATTTCAAATCGTTTGTTATGAAATATTTATTAATTAGGTTGATTTAATAATACCAAAGAATATCAAAGAATTTTATTAATGAATATCCATTATTAATTAATAAAATTATTTGATATTCTTTGGTATTATTAAATTAACCTAATTAATAAATATTTTGTAACAAACAATTTGAAAATTTTCCCCTAATAACTAACTAACTAATTACCTAATTCACTAAGGTTAGTTTTTAACAGCTATTTTTTAGCGACTATTTCTGGAAAATTATGCATCCATACTATTTATTCATGAATATCGATTAAATCTTTCACCTTTTCCTAAGGATGAACCACATTAGTTGGTTCAAAACGTTGACCAAATACTAATTATGTGATTAATCTAAAAGACATTTATCTACATTATGTGTTAGTATAAATCTTAATTCCAAGCGTACGAAAAAATACCACTTTAGCTGTGCATAAAAAACAACCCTAACAACAAATATGACTGCCAATATCTTCAGATCTGCAGTTAGGTGATCAAGATAAATGCTGCAAAAATCTATATCTATGCATTAGAAGACATTAAACAGTAGAAAAAAACAAGATTTACTCCATGCATCCAACAGACAAGACAAGAATATGTTGAATTAATTTTGTATTAAGGGCACCTGGGAGGAAAACACAGGAGGATGTCTCAATTTCTAAAACAATGGGATGGGTTCTCAGAAGTCCTCAAAAAGACTTCGCATCTAAAATTCTCCTTGATGGTGTAGAAACGGTATTAAAAATGGTGGCAAAATATGACTATGATGGTGGATCAATAGTCAGACCAAAAGTATAGATCTAGAGTGATCTTTAGGCAACAAAAGGTCATAAATGAATGGAAAAACCCTTCTATTTATAACAAAATATTGAGTTAGTCTAGATATTGGTGCATAGTTAAAATATTATTAACCAAATCAAGATCCAACTTTTATGGAATATTTTATTATATTTGTTGGAGGGAAAAGGAATTTGACTTGGGTCAATTCCCTTTATTTGTAAATAATAAATAAATAAATGATTTATTTATCATTTTAAGGATGTGGTTGAGTAACAATCAAATAAATAATGATTTATTTAATTATTTATGGGTGATTTAGTCATATTTAACAAAGAATATTATTTAAATAAGGTTTAAATAACTATTCTTTAGGAAATAATAAGATAAATAATGATTTATCTAATTAATTTCCTTGTTTTGGGTTAAATATAACTAGGAATATTAATCAAAATTTTGTTTAATTAATTATTCCTTGAGAAAAATCAAACAAATGTAGTTTTATTTAATATTTCCTCATGGAGTTTCCTGTTTAGACCATAAACAACTTAATAAAGGTGGTTTACTAAGTTATTTTCCATAGTGAATGCAATTTTACTTAGGGTAAAATTGGTCTTACATGGTGTACTTGGGTCCATCTAATAAAATTGGGCTAGATGACTAAAAAATGGTGTAACATTATGGATCACAAAAGTCTTAGATCTAACAAATTTTAATTTTCAAGAACTTTTCTTGAATTTTTTTTTGGGAAGGAAAGGAATTTAAATTAAGGGGTATCTCAAGGAAACCAAGAAAGGTAATCGACTCTAATGGAATGAAAAGGATTCTAAATAAATAACAACGCGACATAATTTCACAATTATGCTCACTAGAGGTTCAAACATCTAAATCATCTATTTCTCCATATCTCCAAAAATTCTTGGAAAATCATTCCAAGGTATTTGAGACTCCCAAAGGTCTCCCACCTATTCATGATCATGATCATGCTATTCATTTGGTTCCAGGATGTGTTCCTACAAACATCAGGCCTTATAGATATCCCTATTCCCAAAAGAGTGAAATTGAACATATGGTTGCAGAAATGTTACAGGCCGGTATAATTCGACCTAGTCAAAGTTCTTTATTTACTCAAGTAGTATTGGTGCATAATATGGATGGATCATGGCGTATGTGTTCAGATTATAAGGAACTCAACAAGCTCACTATTAAAGAGAAATTTTCCATTATTTTCATTGATGAATTGTTGGATGAATTACATGGAGCAATTTTCTTCACCAAGTTGGATTTATGTTCACGATATCATCGAATTAGAATGAAGACTGAAGACAATCAGAACTTAGGAGGGTCATTATGAATTGTTGGTCATGCCTTTTGGCCTTACCAATGCACCTTCTACATTTCAAGGTTTCATGAATTCAGTTTTCAAACCTTTCCTTGAAAATTTTTGTTATTATTTTTTGATGATATACTAATCTATAGCAAGTCTTGGAAGGATAATGTTCAAGATGTTTACAAGGTTCTCAAACTATTGGAGGAAAAATAATTATATGCAAAAAACTCCAAATATTTCTTTGTATTAAAGGAGGTTGAATATTTGGGTCATATTGTATCTCATGAGGGTGTTAAGGTAGACACTAACAAAATTAAAGCCATTATGGAATGGAAAATACCCATAACCATAAAGCATCTTCGAGGATTTCTCGGGTTGACATCATATTATCCCGATTTTGTTAATTATTATGGGAGAATAGAAGCACCTTTAACAACATTATTGGAGAAAGATGCATTTTCTTAGACTCCAGAAGCAACTAAGGTGTTTTAACATCTTAAAGAGGATATGTGCCAAGCATGGTCTTAGCTATGCCAAACTTCACAAAAACCTTTATTGTGGAATGTGATGCCTCAGGAAATGAAAATGGTGTTGTTTTAATGTAGGGATCAAGACCCGTTTCTTTTGAAAGTTTTCCAATCAAAAGAAAGTATTTACACAAACCTATTTATGAAAAGGAAATGATTGAAATACTACATGCACTAAAGAAATGACGACCTTACATAATCGGAAGACACTTCAAGGTAAAAATAGATCATGATAGTCTTAAATACTTTTTCAAACAAAGATAATCTTCAGAAGAGCAACAAAAATGGGTCACAAATATGGTGGGTTATGACTTTGAAATCATCTACAAAAAAGGGAAGAAAAATGTTGTTGTAGATGAAATCTCAAGAAAGGATGAGGATGTGGAAGCATCATTTTGTGCCATTTCTATTATCCAACTAGATCAGATAAGCGATGAATGGAAGAATGACGAATAAGTGTGAACACTCATTCAAAATTTATAGCAAGATCCCAGTATATCTGATACATTTAGTTGGAAAAATGTTTTATTATGGTATAAAGATAAGTTATATCTTTATAAGAATTCCCAACTCAAACAAAATATTCTTTTGGAATTGTACACCTCTCCCTTAGGAGGGCATTCGGTATTTTTAAAAACTTACCACAAGGTTAAGAAGAAATTTTTTTGTATGGTCTTAAATCTGATATTCAAAGTTTGTTTTGAAATTTTTGGTTTTCCAACAAAATAAAGTGGGGATAATTAATACCCCAGGTCTGTTACAATGTTTAGCCATTCCAAGTCAACGTTGGGAGGAGGTTTCAATGGATTTTACCGCAGGTTTATTTAAGTTCGAAGGAAAGAGTGTCATCATGGTGGAAGTTGATAGACTTACCAAGTATGCACACTTTTGTGCATTCTCTCACCATTTAAATCCAATACAGTTTCTACTAAATTTATGGAAACAATTCAAAAACTACATGGAAAAAAAAAGATTATTGTAAGCAACAGAGATCCCATTTTCACTAAAAATGTTTGCACGGAATTATTTTCTTGTTGGGTACTCAATTATCTCATCTTAGTGAAAAAATGTTTGGAAGGATATCTTCGTTTCTTTGTATGTGATAAAAAAACACAATTGGTCGAGTGGTTACCTCTAGTTGAACGGTGGTATAACACTTCCTTCCATATTACAACAAAGATGACCCCATAAATGGCACTTTATGGATATCATCCACTGTCTATCACATCATACTTAAGAGAAAAATATAAGGTTAAAGCAGTGGAATATCACATCGAGCATCAACAAAAGGTTCTCCAAATATTTAAGGATAATCTCACTTTGGTGCAGGATTGAATGAAACAACAAATAGATCAGCATTGCATTGAAATGAGTTTTGATGTAGGTGATTGGGTATTCTTACAACTACAACTATATAAACAAATTTCCCTCAAGAAAGCTAAGAAGGATAATAAATTATCACCAAAGTATTATGGTCCTTACAAGGTGTTGCAGAAGATTGGTACTATGGCATACAAATTGGAGCTTCCTCCATCTTCCTAAAGTCACCCAATTTTCCATGTTTCATGCTTAAACAATGTTATAGGCGACAAGCTCCCAGTTCAAACAATATTTCCAGAACTTTACGATGAAGTGAAAATCATATTGGAACCTGAAGCAGTCATCGAAACAAGAAATTGATAGCTACAAAATCAATCAATTTCAGAGTATCTCATCAAATGGAAGAACTTACCTGCTAAAGATTCCACATGGGAGGATGAGAATTTTATACAAAAACATCCAAGACTACTCAAGAATTGAGGACAACAATTTTTTGAAGGAGAGGGGCATTTTAGGTCCCTATAATACTAGTGCCCCTTATTTTTATTTTTAGTGTAGCCCCCTTATTGTTATTATTGTGCCCATGTAGTCCCCATATTGTTATTATTATGCCCCATAAAATACCACTATTGTAATTGTTGTGCCCTTACATTATTATTGTTATGTAGGCTCTGATTATATTGTGAGCCCTTAGACTCATATATATAGAAAGGAGTTCTTGTCATTATTATCATCCAAGAATTTTTCATTTATGTAATATAAAGGAGGTTTCCCCCCTCGAAGAGCCTAATTTTTAAGTCATTGATGTATCTCTTCTTATATTTTGTGAGTTGGTTGTATAACAAATTAACTTTAAGAGAAATTCCAAATGTCAATTGTTGAATGTGAAGAATTATTTTGTAAGGAATTCTAGAGGTCTTGGTTGTAAGAAGACAAAGAGTCATGATGCAATTCCAAGAGTCACAAAGGGGATATGATTAATCATCTCATTTTTTATAAATATACCCTCATGACTCATGTAAGAGGGTTTTTGTCGGCCTTTTGGCTTAGGATCAGAAGCTTGGGAGTTTTATTGAGAGCCTTGGCTTCTCCTTAGCAAGAGGGAGTGTATTTATTTAGAGTAGCAGGAGTTGCCTTCATGTGTTTTTGGGTGTGTGTTATATTATTTTCATGACTAGTCACATGTGCAGGGGGTCACAGGGGGGCATGAGACCCCCCTATTTGTTGCGTCGAGAGTAGCAAGGGGGCGGTAGCCCCCCTTCACTGAGTCTCGGGTAGTGCCCCGAGAAAAAGAGAATTATATATATACATGGACCCAAGGATCGAGGTTACACCCAAATATGGTGGGTGGACCTACTCGTGGTTTTGTGCGTGTGTTTTTCACATGGTTTTGGGCATAATGGTTTCTTCCCATGGTATTTTATAGATCCGGTCAAGGGAACTGTGACTATGTTCTAATCTAGGGTTAATGGATTGGGGTTTATGAATGCTTAGTCATGTATATATATGTATTGTAACATTGAAAGGAATATAATGAAAAATTAATCTGGTAGTCCCAGTTTTTTAATCTAGTGGAAAATATCTGTGTTTATTTGTTTTATGCTCTTGCCATTATTTTTATTTTTTTTAAGAATTCGTTTGCTGGTAATTTTTGTACAGGGTTAAAACCTACATTTGGTATTGAAGATGTATCAGCTGAAATGGGACACCTTTTTTGTTTATGGTTTTTTCTCGAGCTTGTGGTAGACCCTGTTCAGTGGGATATCTGGGGGATCGATTATTGTGGTGAAAGAATATGGCAAGAAGTGGAAATATAGAGATTGAGAAATTCAATGGTTAGAGTTTTAAATTGTGGAAGCTCAATATGGAGTATCCGTTGGTGGATAAAGATCAGAGGATCGCGGTAGATTTGGGCACTAAACCAACGACAATGTTAGCTAAAGACTGGGTGAAGTTGGATCGGAAGGAAAAGACCACAATATAGCTGTGTATCTCGGATTCAGTATTGTTGAATGTATCTGGGGAAGCTACAGTGAAGACTTTGTGGGACAATTTAGGGACTTTGTCCAATCTAAGTCTCTAGTGAACAAACTGTTCCTATGCAAAAATTTGTATAACCTGAGCATGAAGGATAGAGACTCGATGAGAGAGCATATGAACACATTTAAAACTGTGGTAAGATGGTTTTTATCTGTTGATATTAAAATTTCAGACGAAGATAAGTGCATCAATTTTTTGTGTTGTCTACCAAATTCGTGGGACAGTCTAGTTGTTGCAATACGTAGAAATACAACTACTTTGAATTTTGATGAAATAGTATCGTTCTTGCTGTTGGAGGAGATGAGACGGAAAAATATGGAAAGCCAAAATGGAGATTCTTTTTCTATATGAGGAAGTTCCCATAACATAATCAAAAATAATTCCTCGAGTGGGAAATCTAAATCTAGAGGGAGATCTAAATCTCGAGGAAAACCTTTGAAGTTGTGTTGGAAACGTGGAAAAGAAGGGAACTACAATAAGGACTGTAGATATAAAGCACTCGAGAAAGGAAAGGGATCTGATGCTTCTCCTTTTGTAGAGGATAAAACCACCTTAGATGAAGGTGGGGATGTGTAATTGACTTCTTCTTCAAGTACACATGTATATCATGAGGCATGGTTGATTGACTTAGATGAATCCTTTCACTCAACTCCCCATAGGGAGCGGTTCTACAAGTATGACAAATATGATGGTGGTGATGTCTTCTTAGGGGATGACAGGAAGGAAAATATCATAGGGCGTGGAAAATTCAAGCTAAATTTTCAAAGTGGAAGGATTATAGCACTTCCTGATGTTCTGCATATTCCTGCATTGGCCAAAAATCTAATTTTTGTAAGAAATATGGATGATGCAGGTGTAAAAATAATGTTCGAGAAGGATACCTTCAAGATCATTCGGGGAGCACTGGTATTGATGCTGGGAGTTCAGATTGGAACTCTATACAAGCTTTTGGGTAGCACTTTTATTGATGGGTGCAACAATTTTTTGGTTCCTAAAAGTGGAGATGAAAACTTTGTGGTCACTAGAGAAAATACCATGTTATGGCATCAAAGGCTTGGAAATATTGGAGAGAAGGGACTCCAAATACTGAATGGTAATGGTATGGTAGAAGGTATGTCTAACTACTCTCTAGATATTGGCTTCTGTGAACATTGTATTAGAATTGGGTGAGTTTCCCCTCTAGTGCTAAGAGGGCGAATGAGATATTAGAGCTTGTGCACAATGATGTGTTTGGACATGTGTCGGTTCCATCACTATGTAAGTTTGTGTACTAAGTATCATTTATAGATGAATTCTCAAGGAATACATAGATATATTTCCTTAGGAAGAAATCTTAAGTATTTGAAATTTATAAAGAATTTAAGGATTTGGTAGAAAACCATACAGAGAAGAAGATAAAGGTCTTGAGGATAGATAATGGTGGAGAGTTTTGCAAGAAAGAATTTGAAGAGTTTTGTATGAAGTGTGGTATAACACATCAAAATAGTACTCCATATACACCTCAACAAAATGGAATTTCTGAATAATGAACAAGACATTGATGGAAAAGGCAAGAAGCATGCTTAGTGGTTCCAGGTTAGGACAAAAATTTTGAGCAGAGGCAGTGGAGACTACATGTTACCTTGTTAACAAATCACCTTCATTAGCATTGGAGGATAAGACTCCACTTGAGGTATGTACTGGCAAGAAACCCTATATTTCACATCTGAGGGTATTTGGTTGTGATGCATATGTACATGTTCCAAAGGGGAAAAGAACCAAGTTGGATAGTATATCTGAAAGATGCATCTTTATTGGGTATAAGGATGGTTTAAAAGGTTATAAGCTTCAGAACGCAGAAACAAGGAAGTTTGTGTACAACCGATATGTGGTGTTTAAAGAGGTGAAATATGTTATAAAACATGAAGTCTTACCAAAGGAACCTAATAAGATAGAGATTGAGCTAAATGAGGAAGAATCAAACTCTACAATAGAACAAGAATCAAAAGAGGAAGAGCCAAAAATTCCAGCTTTGAGAAGATCAGTTCGAGAGAGAAGGAGGACATAAAGGTATAGTCCATCTTCTTTATGTTAAAATTTTCTTTCTATATTATTGATTATGATCCCAAAACTTTCAAGGAGGCAGTAGATTCAAAGGATGAAAACTATGTAAAGTGGACATGGTTGATGAAATGGAATATTTGGACAAAAATGAGGCTTAGGATCGTTGGCCAGAAGGAAACACATTGGAAGAAAATGGGTGTTTAAGAAGAAGATGAAACACAAAGCTTGGTTGGTAGAAAAAGATTATTCCCAAGTGTTGGGAATTGATTTTGGTGAGATTTTTTCTCGTGTTTCCAAGTTAGCTTCTATTAGATTACTTTTGTTTGTTACTGTTGCTTTTTATTTTTATGTAGAATATATGGATGTGAATATATCATTTCTTCACGGGGATATGGAAGAAGAGATATACATGAAGAAACCTGAAGGCTTTGCGGTGAAGGGTAAGAAAGAACTAGTATGCAGTTTGAAAAAGTCTAATGGTATGGGTTAAAATAGTCACCAACAATGTGGTATTAGAAATTTGATACATATATACGAGGGATTGGCTTCACCAAAAGAAAATCATATCATTGTGTGTATTTTAAATTAATTGGTGACAATTATATTTATTTGGTCTTGTATGTAGATGATATGTTGTTGATTGGAAATGAAAAAGAAAATATTTAGTATTTGAAGACCCAATTTTCCTCCAAATTTGACATGAAGGATATTAGTGTTGCAAACTATATTTTGGGAATGCAAATTAAATGAGATTGGGCAAAGAGGAATCTCTGGTTAAACCAGAGGAAGTATGTTGATACAATACTACATAGGTTTAATATGCAGGATAGTAAACTAATGAATGTTCCTATTCCTATAGGTGTAAAGTTATATGTTGAATAGTGTCCCAAGACACAATAAAAGGAAGAGGACATGTCTCGTGTTCCATATGCAAGTGTAGTTGGTAGATTGATGTATGGAATGGTTTGTACTAGACCATACATTGCACATGCAGTAGGATAATTGAGCAGGTTTATCTCAAAGCCAGAGAAGGAGCGTTGGACAGTAGTGAAGTAGTTTTTTAGGTATTTGTATTGTACTAGTGATTATGGCATGTGCTACCAAGGAAGACCAAGATTGGATAGAGTTTTGGACATCCGTTGCTTTGTTGATGTAGACTAGGTTGGCAATATAAATCAGAGAAGATCTACAAGTGGGTATGTGTTTAACGTATTTGGAGGATCAATCAGTTGGATGAGAAAAATACAATCTGTAGTGGCTCTTTCAACTACAGAGGTTCAATACATGGCAGCCACTCATGCAAGCAAGGAAGAATTTTGGTTGTAGATATTGTGTTCAAGTATGGCATTGGTACAACGGGATATAAGGATAGACTATGACAGAAAAAGTGCAATTTTCTTGGAAAATAACCCCTCTTATCATTCAAAGACAAAGAACATTGATGTTCAGTATCAATTTGTGAGGGATATGTTTGAGGAAAAAAAGGTGTTATTGGTAAAGGTGGACACTTTGAAGAATATTGTAGATGCATTGACAAAGTCTGTGAGCACTGAGAAGATGTCTTGGTGTAGAGAAACAATGGAATTGCAGGGGGTTGGACCAATGACTAAGCTCTCTTGTGACCCCCTATGTAGAAAAAAAAACAACAAGTGGGATAATGTTGGGTGTGTTTTGTATTCTTTCCACGACTAGTTTCACATGTGGTGCGGGTCATAGGGGTGTGCATCTCCCCCTGTTATTTTCACTGAGCACATCAGGGGGAGAGACAACCCCCCTTGTTAGGGGGTTTGCAGTGGGGTAGTATCCCCCTTGCACAGGGTCTAGGGCAGTGCCCTGGGAAATTTTCTCTTTTTCTATATATATGTGGACCCAAGGATGTGGGGGACCCAATGATGGTGGGTGGACCTATCCATGGTTTTGTGCGTGGGTTTTTCACATGGTTTTTGGCATAATCATTTTCTACCCATGTTATTTTGTAGGTTTAGTCAAGGGGAATATGGTTATGTTCTACTCCAGGGTTAATGGATTAAAGTTTATGAATGCTTCGTCATGTATATATATGTATTGTAACATTGAAAGGAATATAATGAAAAATCAATATGATAGTCCTAGTTTTTGGATCCAAGGGAAAATCTTTGTGTAGATTTGTTTTATGTTCTCGCAATTGTTTATTTTTATGTTTTAAGAATTAACTTGCAGGTAATTTATGTGCAAGGTTAAAACCTACAATGTTCCACTATTGGGAATAGTGGTTTAAAATTGTATATATATGTTTGGGACTTTCAATTTAATAAAAGCTCGGAGTTGGAAAATTTTTATGCATATGTTGTGAATATATTATGGCTATTCATGTTATGTTTGCAATATATGTTATTTCATTTATTCTAACACTTATGAATTATTTTGTTTTCATTAGTATGAATCTTGTTGAATGCATGTTGTTGTATATTTCAATCATGGTTATCTTGTGAATTGTTTTGGAGGCTAACTTATGATTCCTTTTATGCTTGTGTGTTCCTTTCAAGTTGCATACTATTACAGGCTTCTAAGCAGCTCACTCATTTTCTCCTTATTGTGTTAGAACCTCTCATGCATTGTACTTAACTCTTCACAAATTCATGCACTTGTTTCATAAAATTTGTGAATACATCATTCTATGTGTTATCGTAGCCAAGGAATACCACTAAAACCCACTATTTCAGAAATCGAGCCATATTTCGAGTGGGTATCCTACTCCAAACGGTGTGAGGTCTAATTGGGACTTCATATCAAGGAGAACCCCTAAATTTGGCAAGTACAACACCATCAACAGGATGGAGGTTAAGATCCAACAAGGTAGGGATGTGAGTCAGATCCACACTACTCAAAGGAGCCTCCTCTTGTGACCATGTTTCCAATACTTCTCCAACTATTCTTGTACTTTCCTGTGGACCTGGAAAATTCTCTCCTTGAGACCATGCTTCCTCTACCAATTCTCACTAAATTTTCCTAAAATTTTGTGATATAATCTCCCCCCTGAGATCATGATTCCATCTCATTCTTTCTGCTAAAATACATATTCCTCTTGTCGTAGGCTCGAGAATATCCCTTTGCAAATTGGGATAATATTAGTAAGATAACTCAAAAATGAGAATGATGCAGTGATTGGCTATGGTTTGGAGGAGCAAGTACGGTTTCACAAATCACGTGAGGTTATTCAGAAGGCTACAGTGATCGTCTATGGTTTGGAGGAGTAGGTAGGGTTTCACAGATCACATGAGGTTATACAGAAGGATGCACCGATAATCTATAGTAGGTCGGTACCTGACATGGGTCATGGGGACTCCATACAGGGGAAGAGATCCCCTCCTACAGCAATGTGACAGCAAGAGAAGTGCGTGGGAGCAAGGGGAAGCAAGTCGGCCCCCATGAAAATAGTGAGAACTTAGGGCCGGTTCTACGAGCCAACTGGCAGGCACAAATGCGAGGACAATGTATCCCTCTAGCTGCCAAGAAGCCTCGATTCGTGATACCCACAAATAAACTAGAACAATATCCTAGCTATATGAAGGACCATTCCATGATATGTAAGGTTGTAGGAGCATGGCCAGCTGAGAAGGATCTGATAAAATGGATACAACAGAAGTGGAAGTCAAAAGGCCATATCGAGCTCAAAGTAGGCACCAAAGGATTCTTTACAGTAATATTCTCGAACCTACAAGACAAATAGAAGATATTTGAAAATGGGTCATATTTCTACCATAACGTTGGCCTATTCATGACTTATTGGGAGGATTGCTACAACCTAGATCGGGAGAATTTCCTAGCAGCACATGTCTGGGTGCAACTACTTAAGCTACCAGTTGATTTCTGGGATCCAGAGATATTAGAAGGCATTGGGAACTCTATAGGAAAGTTCGCAAAAATAAATGACTCAACACGCAGGGGAAAATATAATTTGTATGCATGTATCTGTGTATATATGAATATATCGGATCCACTCATGGAAGCGGTGGAAATGGAATACCATGATGAGGTCTGGCAACAACCATTATATCATGAACATGTTTCATTCTGGTGTTGTAGATTTCATGAATATAGCCATATGTACAAATCCTTCCTATGAATCAGCTGCATATAGGAGGAACGGAAGGGTAAAAGAGCCTAGAAAATGCATCAGAGGAAAATGAAGGGTTTATGGAGATCACGAGAAAGAAAAAGAACAGAAAATGGTTACTGAATACAAAACCTAACCGCTCAAAACAAATACAAGCCAGAATAGATTCAAAGTGCTAGAAGAGGAAGAGAAGGCACTGAAAGAAGGGAAGAAGAAAAAGGAGAGTGACTAAGAACAAGAAGAAGAGAATAAGGCAAAGGAGAGTGACCAAGAACAAGATCTGGAGATGTCTAATCAGACGGATATGGATGAAAAAAAGGAAATGGAGCATGAACAACAAAAAAATATCCACACCCAAAAGGAAATCCAAAGAAGAACCATCTAACAAAGAAGAACGGGAACAAATACTAGACAGCTTAGCCATGGAGTTGGACGCATCTAAGGAGGACCTAAGTACGGAGGAAGTAGTGTTGAAAGGGATATTAAATGAATGGAGACATCTTGATGACAGGTTTATCCTAGAGGATCAGAAGAATATATACATAGATACGTTCCAAAATTATATGGCCAACCAAAGACAAAGGCATGTGGAACAAGGATACCTACAAGGATCTCACCCTAGAGAAAAAGGAGAAAAAAATAAAGGTAGGAAAAACATCCAGGAATCGATACAACTAGTAGGGGAAGCGTTGGTGAACTCAGGTAAGGTAATACTGCTATCAGTAGTATTCCGCCATCTACACAAGGTTACCCAATGATTGTAATCTCCTAGAATGTGAGAGGCTTAAATAGCTGAGGAAAACAAAGGAATATTCAAGATTGACTGCAAAAAGAGAAACCACATATAATTCTTCTCCAAGAAACAAATATATATGGGGAAAAAATTGAGGCCATCCTCGGCCGAACGAAACCATGATATGAAGTGGTTGCATTGGATGCGAAAGTAAGTACGGGAGGAATAGCGATCCTATGGAACCCTACAAAGGTAACAATCAATATTCATTTGAGTAAGACCTACATACTAACAGGAATATTCAGACCCATAGGCACCAAATAATGGGTCCTAATCTCGGTGGTCTACGACCCTCACACACCAGGAGAGAAGGAGGCTTTATACAGGCCTTAGGAAAGCTAGGAGAGCTTCATGAAGAGAAATTATGGTTGATTAGAGGAGACTTCAAATTGATTACCTCGTTGGCTAAAAAAAAGGGAGGAATCTGAATGGAAGAACCTCAAATGGAGGTATTAAGAAACATGCAAGTCGAGATGCACATGGTGGACATCCCCATAATCAATGGTATCCATACTTGGAACGATAGCAGGGGAGGGGCGCATCAGGTGGCCTCATGCCTGGACCGATTCTTGGCCTCATAAGAGCTTATTAGCGGAGATATTTATTATCAGGCCTCGATCCTACCCTACTTGGGATCTGGCCATTGGCCCATCATACTCGAGGTAGATATCAAACATGGGCTACACAATAGACCCTTCCAGTTTGAGTCTTTTTGGTTGCACAATTTAACATTATTATAAAAATTAAGGGAATGGTGGACCTTAGGCTCATAACAAGGGATGAAAATTATGCACACTTTCTAGCTCGGGTTGAAGGAGTTAAATCAAAAAACAAGAAATAGAATAAGGAAACTTTTGGTCACATTCAAACAGAAAAGGAATGGCTACAAGTAAGAATGAAGAAAATCCAACAGAGCATGATAACGCATGGAAAAATGGAAGCCTTAATAGAGGAGGAGGGTAATATGGTGACACAGATTGAGGAAAGAAGGAAGCAGGAGGAAATTTTATGGAGGAAAAAATCAAGAGTCCAATGGCTCTGGGAAGGGGAACAAAACACCAGATTCTTCCATAAGGCCATGATTCAACATATACAACATAACAAAAAAAAATTCTTACTAGATTCAGATGGAAAGAGGGTGGTTGAGCATGCAGATATGGAAAACCTCATGGTGAATCATTTCCAAAATATCCTATTAGAACTAAACCCTGATAGATCTAAGGCAATTGACAAGATCACTCGTCACATGCCCTAGTTAGTGAATAGAGACTAGAACCTGGTGCTCATGCGGGTAATTACGATGGAAGAAGTTAAGGCGGTAGTCAAAGGGCTAGCCAAGAATAAGGAGGCAAGACCAGACGGGTTCACATCAATGTTTTATCAAGAAACTTTTCCAATCATAGGAAAGGACATTATGTGGGTGATAGAAGAATCAAGGAGAACAAGAAAGGTACACCTTGCTCTCAATTCTACTTTTATAGCGCTAATCACTAAATCTAATCATGTCGAAGAGCCCCAGGGCTTTCTTCTGATATATCTTTATGTAATTTAATATATAAAATTATTTCCACTATAATGGTGAACCAGTTGAAGCCCCTTCTCCTAGATCTGGTTTCCTCGGAGCAAACCGGTTTTGTCAAGGGCCGCCAAATCTTGGATGGAATTGTGACAACCCAAGAAGCAATCCACTCCCTCAAAAACCTTCAATAAAAATTAATGGTGATTAATTTGGACCTTTCCAAATCCTATGATCATCTAAGTTGGACCTATCTCCTTCGGATCCTCCAAGCTTACGGATTTTATGCCCAGTGGATCCAGTGGATATTCTCCCTGATATCTACCCCTATTTTCTCCATTCTCCTTAATGGATCTCCAACCCACACTTTCAATGCCTCGAGAGGTCTAAGGCAAGGAGATCCCATCTTCCCATTCCTACTCATTCTGGCTGCGGAAGGCCTAGGAGATATATTAAAGCTAAAAATCAAGAAGGTAAATTCAGAGGAATGAGGTTGTGGGGCAATGACTTCGCTCTTACTCACCAGAAATTTGTAGATGACATTATTATGTTCTACCAGGAAACTCTAAAATAAGAAAGTAGTCTAATAAATATGCTTCAGGACTTTATGCAAGCCTCCAGGACACAAATAAATAAAGAGAAATCAGATATCTATTTCTCCAATACCATAGCTCAGACTCAAGCCTTCCTAGCTAGGACTATGGGTTTCTGTATAGGATCTCTCCCATCCAAATACTTGGGCATCCCCCTGAGCCTTGACTCCCTCAGAGCATCAACCTGGAAGGCCCTTCTAAAACAAATCCAAGGTATCCTCCAAAATTGGACATTTTGGGCCCTCAACATGGCTAATCAGGTGATCCTGCTGAAATCAGTTCTGCAATCAATCCCCATATATCAGCTCTTGAGTCTAGTAGCCCCTACAATGGTATGCAATGAAATGGCTAATATCTTCAAAAGATTCATATGGAAAATAGTGAAAAAAACTAAAAAATGGGCATTTTTCTGTGGAACTACCTATCTAAGCCTTAGATGGAAGGAGGTATGGGACTTAGAGACCCTCAACAAGGTGATGGGAGAAAATTTGTGGTGGAGATGGATCCAGGGGGAAAAAATTTATGGAAAAGGATCTGGGAAAGGAAATACATAATGCCACAAGCCATAGAAGAGAGACTAAAAATTCATGAAGCCCCAATAAGATCAACAATTTGGAATTTAGAATCATATAACTGGGATGTGATACGCACCCACAGTTTCTAGGAAATTATAGGAGGGGATAGGGCACTATTCTGGGAGGAAGCATGGCAACATAGAGAGAATATCTTCAACAAACAGAACCTGGCGGAAATATTCCTATTCACCAATAGACCAAACAACATGACAATCCACAAATTTTGGCATTCTAAGATTGGAAACAACTGGAGATAATGAAAGCTAAGAGGACAATGGTCGAATACACCTGAATCACCACATTGGGAAGAATACGAGAAGGAGGTAAAATCTCATAAGATAGACAACAAAATGGATCATATATTCTCCGATGGGGATACCAAAACAAAGGGATATTCACAATTTAGGAAGGATACCAGATTAAAACCACACACCAAATGCAGAACCTGCTAGCCATCTAGATTAGAATATGCTTCCAAAACCTATGGCCAAAGGTGCCATTCTTCCTATGGCTGGTCAGACATATTCGTGCCCTCACCTAGGATAAACTTCAAATACAGGGAGTGGAGGGGCCCTCAATCTATCATATGTGTGGGGAATAACAAGAAATGATGGAACACCTCTTAAACTCATGCCCTTACACTCATCAACTACGGAAAATCCACAAAAATCTCTTTGAATACTCCAACTGCGACCGAAATAGTATCTTGACCACTATCGAGAAATGGCACAATAAATTATACCAGAACAAAATTCTAAATAGAGCATGAGGAATCTCCTTGGGATTCCTTCTCTGGGTTTTATGGAAGGAAAGGAATATGAGAATTTTCAAGGATGAAAAGCAAGCAAAACTGGAGGTATGGAGGACTATAAACCAAAATATCATGGAAACCATCCTTGTTGAGAAATGCCACCAAGACGACTGGAAATCGTCGGGGTAGGAATCAAGGATCCTTAGTATGCTAAGCTTGTCCTCGTAGATGCTAACACCAAGTTCCTGGAAATCTCTTCCCCACCCAGGCCTCTCACTATTGAATTCATGAACTCACATGTTTAATTTATAAAAATGAATTTCGATGGAGCCTATAAAGGTAACCCAAGGGAGGCAGGGTATGGCGGCATCTTTAGATACTATCAGGGGAAGGTGATTAGATTTTTTGTAGTCGACTATGCCATAGAAAGCAACAATTAGGTAGAATTCAATGCGCTGAAGTAAGGCTTGATCATTGTGCAACAAGAGAGATACTAGAGACTAGAGGTGGAAGGGGAATCCACCTTGGTGATAGAAATAATTAAAAAACTACACCAGGGTACCAATTGGGAGAAGATCAGTAAAAGTTGGAGAATGGAAAGACTCACCCAAGGGATAGGTGAGTTGATTCCGGGTATTGAATACATAATTTTGAGGCATGTTCGGCGAGCAGGTAATGGAGCGGCCAACTTCCTAGCCAACTGGGGATGCAACCACCCGGGAACGGAGCTTGAAATTTTAGGAGATAGGGCATCATAGGAGGAAGTAATGTCAAATCTAATGGAAATCTTAAAGAAGGACGTAGATGAGAATGACAACCACAACCCTCGATTAGGGTGCGGGAGAGGGACATGTGGATCATAGGAGAACCATGATGATGATATTACAACGAAAGGAATGTTAAATGCTGCCACATGTCGCAATTAATAATTATAGCGAGAGGGAAGGCGCAAGCCAACTATCACACCGCAGGGTCAGGGTCTGGCAAGTTTTTTTTTAAGTTGAGCATGCAATGCATGCATATTAGTATGCACAACAAGAAAAGTAGAAGGAGGAAGGAGAGGTGCATGCTCAAGTTGTTGAACCTGTGGGAAGGTCTGTGTTGTTGGTCTCTTTCAAAGATCTGGCTCTAGTATGTTACTCTGTCCCTACTTTCGTTTACTATGAGGAAGAGGAAGGTGACACTAAGAGACAACAATAAGCCAAATTGGTTAATGTTGAATTGGGCATTGTTGAAGGGGGGCATAGGGATGGGATATGTTTCAACTCTCCTCAATTTACTGCATTTCTTTCATGGAGGTTATGAACCTCCAGGCTTTTTAGCCAAGACTTCTCCCGTAATTCCACATGCTTCTTGTCACTACTTTGGGGGGGCAAGGGTAGGGGAGTTTGGAGAGGTTGAGCAGGATGGAATTGGGTGGGAAAAGTTGCCCGCTGTGTTAGCTGTGGAAGGAAGGATTGGGAACCTCCTTTTCAACCTGGGGAGTCACTTGGGTAAGTCAGGGGAAATGAAAGAGGTCAAGAAAACCAATGCTCTAGGTCGAAAGAGAGTCAATGAGATGAGCTAACAAAATTGGTGCTCAAAATATGTAGGCAGGACAAAACTCCTGAGCTCTACTCTCTCGTAAGGGAGGGGCAATAGTAATGCCGAGCTAGAGGGTCAGATAGGCTCAACATTTTAGTATAGGGAGGGCCATAGAGGTGGGAACTATGTCACGGGACTAGTGGGTATCCTTTATAGCGTCCCTTAACCAGAGGTTCCAATCTATGGTCTCCCCACACTGGATGAGATACTATTGGAGCTTACCCTTGTACTCAGTCAATATGTTACCTAGTTCAGAATTGAAAAGGTGGTTATTGAACAAATGGGTCTTTCCTTAAAAAAGAAAACTCTTCCTAATACGCTCACTGGAACTGCATGTATTACATGTCTGAGTAAGTGGAAATTGTCTTTGTACCTAGTTCTATGGAAGAAATTGTTGGTGCGGTCATTGATAGTGGTGCAGCAGGTAGCAAGCACGACGAAAGGAAATGATGAAAGAAGTTGTGGAACACCAAAAGATTCAAAGCAGCCAAAACGAAATTGGTAGGGGGGAAAGGAAGGTGACAACTTCCACTATTCAACCACCAAAGAAGAGAGGAAGGAAACTAGGAGCAGAAATCATGCATAATTTACTGCATGCTTACAATGAAAGTACACCAGCGAGGGTAAATACTGAGGTTTCCAACTGGAAAATTGAGCTGGAGGAAAAGGCAGGAAGAGAACGTATACAGGCAGAAGAATGGGAACCAATGGTGGAGGACTTAGGAAACACAAGAGGATGGTTTACATTATCTAGACATGCCATCAAAACTTATTGTAAAATGAAGAACCAACTGGAAAAATCCATGACCAAAAACCAGCAGCCGAGAGAAGAACCAAATCAACGAGGGCAACCTCAACACCAGGAAGATGAACCTAGCCTAGCAGTGATTCAAAAATAAATACATTATGTACAAGTGCAGTTGTACCACTAGAATGTCAAGCTCGAACGAATGGAGAAGTTTTTGTAGAGCATGCCACAACAAGATATACTGGGATCGAGCGTGAAGGAGCATGCCCCAGTAGACTCTTTTGATGAGTAACTATCAGCAGATCTAGATGATCTTGCATTCTCCATCATTTTGTTTTAATTATGCCAAATATCATTTACTTTATCAGTTTCCAATATAGTGTGAAAGTATATAGAATAGTTTTGAACATATGGATGGACATTCTCAAAAAAATTCAGTTTTGGATGGCATATGATGTTGACCAGTGACCAACAGACTTGGTTTCCTACGGGCAAGTTGAGGTCACCGGAAAAATATTTTTGTAACTTGCTTCAAAGATTATTAATAGACGAGTACTTCCAAGTTTACATAAAAAAAAATATTAGCAAGACAACTCTTTTACTGAGGAAGAGACCAATCCCATCCTTTGTCTAATGTATTCAAAACTTTCCTTTGGCATAGGCTTAGTAAAGATATCAAAAATTTGTTCTTTAGTTGGAACATGATCGAATATGATTGATTGATCCACAACTTGTTCTTGCAAAAGGTGATACTTGATGGGAATATGATTTGTTGTTGAGTGCATGACATGATTTTTTGAGATATTGATTACATCGGTATTATCACACATGATACAAACAGGTTGATCATTATGTTCTTGAAGATCCTTCAAATTTTACTTCAGCCATAATACTCAAGTATAACATGCATCTTCCACAATATACTCTACTTCAGCGGTAGATAGAGAAATAGAGGATTGTTTTTTGTTGAGAAAATAATGTAACCACCCCTCCCATATGTACCCACTTTCACCAGCCTGCCAAGGTAAAAATTAGAGGAGGAGCTACTATGACATGACTCGATCTATTAAGTATATTTAAGGAAGTGGAACTGACAATCAGAAACGTTACCAACTTCCATCAGGTGCTATAGGACCCCCAGAAGCTAAACAACCACTCCGAGTGCCCAAACCCCGAGTTAACTTCCTTTTTAGTGATTTGGATCCCCAGTCGCTATAATGACAAGGAAATATAGTGACTGTAACCCTCCATCCACTCTAATAACCCTTCCTCCCAATGACTGCAGTCTATATTTCCCAATTCTGAGCCTGCGACCCTGAAATCTGAGCCTCATTTTTAGGTCCCGACTCTAAACCATTTCCTAGAACTTAATGATACTTTCAGAAATGATAAATGACACTAGTAAAAATCCATTAACACAAAACTTAGAAATGGAATTGATCTAACCAAGCATAACCATGACAGAAATTTAAACAAACACATTAAGAGCATGTAATCTATAGGTCATGAAAGCATATATGAACATAATGGTTTCCTACATATCTGAGAATCATAAAGAAGATCTAATTCCCTCTCATAATAGCTACAAAAAAATTGATTATTTCATGCATTCAATAACCATTCATTTATCAATCAAAACATGTTAACCCCCATAAATAAAATCTACCATGAAACCATGATTATAACCATCATATAACTAGGATAATAACAATGATAGAAAGCACAAATAATCATGAATTACAAGAGGAAAAAATATATTATTAACATATGAAAATCAAACCAAATCGGGGACTTCCATGTACCACCTGACCATATATTAGGCTTAACAAAATCTCTCTTGCACCCAATCACCCTCACGCCATATTCCAAGCATGAATGTGGGATCTCATGGAATAAACCAACCAAAATCAAACAGGGCTTCTAGAGGCCAAACAACCTCAACCCTCAACCGGTGATTACAGCTCATAGTCAGACATCACTAACCATCACTAGATTGGTCTCTCCCCAAGTTGTCCAGGGATCCAAATCATTTGTTCCCACCCGACTCCAAGACTAGTAACTCAACCCACAATTGTCGCAGGGCTCTAGAGCGTTTTCCCAACCAAGGCTCTAAGACTAGTAACTCAACCCGCCAAGGGCTCTAGAGTATTTGTCCAACCAAGGCTTCCAGGACTTGTAACTCAACCCAACTTTTTTCATGGCTTCCAGAGCGTTTTTCCAACGAAGGCTCTAGGAACTAATAACTCAACCCACTACCATAAGGGACATGACCATCAATCAGAAAACAAATGGGAAACCCCACAACACCATGGTTATCCAATAAATGGAAAGGCTAGGAAAAACCACTATTAATCCAAGAAAGCTTCCATGCCAATCACAGATCATAGCCAAATAACCACATGCATATACCATGCATGCCAAAACTAACAAGGAAATCATACATGCAAAGAAAACTCATTGTATTTGTTGATCACGTTGTCCCCTTGTGCTTTCATACTTTTCCTTTGTTTTCTTTCTCCAAATCCAAAGTATTCCAAAATCCTCCAAGAGTGAAAAGAGTATGAGAGAGAGAGAATAGAATGACAGTGCCAAATACTGAAGTGACAAAAGTTGTGCATAGATCCTCATAAGTATTTTTTATCATTTAGGCCTCTACTTTCTTAATTTTCCTTCAATTTTCCTCACATGCAATTATGTGACCTTTCACCTTCCTTTTCTCCTATTTTCCATTAATCACAGATCATAGCCAAATAACCACATGCATATACCATGCATGCCAAAACTAACAAGGAAATCATACATGCAAAGAAAACTCATTGTATTTGTTGATCACGTTGTCCCCTTGTGCTTTCATACTTTTCCTTTGTTTTCTTTCTCCAAATCCAAAGTATTCCAAAATCCTCCAAGAGTGAAAAGAGTATGAGAGAGAGAGAGAATAAAATGACAGTGCCAAATACTGAAGTGACAAAATTTGTACATAGATCCTCATAAGTATTTTTTATCATTTAGGCCTCTACTTTCTTAATTTTCCTTCAATTTTCCTCACATGCAATTATGTGACCTTTCACCTTCCTTTTCTCCTATTTTCGTAAATCAATTCCAATTGATGCCACCTTTCCTTTTTCATCTCATTTTCCAATTTCCATAGCCATTTATTAATCACAATGGATCCCCATCACTATGATTTTGCCCAACATTCATCTTGGAATGCATATCACATGACCTTGGTCTTATTTTCCTTTATTAACTTTATTACATGAATTTTTAACCAAGGTTGTTACAAATATACTGGGCATTTTCCAATTAAGAATAATCCCCCACTAGTGTTCTTCTTGAAATCCGCACTTCCAACCCAATTTGCATTAGTGTAGGCCTTAACAGTAAGGTTTGTTCCCCTAGTATACCATAATCCATACTCCATATTTCCTTGCAAGCATATGAATATTCATTTAACAACATTTACATGAGATTCTTTTAAATATAATTGAAACCTACCTACCAGTCCCACATCCTGCATAATGTCAAGCCTTCATGTTGTCAAATATAGAAGGATACTAATCATTGATTTGTACATAGTTTTATCTATTTATGGAGATTTAACATATTTTCTAAGTTTAAAACCTATAACCATAGGAGTGCTTACATGGGCACATTTTTCCATTCTAAATTTCTTCAGTATTTCTTTAAGGTAGATAGACTAAGATATAAAAATGTCTTTCTAAAATTTATTGACTTGTAGTCCAAGGAAAAAGGATAATTCACATAGCGTGGATATTTCAAATTATTTTTGCATATTGTTTACAAAGGTATTTCTTATGGAATCATCACCATTATAAAAAAAATAGCATCTACATACACAACAACAATCAATATGTTACCTCCTTTAGTTTTGATATAAAGAATATTTGCAGTCTAGCCTCTGTTGAAGTCTTTTTGATGAAGATAACCATCCAATCTGGCATATCATGCCCCCGAAGCCTATTTCAAACCATATAATTCTTTCTTTAGTTTTCATACATTACCATCATATTCGGCTAACTTCTTACTTGAGTGTTCCATTCAAAAAGGTTTACTTTACATATATTATATGTTCTTTGAATCCTATGAAACATGCAAAGGCTAGGAACATTCTGATAGCTTCTATATGGGCCACTGGAGAAAATGTTTCATCAAATTAATGCCTTCAAACTCCACATAACCTTTTCATACAAATCTCACTTTATTCCTCACAACCTGTCCATTTTCATTTAGCACAATTCCATAATGCCATTTGGTTCCAATTATATGTTTTTCTTTCAGTATTAAAACATATTCTCAAGTCTTATTCTACTTAATCTGGTTCAACTCCTTTTTCATGGATTTAATCAAATGCTCATCCTTGCTAGCCTACACAAAATTTTGGGGCTCCATAAGAGACAGAAATGTTATGTTCTCTTGAGATGATGTACTTGCAAGTCTCCTTCTAGTTTTAACACTTGCATCTTTTTTTATTAGAATTTGATCATCTAGATGATTTTTATATACATATATGGATGGGGCGTTTGTTTCCAAAGGTTCATATTCCCTTCTCTGATCTTCTTAAAACTCTTCATCTTCTTGATTTCCTGATGCAAATTCTTGAAAGATGGAAAAATTAGGTTGAGCTTGAGGTAGAACTTCATTATGTGCTAGTGCTTCATATACTTTTACATCAATAATTTCAATAATAAAATAATTGTTCTTTTGTTACAGAATTTTTACCCCTTTCTTTGATAGGCATATCCTAGGAATATTCCTTCATTGACCCTAGCTTCAAACTTCCCAAGTTTGTCTTCATTCACCTTGATGTAACATTTGCTTCCAAACACTTTGAAGTGCTTAACCCTAGTTGGTCTTCCTTTCCATAGCTCATACAGGGTTTTAGTTATTTTATTTTTGATTTGATCCTTGTTCAAGATATACACAATTGTATTTATTTCCTCTCCCTGGAATCGATCTCACAGTTGAGATTCAAAAAGGACAGATATTTCCATATTCTGAAATTTTTTAGTCTTTCTTTTAGTCGCACCATTTTTCTAAGGTGTTGTTGCAATAGGGAAGTGCCTCCTAATTCCATGATGTTCATAGAATTCATTTAATTCATGGGAGGTGAATTTTCCTCCTTTATATGTCCTTAAACGTTTAATCTTCAAATCCATTTCATTTTCAACAAGAGCCTTAAAATTCTTAAATTTATCAAAAGCTTCAAATTTTTGTTTAATAAAACCAACCCAAGTCATTCTTGTGAAATCATATACAAACATAAATAACTTTCTCTTTTTAGAGTGTGTATCTTGGCTGGTCCGAAGATATTGGTGTGAATAATATCAAATGGTTGAGTAATATTTTTTCTTGAACAAAAATTTGGTTTGCTTCAAAAATTGACATGCTTTACAAACATCATTGTGAGGCTTTCAAATTATGGGCATGTCTCTGGTGGTTTGCCTTCTTGTGCATTTTACCAAGGTGTAAAAACTGGCATGTCCCAGCCTCTTATTCCATAGCCAACTTTAATTTGTCTTTCCAATGAAACATTTTTCAATTTTTGATCTGTCAAGGATATACATTGCCATCCATCCTGATATTTTTTGCTACCAATTTTCCTGTATCTGAACTTTTGATTTCACATCATTTGGAGTTGAATGTTACATCAAAACCTTGATCACATATTTGACTTATGCTTAAAAGGTTATGTTTAAAACCTTCTACATATAGTACGTCATGGGATTTGGTTCTTCCATTATCAATGAAAACAACCCCTTTTCAAGTGATATGTTCAGATGCATTATTTCCAAAATTCACTTTACCTCCATCTATCTCCTTGATGTTGATAAACTTGATATGGTCCCCTACCATGTGTCTTGAGTAGACATTATCCACATACCACTTATATTACTTCTTTTGAGAATATTATATGAGACCACAATTTTCTCCTTTCTCCTTCCACCTCTTAGATGGGAACCTTTCCTTCTTTTGATTGAATTTACATTCCTTGGCCTTGTGTCCAAAATTATGACATAAAAACCATCTAATATGACTTCGATCATAACTACAATGAACTGCCTTATGACCATATTATGCATGGCATAAATAATAATAACCATAAAATAATTTGTGTTACATGGATGATTGTTTCTTGTTTCTTATCTTGGCATGAATCCCTTCCTGAATTTCCTTAGCTAACTACATTTCTGCATCTCTTTCTTCTTGCAGAAGAACAATTTCATCATCCATATCTCTTGGTTGATTCTCTGCTTATCTCAAATGGTTTGTTAGTATTTCACATTTCCATTTAAACTCTTGCAACTCAATTTCCAAGAGCATGACATGCTTTGCATCTACATCCATGTTGTTAATATTTGACCTTCCAGTACTTCACTATTCCTAAAGGAAACCTGCTCCGATTCCACTTTTTGGACCAAAGATCACACTTATAGGGGGGTGAATCAGTGTGGAAGCAAACTTGTAATTTTACAACCTCTTATCAATGAAAAATTATGTAGAAATTTGTCATAACTATTTGCAGCATATCAATAAATATAACAATGCATCAAGAAGCAATCATCACATCAACAATACATCAAAAATCGATCACATCAACACGTGAGGATACAAGCTTTTATGTGGAAACCGTTATTGGAGAAAACCACAAATTATTCCTCTTATTATTAAATTAATTAAATATATTTATAGGAAATGGCCTGCTAGAGGCACCCACCCCAAACATATGTAAGCTTCTACTTGTAGTAGGCTACAACCTAATTGAGGCAAGAACCTAAAAAATGTTCAAGCAACAACTCACTATAGGGTACAATGTGATTGAGGCACCAATATTAGAGATGAGCATGCTTCGACTTGATCTAGGATTTGACCTGATTGAGGCACCGACCTCAATGGAGGTGCCCACCTCCTCCTTCAATTTCTTGTGGACCTCTTTTAAAAATCTTTCAAATTGGATTCACATGCTCTTTAAACAACATATATTAGAAAAATTATATATTACAGAGCAATGCAACACATAAAATATGCAGAAAGCACAAGCACACAAAACACATAAAAGAAGAGACATAGATATACGTGGTTCACCTAGTTTGGGCTACGTCCACCCCGAATAACCAATCCTTCCTTTCTATTATCCAGCAAAATGAAGAGACACAACCTACAATAGATCCACTGTAATATCATATGTTCTCTCTCACAGTTTCCCTATCTGTTTCTCGCTCTGAGAATACACATACAATACATAGGTGCAATACAATACCCTCATACAAGCGAGGGGTTGCCTTCTAGGGAAAAAAACCCTAAACTAAACATAAATTCTACCATCAAATCATCCGCCTAATGAACGGCCCAGATTGACTAGAAATTACTATTCCTTTACAAGGCAATTTTACATCTGTTTTTAGCTTCGGGGGCACTGCCCCCGAAACCCCCTACCAGGGGGGGGGCCCACAAAGCCGCGCCGCCCCCCCCCCCCCCCCCCCCCCCAAGGGACTCCAAGGAAGCATTTAATTATGGGCGGAATTCCCGCCCCATTAAGGTACTGGGGTCCAACGCTGCGATACAAAATAAACAAGATAATCAAGCTCCACACCCAACAATCTCCCACTTGGAGACTGATTTGTTGCAACTCCACCGCTACCTCATTTGTTGGAAAATGACTCCTCTTTGGACCTAGCTATTTCTCATCTTCATCGTCATTCTTGAAGACCAATTGAAACTAAGCATATTCTCAGTTTCTCCCTAGTTACAACTTTTGTTAGCATATCTGCAGGATTCTGGCTAGTGTGTATCTTTTCCAGCTTCAATTGTCCATCTTCCAATACTGACCGTATGAAATGGTACTTGAGTTGTATGTGTTTAGTCCTGGAATGAAATGTTTATTTATTTCCAAGATGAATGGCACTTTGGCTATCACTGTATAACGTGCCCATATCATGCTTCTTACAAAATTCATCCATAAAACTTTGTAACAAAATCATTTCTTTACTAGCCTCTGTAGCAGCAACATACTCTGCTTCTGTTGTTGAAAGTGCAACAACACTTTGGATTTTTGAAACTCAACTGACAGTTTTTCCACCTATAGTAAATACATATCTTGTAGTGCTACTCCTGTTATCTCTATCACCTACCATATCTACATCAACATATCCCTGTAGAGCAATGTTTGAACCACCAAAGCATAATGCTTGATTTGTGGTACCTCTCAAATATCTGAGAATCCATTTTACTGCCATCCAATGTTCTTTTCCTGGATTTTTCATGTACCTGCTTACAACTCCCACTGCATGTGCAATATCAAGCCTTGTGCAGACCATTGCATACATTAATCTTCCAACTGTTGATGCATATGGAACTTTAGACATATAATCCATTTCTTCTTGGGTCTTGTGGCACATCTCCTTAATAATTTTGAAATGGCTAGAAAAAGGTGTGCTAACTGGTTTTGCATTATGCCTATTAAATCTTTTCAATACCTTTTGTATGTACTTATTCTGAGACAGTGTTAATTTGCGATTTTTCCTGTCTCTAGTTATTCTCATACCAAGGATTTGTTTTGTAGCTCCCCAATCCTTCATTTCAAATGAATTTTCCAATTTTCTTTTGAGCACATTTATTTCATGCATGTTAGACCCTGCAACAAGCATGTCATCTACATACAATAACAATATAATATAACTGCCATCATTTTTCCTTTTTATATAAACACAATCATCAGAGTGACATCTAGTATAACCTTGTTCAGACATAAACCTGTCAAATTTTAGATACCACTGCCTTGGAGCCTGTTTTAAACCATACAAGCTCTTCTTTAACCTACACACTAATTTTTCCTTCCCTTTGACCTCATATCCTTCTGGTTGCTTCATATATATCTCTTCCTCCAAATCTCCATGGAGAAAAGTTGTCTTTACATCTAATTGTTCAAGATGTAAATCTTCCACTGCTACAAGACTTAAAATAGTTCTGATTAAAGTCATCTTAACAACAGGAGAAAATATTTCATCAAAATCAATACCTTTCTTTTATGCAAACCTCTTCACTACAAGTCTAGCTTTGTACCTCTACTTTCCTCCATCTTCTTCCTTCAGCCTGTAAACCCATTTATTTTGCAATGTATTTTTACCTGCAGGAAACCTGACAAAGTCCCAAGTCTAGTTATGTATTAAGGATTCCATCTCTTCTTCCATTGCTAGCTCCCACTTCTTCCTGATTTCAACCTGCATTGCTTCTTTATAACATTAAATTTCACCAAAATCAGTCAACAATAAATAATATAATGAAGGAGAGTATCGTTCAGGGGGTCTACTTATCCTGGTAGATCTTATGACACCACTTTTAGGTGTTTGAGGTGCCTGTTGTTGTTGTGTGGTTGTTGTTGTTGTGGTTGTTGATTATTATTATTTTCAGGCACCTTTACTTTTTTTGTGATCTCATCAAGAACTGTGTATTCTTTGTTTTCCTTTTCATGTTTCTTTTCCTGCAACTAATTATTATACAAGACCTTTTCATTGAATATTACATCTTTACTCCAAATGATTTTGTGATTTTCATTATGATATAAGCGATAACCAAAATAATTAACACCATATCCAATAAAGGTAGATTTCTTTGATTTTTCCTCAAGCTTTGTTCTATTTTCTTTATTAATATGGAAAAAGGCCTCACAGCCAAAAGGCTTTAAAAAAGAGTAGTTTACCTTTTTACCCGTCCATGCTTCCTCTGGAATACCACCATCCAAGGAACTTGAAGGCCGTCTGTTTATTAGATAAACAGCAGTATCTACAGCATCTGCCCAAAACTGTAAAGGAAATCCTGCATGCAATCTCATGCACCTTGCATGCTCCATGATTGTTCTATTCATCATTTCTGACACACCATTTTCTTGTGGTGTTCTTGGAAACATCTTCTCTCTACGAATTCCATGCTCTGAACAATACCTATCAAACTCTTTGTTGCAATATTCACCTCCATTATTTGATATAAGACACTTCAACTTCTTTCCTATCTCAATCTCAACCAAAGCTTTCCATTTCTTGAAAGTATCAAATACATCAGATTTATTCTGAATACAATAAATCCAAGTTTTTCTAGTTGCATCATCAATAAAAGTAACATAATAATGAGAGACAATGAGAGATGATACCTGAGTAGATCCCCATACATCTATATGCACAAGCTCTAATTTTTCGCTCAATGGTAGGTACAGATCTTTCTGATACAGATAATCTTCCATCTGCATCTTCCACAGCGGGAAGTTTTGGCCATTAAATTTCTCTACCCTAAACTTACCATCTTCTGCCATTTCTCCCACACGAACCAGGAACCCTTCTTTCCTGTGATTTTATCAGCCAAACAGACCTTCGGCTCTGATACCAGTTGTTAGAAGAATTAGATATTACAGATAAATGCAACACATAAAATATGCGGAAAACACAAGCACACAAAACACATAAAACCAGAGACACAGATATACGTGGTTCACCCAGTTTGGGCTACGTTCACCCTGAACAACCAGTCCTTCCTTTCTATTATCCAGCAAAATGAAGAGACACAACCTACATCAGATCCGCTGTAATATCCTTTGTTCTCTCTCACATTCTCCCTATCTATTTCTTGCTCTGAGAATACACATACAATACACAGCGGCAATAAAATACCCTCATACAAGCTAGGGGTTTCCTTATAGGGAAAAAAACCCTAAACTAAACATAGCTTCTACCAGTCAGATCATCTGCCTAATGAACAACCCAGATTGACTAGAAATTACTAGACTTTTACAAAGCAATTTTACATTTGTTTTTAGCTTTGGGGGGGCTCCATAAAGTCACAACCACCCCCCTGGACTCCCCAGGTAGCGTTGTCACCCCATTAAGGTACAGGGGTCCAATGCTGTGATACAAAATAAACAAGATAATCAGGCTCCACACCCAACAACATAAATCTTAAAAATAAATAAATCGTTGTTTTCATACTAATATCAAAAACCCATCATGCCATATCCATGCTCTATTCCAACCTATTCATCCATATGGTCACATAAAACTCTTCTCAAACTTGTTCTTTCCATATATTGAAATCAACTGCAACCAGGTCATAAGATGCCAAAATACATACAACTCATTTTGAACATCAAGAAAAAATCATCAAGACGTGTCATGCCTTCATAATTGTTCATTATTGAACTCTAATCACCATGCTTCTTCTGGAATCCAATTTGGCGTATAAATGATCCCAGAAACCCCAAAAACCCATATAAAATCAAAAATCAAATTAATTTTTCTACAAAATGCCCTTTTCAGGGAATGTTCTATAGAATGGGAACTTTCTGACAACAGATATACACAATTTTTATTTCTATCTCCCTAATAGTTTGACAAAATGAAAAAATTGGTTTCTAACCTGATAATCCCTGGGGCTCAAACATGGATGTTGCCCAACATAATACAGACCCACAACCAATTGACCCACGCTATGTTAGTTGACATATCATCCTCCTGACTTTTTTTTAATTTAATTGATCTATCTTCCAAGGGGAGAGCATCGGGGTTCAATCTATGATCTATCCACAACCAATTTTTGTGATATATTTCTACCCATGACTAATCAATGAATAGTAAATGTTGTATTCCTATCTATGTGTCTTAGCTCTCAGTCATACAAAGCTCCAACATTTCGTGTCATCAACTTTCACCAATATATTTGTAACTCTGCCTTTGAACTTCATTATATTTTAATTCTCCTTCACCAACCACTGATCCAATCTCATATTACAAAGACCATTCGTTATCTCAATATTTACATACCAACCTTATGGGCTCGTAAAACTTCAACAATAACCTAATTTATGCCCTCCAGGAATAGGCAACAGACAACACTTCAATAAGAAAAGATTTAAGCCCTTTAGGAATGGACCAAACAACACTTCATCAAGAACGAAACAAATCCCTCTAAGCTCGGGCCAAAAAATAATTCAATGAGAACAAAATGATGCCCTCCAAGCTCAATCTACACAATAATTCAATGAGAACAAAGTGAATCCCTTTGGGCTCAGGCCAATATTCAATGAGAATAAAATGAATCCCTCTAGGCTTGTGCTAGACAATACTTCCATGAGAACAGAATGATTCCCTTCGAGCTCGGCTGAAAATAGAACTTCCACAATAATAGAATGATGCCCTCCAAACTCAATTGTACACCATATGAGTAGTTCAATTTCTATCATGTTCAATTTGGATCCATGCTTTAAACTCCAATGGCATGCTTATACTTGTATCTTTTTATTCTATTGAGTAGACCATGGGGGCTAATCATATGACCTTAGATATGACCGAACATTAATATTTACACCAAGGTCACTTAGGGATGTGTTCCATATGACTTGGTACATGGGAGTCATAAGCATCAGCCTACTGACGTCATCATGGCATCACCCTGCCATCTGGCACATCATGAGTGGTGTCATGTGTCATAAAAAAGATACCTTATTGGACATCTAAAATCACTTATTGTACATGCCACATGGCACTTGACCGTATTTCCACACCACCAATCTTAGCATATCATATGTTGCCACATCATCACGTGAATGGGAAAGTTAGCACTCATTTGATTATCATTTCCTCATCTGGTCATTGGATCTGTCAGATCTAAGTAGATATGTTTGGACTTTAACTATGTTAAACATCATGCATGTTTGGTCTCCAACCACCATGGATTTAATTAATTATCCATGGATCCACATGGAATTTGCACATTGTTTAACGTATTGATATTTGGGGGTTTTTTCCTTATATTTTTTGGCCCTCAACTGATGTTGATTTTCAAATGGCCATAACTTCTGATAGGGGAGGATTTTTTTAAAATGGAATATATCGTTGTCCATTGGGTCTTTGATAGATGGTGATTAGGTTCTCTATTAAGGCACTCCTTGATGTGAATTCACCAGTTCAATTCCCTACCCCGATCAAGGTGATATATTATACATGATGAAAATGTAGTCCTACCAAGCTTACAAAAAAAAAATGGAATATATCTTTCAAAAGGTATCGACGAGGATTATCCAACCATGTTTTTTATATGACTATTAGGGCATCATAAACTTGTGAAAAACTCATTAAAATTCATATCTCTTTTACCTTCACCTGATGACGACATGTAAGATTCCAAACTATCATACTTCTTTCTTTAACTCATGAATGATATTGTTGTTGTATTGGAAATCCCCCTTGACATCAATGACCCTTGTTGTTATCAATGATAACACTATGTGCAACAATAGATACATCAAAAACATACAACTCAATTTAAATACTTCCTCTATAAAATATTATATTTAATCACAAAATAAAAGAATTACTATAAAAAAGAATCTCAAAGATATATCTATATATTAAAAAGAGTGTTGAGATTCAACAAGATGATGAGCTTAGTGAAAAGAGTCACCTTCACTAAGCGGGTCCGCAGGCTATTTTTGGCGCAAGTCTATTTTTAGACTACGTCTATTTTTAGACATGGTGATCATATTTCAAAAGTTGCAGGATGCTATTTGTGGATGGTTGATCAAATTGGAAAAATAGATGAAATTATATTTTTAGAATATTGGGCGAATTCTATTTATAGATCGTCGATCTAAAAATAGAAGTGTAGACTATTATTAGCTCTTAATAATAATCCGACAATTAAAAAAAAAAACTTATTCTCCTGGAGCACTTAATTTTAGTGCACAGATTTGGAAAATCAGTGGGCTGAAGGAATTACGCAATTCCTAGGGTTTACTGGTGGTTCATGCATAGAGGACTCAATTTTTAACTGAAGTGGAAAAGTTATGACAGATTTGGAAGAGTAGTTCATGGAGTTGTTATTCAGTTTAACTTCAATCATTGGAGTAAAACTCACTTGATCTAGTTGTATCTAGTCTAACTGAATGATACACTAGTGAGAGTGGAGTGAATTAATTAGTTAATTAATTCAAAAATAATAACTCATTAATCAGTTGAACAATACAGCAGTTAACTAAAGTGCTCAGTTCCAGTGGAGACCTAGTGGAGAGATAGGTGAAAGCGCAAGATGGACTATCTGTTGTGACTATAGTGATGCATTGATTGCATCACACACACATTGGAGTTTCCAATGAGGATTGCAAAATCAAGGCAAGGGTAATTTGAATTCATTTAGAGCTATTCTTCTTTAGGGATTGTGCAGTGGAGGCAGGCTATCAGGTGGCAAGAAATCGGTGCATGGATTGCAGATTTCTTCTGATTAGTGTGTGACGATTGATTGTACTAAGAGCTGATGTACTAAGATTTGTATGAGATTGTTACATGATCTCCATGATACATAATATATGATAGTTGGAGTTTTCAGCTTCAGGCTTTCCCGTTAAACAACTGCGTTATGTGCGATTGTTTTTATTTATGCTTCACATGTGTTTGCAATTAATTTTCCGCAAAAGATTAATAGTGGAATTATTCTGTATTTTGCAAGAAGTTAAATATTATGAGATCAGGGGAATCTGGATGTATGCATGCTTAGATTATAATAATTTCTACATGGTATTAGAGCAGTGTTAATTCTTGAAGATTGCAATTGTGAAGAATTGTTGAGTTTGTGCTGGTGGACAATTCGAATTTGCTACAGAAAATTCTTGGTGCAGAAGTTGAGTACACATTGAAATGTCTTTCAATGGGTTGCGATTGGAGTATTCCCTTGATGGGAGCTCGAATTACATAGCTTGGAAGGATAGGATGGAGGCGATGTTGGAGGATAATGGACTGAAGGAGTTCATCGATAGCGATGTTCCTAAGACGGGATCTAGCGATGTTGCATTACTTGACGCATGGCAAAAGAAGATATCAAAGACAAGAAGAATTTTGTTGGAAGGTGTGAAGGACCATATTGTGTCCAGCCTTCACGGGAAAGCCACTCCATTATTAATGTAGAAGGCCCAAAGCAGCAGCGACCAGAGGAAGTTGGCACTGAAAGACAAGCTCAGAAAAATAAAAATGGAGAAGGGCGACAATATTCCAAAATATCTCATGAAGTTTGTCCACTGTAGGGATGAACTGGGAAGTGTGGGGATTACTGTTGATGATGAAGACTTGGTGAGCTTGGCTCTCCTTGGGCTTCCAAATAGTTGGCATAACTATGAAGACTCTGTCAATGGACGGGAGAAACTGCCAGGATGGGAGCGACTTTGGTCGGATCTTGTGCAGGAGGAGATAAGGCGGGGTACCAGGGATGGATCTTCATCGAAGAATGAAGATGAAGATAATTTCACTTTGGCTAAAAAATCAAGGAAAGGGAATGGGAAAAAATTTCCTTCAAAATACGATGCTAAAGGCAAGAAGCAGGATTTGTCCAAAGTGAAGTGTTTTCACTGTCACGAAGATAGGCATTTCGCCACTAACTGCCCACAGAAGAAGAAGAACAAGAAGGTTGTTAGAGCTGTAGCTGGAGAGGCCTTAGCCTCACAATTTGAACTTGATTTATTTTTTATCACATGCTTGGTTTCAAGCTATATGGGATCTGTGTGGTATCTTGATAGTGGTGCATGTTTCTATATGACAAGAGACAAAGAGTTGTTTAGTGACTTGGAGGAGAAGGACCTCTAGATGCATATAGAGATGGGCGACAATGGTCGATACAGTGTGACCGAAATTGGGACCATTACCTTTGAGAGGGAGTCTGGTGATCCATTCTTGTTGAAGGATGCTATGCATGTTCCAGGTCTGAAGAAGAACTTGGTCTTGGTCGCAATGTTGGAGGACAAAGGTTATGATGTTGTTTTCAGTGAGGGAAAAGCCTTCCTTCGACATAAAACAACGGTTCAAACCAAGAAGATAGGGATTAGAGTTAAGAATCTCTACAAGATGGTGGTAGATGGCTATGCTGCAATGGTCGGCAAAGTAAAAGAAGTGGTGAGCTGGGATGAGGGTGAATTATGGCACAAGAGATTGGGCCATCTTCACCATGGTGCTTTGAAGAGTTTGCAGCAGATTTCTACTGGACTTCCCAAGGGTACTCTTTCGCAGTCAGATCAGTGCAAGGGATGTAATATGGGTAAGTTTGTGAACACCACCTTTCATGAGAAGGAGAACTGTGCTTCGGTGATCCTAGAGAGAATTCACACAGAAGTGTGTGGACCTTTCTTCGTTGCTTCAACAGCAAAACACAGGTATTATGTTATATTTGTTGATGACTATTATTATAGATGTTGGATCTTCTTCATATAGAAGAAGAGTGAAACATTCTCAAAGTTGTATGAGTTTAAAGCATTAGTGGAGAAGGAGTTGGGGAAGAAAGTGAAAGCTCTACGGAGCGATAATGGTGGTGAATACATCTCGGGCGAATTCAAAGACTTATGTATCAAAGAAGGAATTCAAAGAGAACTCATAGCGCCTCATAACCCACAGTAGAATGGGTTTGCAGAGAGGAAGAACAGAACGATCATGGGTGCTTCACGAGCGATGCTGCATGACCAGGGCCTACCGATGCACTTGTGGGCGGAAGCATGCAACACTGCGGTTTATGTGCAAAATTGTTGTCCTCATAGAGTACTTGGCATGAGTACACCTGAAGAAGCTTTTACTGGTAAGAAGCCTGATATTTCTCATTTGAATATTTTTGGCTCATCTGTTTACATTCATCTGACAAAGGATGCCAGGAAGAAGCTGGAGCTGACTGCATAAGTTTGGATATTTGTGGGGTACACAGAAACACCCCACAATTATCGCATGTATTTTCCATACAGTCGGACAACTGTGGTGCGACGGGATATAAAATTAAATGAGGTGAAAGCCATGACGTTGTTGCTTGAGAGAGAGCTACACTTGCACGTAGAGGAGGAACTTCTTATTCCCAAAGATGAGCCTCTATATGTGGATCAGCCACAGGAGGAGATTCATGGAGTGTGTTGACTATATTAGCCCCTCCATTCAATTTTTTGGCTTGCAGTCCCGTTTGAATCTGTTTAAAACCCCTTTTGTGGCCTAAGACCTTCATATCCTACCTATCGTTACCCTTCCCGCCCACGAAATACATTGGACAAAGGCTAAAATCTGCACTTAAAGATATATCGGGCCTAGCCCCTTCAGTCTCAGCCCCCTTTATTTTATTCCCCATACGACTCGGGTGCTAGACCAAGTGCCAGACTGATAGGCAGTTAGCATGAGAGGCTATCGAGCACACTCCTAGCCGTCCGATTAAAAGTAAATCAACGGTCCGCAAACAACTTGCCATGGTGGTCCCCGTGCCCGCGTTCATTGCTCAAAACTGGCCTGTTTATTTCACACCACCTTTGCTGGGCAGGCGTTATTCCGCAAATCGCAGCGATTCCATACGTTGCTTGCCACGTGTCCCAGGCCACTGTTCTAATACCGTCCCATTTCACGCGTTAACTTTCGATCCCGGACGCGCAGTGAAATCAACGTGAGTCGTTTGATTTGTGGGCCTTCATCCGACAGTGACCACTCTTCGAAGCTGCATATGTTTTAAACCGAGCTTATAGCGCCCGTGGCCCACCATCACATCACCGCCCGACGCAGTGTAAACCGTTGATCTCGTTAAGGATCATGTGGCCCAGATCATTTGCGTGACCACTTGTTGATCGAGTCTCCCACCACGTCATCATCCCACGCGTCTATCGTGTTTCTCCTCCGCCATTCACATATTTCATTCATAAGTCATATTTCAACGAGTTACATGGAAAACTATCACCAGCCTGTCATCCATCGTTTCTCTGCATCTCTCTTCCACCCCGCATCGTTTCATCGTTCCACCAAGTCTGCACCACCATTTCCATCAACCCCGCCGCATTCACCATCCCTGTGTCTGGTTTTTTTTAACGAGTTTGTGGTTTTGCAGGTTTGTCGCGGCAGAGAATTATCATGATTCACCGCCTCCATTACAAAAGCCGAGAACGCATGATAGGACCATGCTTCAGGAGAAAAATTTATGGAAAAGATCCAAGAGCTGCTATGATATGACCACCATTAAAGAAAGAAAGGATTTAAATCTATTAAACCCTCCAAGGTCATTCAAGTGCACATGTTGAGCAGATGAAGAATTAATTGGCAGATAAAGAATATCAGTGAAGAGTAGGGGATTAAAGAAATGTATTTAAGGACTTTGGGGCTTTTACATACCCTTTTGGAGGCAAAGTACCGGATCGAAGACCCTGCCGATCACTAGAAAGATATTTTCACAGAAAACATTGCCCTCAAGGTTTATTTCAGCCGAATTTTCTTCAGGAAAGGACAGAAAGTTCATATGAATTTCTCTCTATACCATGTTCCTGAAGAGATTTTCTACCCAGTGCATTTATTTCTGCCGACAGCAGAGCACACACAGCTCAGCATGGTCATTCAGCAGTATGGGCGCGAAGGTTTTCCGCCATTTTGTTTAAATTAAGCCAATTAAATGAGCATCACCTACCTCATTTTCTGGAGTTTTCAATCTCTCCTATAAAACTCCAGAAGAAAGACATTGTAATGGTTCTAGATTTTTATCAGAGAATTGTGTAGTGAAAGGCATTTTTCGGTATACACTTTGTAAAGCTTTTTTATGAAGGCTCAGAGCCCGTAGGGTCTCAGTGAGGAGGAGTTCTGACTGTATTTGAGGATTTTTGTCTTTGGTATCTGACAGTATGTAACTTCCTTTATGTGTTTAATATAACATTTCATTTTATCCATCTTCTTGTATCATGTATTGGGATGCGAGTGGCTCACTGATTTTAGGTAAGGATTTATCCTAGTTGATACCCATACTTGGATCAGTCAAGCGCTTTAAATATGGCTCATGCATGATATACTGTTTCATGTTCATTTCATCCATCTTTCTGCTATATTAGTCACTTTGGGATGGTGCTTTTAAAACACCATTTTCATATATGGATTCTTAGAATGATAAGCCCATATATGTTTCTGTTGTGTATCTGGGTATCAGACCAAAGTTAATTGATATCTTCTTATATTTCTTTCATTGCATACACCTTCTGATATTTGATTTCTGTGGCATATTACTTGAATCGGCCCTCTCTACAGTAAATTGTCTCTTAACTGTCTGATGCTTTTGTGTTAGAGCTTTACATCTTGTCTCTGCAACATTACTTTCCCTGTGGCAGGTTCTGTAAGTTCTGGTCCCATTTAAATCAATTTCCTTGTTTACAAGAGATAGCAGGAGAGCCTTTTGGATTGACACCCAAGTTATATTATGTGCTCCTTGCTATGATAAGATGTCCTAGGCACTGGTCTATGGCAACTCTAGGCTGTCTCTAGGAGCGACAATATCTGTCGACAACAGAGTGGAGGAGTCCACTCATGTAGAACCAAACATTAGACAAGGAAAAAAGCGGACCACAGAAGCTAAGAGACTGAAGCTTGATGCAACACAGAATGTAGGAGTCCCTACATCACAGCGCAGACAGAGACAGTCACCTGACCGATTTACTGGATACATGGCTCTTATGAGCAAGTGTATCATGACAGAGCCATCTTCTTTTTAAGAAGTAGTGCAGGAGCCCACATGGGTAGATTCCATGGTGGAGGAGTATGAATCCATTGTCAGAAACAGTGCTTGGGAGATTGTTCCAAGGTCGGTGGGAAAATCAGTTGTAGGATCAAGATGGATCTACAAGGTTAAGCAAGCTGCTGATGGGAGCGTCGAGAAGTATAAGGCAAGATTTTTTGCCTGGGGATTCTCACAGATCAAGGGGATTGATTATGAAGAAACCTTTGCACCTGTCGCACGATATTCTTCCATAAGGACCATCCTTGCTCTCTCAATGCAGATGGGTTGGCACATTCATCAGATGGATGTGAAGACTACATTCCTTAATGGGATCATTGAGGAAGAGGTGTACATTGAGCAGCTTGAAGTATTTGAGATCTTCAGCAGCGAGTCGCATGTGTGCAGCCTCAAAAGAGCGTTGTATGGGCTGAAGCAAGCACCTCGTGCTTGGTACACTCGGATCGACAGCTATTTCACTGGACTTGGCTTCACCAAGAGTGAGGCAGATGCAAACCTGTACCAAATTGTGGTGGAGGTTAAGATTTTAATCATTGTTCTTTATGTTGATGATTTAATACTAACAGGTGATGAGCAATTGACACACTCATGCAAGGCAGATCTTGCAAAGGAGTTTGAGACAAAGGATTTGGGCCTCCTTCATTATTTCCTTGGATTGGAAATATGGCAGCGGGAAGGTGAACTATTTGTGTCTCAAGGAAAGTATGCCCGGGAGATACTAGAGAAGTTTCACATGCAAGGTTGTAAGCTTATCGACACTCCTCTTCCAGGAAATTGGAGGAAAGAGGATGCTACATCGGCAGAGGTAGTGGATGCCACTGTTTATCAACAGTTGGTGGGTTCGCTCATGTATTTAGTTAATACAAGACCAGACATAGGCTATGCAGTGAACCAACTTTCACAAGCGATGGTTAAGCCTACCAAGCTCTTCTGGAAGGCAGGCAAGCATGTCCTGAGGTATTTCAGAGGCACATATAAGTATGGCTTATGGTACAGACAGTTGAATGAGGTGAAGTTGCATGGCTTCATGGATGCCGATTGGGCAGGGAGCCCAACAGATAGAAAGAGCACATCAGGAGGCATTTTCAGTATCGGATCTACGACAGTCTCTTTTTACAACAAGAAACAAAGATCTGTGGTACTCAATTCAACGAAAGCAGAATACATGGCAGCAATTCAAGCTACATGTGAGGCTATCTGGGTGAGGAAGATCCTGGCTGGTTTGTTCGGTTCACATTCGAATACCATAGAGGCGGGATCGGGGTGAAGGATAATCCCTATCTTGTTGAGAGGGAGTGTTGAGATTCAACAAAATTATGAGCTTAGTGAAAAGAGTTGCCTTTACTAAGTGGGCCCGCAGGCTATTTTTGGTGCAAGTCTATTTTTAGACATGGTGATCATATTTCAGAAGTTGCAGGATGCTATTTTTGGATGGTTGATCAAGTTGGAAAAATAGATGAAATTATATTTTTAGAATATTGGGCGAAGTCTATTTATAGATCGTCGATCTAAAAATATAAGTGTCAATTATTATTAGCTCTTAATAATAATCCGACAATAAACAACAACTTATTCTCTTGGAGCACTTAATTTCAGTGCACATATTTGGAAAATTAGTGGGCTGAAGGAATTACGCAATTCCTAGGGTTTACTGGTGGTTCATGCATGGAGGACTTAGTTAGAACTGAAGTGGAAAAGTTATTATAGAGTTGTAAGAGTAGTTCATGGAGTTTTTATTCAATTTAACTCAATCATTGGAGTTAAACTCAGTTGAGCTAGTTGTATCTAGTCTAACTGAATGATACACTAGTGACAGTGGAGTGAATTAATTAGTTAATTAATTCACAAATAATAACTCATTAATCAACTAAACAATACAACAGTTAACTACAGTGCATGTCAGTTCCAGTGGAGACCCAATGGAGAGATAGTTGAAAGGGAAAGATGGACTATCTGTTGTGACTATAGTGATGCATTTATTGCATCACACACACATTGGAGTTGCCAATGAGGATTGCGCAGTCAAGGCAAGGGTAATTCGAATTCATTTAGAGCTATTCTTCAGCAGGGATTGTGCAGTGGAGGCAGGTTATTAGGTGGCAAGAAATCGATGCATGGATTTGCAGATTTCTTATGATTAGTGTGTGACGATTAATTATACTAAGAGCTGATGTACTAAGCTTTGTATGAGACTGTTACATGATCTCCATGATACATAATATATGATAGTTGGGGTTTTCAACTTCAGGCTTTCCCGTTAAACAATTGTGTTATGTGTGATTGTTTTTATTTATGCTTCACATGTGTTTGCAATTAATTTTCCACAAAAGATTAACAGTGGAATGATTATGTATTTTGCAAAAAGTTAAATATTGTGAGATCAGGGGAATTTGGATGTATGCATGCTTAGAGTATACTAATTTCTACAAAGAGGTCCCCAAAAAATTCCATCCTATCCTTTATTAAATTCCCCACCAATCAAATTAAAATGATTATTTATAAAAAGACAAAAAAAATCATATCAAAATTATTCATCATTGAAATCCTAAATATGTAGAAAATAATTACATAAAAATCCAAATTACCAAAACGACCAAAAAAAATTTATCGCATTATATATATATATACCCACACCATAAATTTCATAGGTATTGAAGCAAACTCGATGTAGATTCCCTGCAAAATATCAACAACTTCTTTAACATTTCCTTTTATACACAAGCCTAAAAACAATCATTTCACAATATGGATTGTGATCTTCTTGAATCTGAGTTGGACCTACTTCACTAGGTGTTATAATTTTCTATTTTTTTGAAAAATGGGGAGCCCATCATTGCTACCATAATCCCAACGTGCATGAAATACCTATAAGAAAAACTTTGTAACTTTGTCGTCCTACTATTATGACATTCAATTAACCCATAGTTTGTTCTAGCATTTTTGGCATTTTGGTTAAGCACTTTGTAAATCTAAAGCAATGGCAGTTTAAATTGTTCAAATCTTTTTGGAAGAACTATCGATCACCCACAGTGGGATGCTTATCATTAGGATTGTGTGTTGAAATCTTTTTGGAAGATGTCCTACTATTATGGCATTCAACTAACCCATAGTTTGTTCTAGAATTTTTGTCATTTTGGTTAAGCACTTTGTAAATCTAAAACAATGGCAGCTGAAATTGTTCAAATATTTTTGGAAGAAGTATCGGTCACCCACAGTGGGATGTTTATCATTAGGATTGTGTGTTGAAATATTTTTGGAAGAAGTATCAATGACCCACAGTGGGCTGCTTATCATTAGGATTGTGTGAGGCACACCCCTTAGGAATTTTAATTCCCCTAAAGTGGTTTACATCCTCAACCCCTCCCCATAAAGTTTGATCATGTGACTTGATGAGAATTAAACTCCACACAAACCAACTGATCTATACTTCATAAGTTAAAATAATTTATTTTATCATTTTTTTAAATAAACACCAAATAATTTGAATCAATAATATTTTTGCGTAATATAATTATTATTATTATTATTATTTTATTTTTTAATTAATAATATTCTAACTTTAAATATAATTTACTTATTTATATCATTTTATTTATTTACTTATTTCTTTCATTTTTATTTTTATTTTTACATACAATCACATTTTCATTCTTAATATATTCCCTTCTCTATTGTTAATACATTTCCTTCATATTGTTATTGTGCATTAGATTTAAAATACATCAAATCCATGCTCATATTGTTATTATGCATTGGACATAGGTACATCAAAGGCAACAAAATTTAAATACTTCCTCTATAAAATGTCATATCTAATCACAAAATCAAAAAACTAATATAAAATAAAATCTCAAAAATATGTAGATGTATTAATAAAAGTTCCCAACAAATTCCATCCATCACATATTAAATTTAAAATTATTCCCTACAAATCAAATTAGAATGATTATTTATAAAAGACAAACAAAAAATGGTCACATACATATAAATTTTTTAATTTTATATTAATGTAAATTTCATATCCAAATCAAATTTCAGCCACACTGTAATTGATATTGTATATCAACATATAATTGATATAGAATCTAAACATATATTAATATATTAATATATTAAAGTACAAATTTATAGAGAAATACAAATTTCTCTTCTTATTGCATGTTTATATATAGTCACATCTAAATGAAACTTTAAAATTGAAAAAAAATTATATACTCCAAATTGCTTTTGTTGATGCAACACACAAAAACTGGCAGTATATTAAATGTACACATCTCAATCCTATTATATTATTGATTCTATTATTAATTAATTTAATCATATTTTTAGTTATATTGATTCTATTATTAATTAATTTAATCATAAATTTTTTTAGGTGAATATCAATATGAATCAATATTTATATGAGAAAAGAATATAACGTATCTTTAAGAGTTATTATTTAATTAGAATTTAATTGACATTTTTAAAAGTTATTATCTAAAAATAATAATAATTAAAAAAATGTTTATTGATTTTTTTAATCAAATAATTAATTAATTATTTTAAAATAAATTTAAAAATAAAATAAAAATCATGATGAAGAGAGTAAAAATTTATATTATATGAAAAATGTATAAAATTTAAATTTAATGTTGAGTTGATATGGTAATATGATATAAATTGATGTAATATAATATTTAAAAATAAAATTAAAAATAACAAATTATCATTAAAAGAATATACATTTTATAATATATTAAAATATTATAAAATATAAGTTTAATATTAAGTTGACATGAAAACATGATATAAATCGATCTAATATAATATTTAGAGGGATAAAATTAAAAGTATCAAAACACTATGGAGGAGATGTCTAACATTATATACATAGTAAACATTTACTATCTTAGATCTATATTAACTTGAGATTGTTTAGGCATTTAAAGACATGTTTTACCATTTTTTTTATTCCTCACTATATTTAACAGATTTAAAATTAAGGTGGATATACCTTGATATTAACACAACCACCGTGTGATTGAATTGCTAGCTCATATTAAAATAAAATCCTCAGGAACTTGTCAATTGGGGTTATCTCTAATGGTTGGGTAGAATGGTAGTTATCTTCCTCACCCAAATTCAATTCCCAGTGAGTAATCTGATGTTGAGAAATATTGATGTAATGGCTACATGCATATGAATAGTGTTGTATTGACCCTCACTTTGGCTCTAGAATGAGAAATATAATGATTTACCTTGAAAAAACAAAAAGTCCTTGGAAATTGGGAAAAAACTAAAATTATATATATATATATATATATATATATATATATATATATATATATATATATATATAAGGACAATGGTTATAGAATACTCTTGCATGATATAATTTTTTCTATAGAAAAATTCATTAACTTCCCCTCCTAAAAATAATATGGTAAACCATGTTCTTTAGAATTCTCAATAATTAATAAATCAATTCAAGAATGAAATAAACACGACATAAAATAATATTTAAAACACATTAAGAGAAAGTGTTGCATGCAGATTAGTCTCTATCAAAACATTTGAATATATAAACTAAATACTTAAATAAAATAACAATAAGAGAAGGAGAACCACTTGACATATGCTTTCGTTTCATGGTCAAAAAAGTTCTTGAAACTATTTGCACTAGAGGGAATCACTACCAGAGATCATCTCATCACTGATTCAATGAGACTTGGCACTCCACCTCTAAGGGACTTGATTTTTGTGCGCATCTTCATGGGAATTTCTGATCGAGACTTGCATGATGGTGGGAATTTCTAATAGAGGAATAAATTGTGATACATTATTGGAATATCACTAAACTCCTGTCACTTTAGCATGAACATTTCCAAGAAATCTTCTAAACTCCTATTTTTCCTCGTTATATGAATCATCATTTGCTCCCCTTTATAAGTAGGAATAATTGCCTCAACCAAGCCACTTAACAATGGATCACGAACAATATTCATACAAAGAATGGATTGAAGGTGGCCTCAATTGAAACCAAAGTATCCAATATTCTATGGAATATCCAATTTTATATGGTGTTTTAATCCTCTCTTCAATGGGTTAACTACCTCCTATCAAGATGTAGAGTTGGGATAGCATTTGGAAAGGTCCAAAAAGATTGGGAAATGGAAACAACTAGTAAAAATGGAAACTTTAATTTCTGTTGATGCTAACGAAGCATATACCAATAGAAATAGAAAGAAATAAAAATCTAGTTTATACATGTCAATCAAATGTGTTCTATATACATATGCATTCCTCTAAATTAGGTGCTTTGATGATGTGTGAAAGGTATATTTCAATAATAATCTTATCAATTTTAGTGTTTAATTTGGTGAAGAAATAGTGATGGCAACTATAGTAGATCTCAATGCAAAAGGAAGAGGGTCAAACTATCATGTGAAGCAAAAGTGATGGAAATTGTAGTAGATCTCAATGCAAAATGAAGAGGGTCAAATTGTCCCAAATTGTGTTCGATTTCATTGGTGAACAATTGTATTCGATCATAATTCAACATTAATTACTCAATTAATTAATTTTTTAAGTGGAAACTTTGACCAATGAAATGTTTAGAAAATAATTTTTTTATTATATTAAAATATATATAATTTGTTTTAATAATTAAAAATCAACAGAAAACTAATAAGAATTAAAATAAAAGTCAATTTTTATAATCCACTTTGGCTAGGATTAGTAACAAATTCCATTTCACCTACTAAAATAATTCCAAATCACTTTTACAAAACCTTAATAATTACGACCCTTTTTTTAATAATTCATAAACATGTATTTTCAAACAATAATCCATGTTTCTCAAATTAGAATTTGTGATTCATATTGTATATCTGAAAATATTTCGGTAAATAATCACATTAAGATCATTGGGTAGACACATTTCAAACCACCAAGTGTGGTTCATCGTCAAGACTAAGATCTTAGTCCTGATGATTAACCACACTAAGTGGTTTGAAACACGTTGACCCAACAACCTTAATGTGAATTTTATCAAAATGTTTTCAAATAAATAATCCATGTGTCAAGTATCTACCTTATATACAAAAACTAGATACTATGTAGGGTGGGTCGTTGCCAAACAAAAAACTAAATAAAATTTACCATGTGTACAGTCGGAGACCATAATATAATTGATAAAGGACTAGTAGCTACCTGATGTGCCCCCCTACGTGATCAATGTATTATGGACATATGAAAGGGCATGGATTCTTTTAACCAAATAAGTAGCAACTTGTTAGGGAAACGTGAGATATTCTAGTGTGTATTGTAGTAGGAGTTTGTTTCATATTTTTATACCCACCATATTATTTTTGGTCCAAAAACTTTGACTTCTATTAAAACCAAAATTTTCTATAAATTTTTTATAATTTTTTTCAAAAAATTATATTAAAACAAATTTTAGAAAATTAAAATATATATATATATATATATATATATAAATGAAAATTATGATTTTTGATTGTTTGTTGACAACTTTTATGTGGTTTAAAATACATTTGTGAGAAAAAAATGTAATTAAAAAATAATAATAATAATCACACATAGCATAAATTTAACAAAATTGGTTGGTCGGAGCAGTTACCATTTTTCTAGTGTCATGTGTCACTTTATCAATATTTTTTGCTATGAGCTCTTTAAGAAAGACAATGAATGAGTGGACATATACAGTTTGGTGGATTAGTCGAGATCCCAAAGATATTGAGTGAATATAATTACAGCATTCTCAAGCAGTTAAGGAGAAAAAAATTTTGAATGTTCAAAGCAACACCCAATCAGCCTAGCCAACATAAGTATCAAGCAGGAAAATCTTTGTAGTGTGTGCACAAAATTATCATGATAAAGATTCTCATTCATTGAAAAGGTACTTGAATGTGGAAGAAAATTTCATTTGACAAAGAATGATATGGAAAAAAACAATGCCTTCTGGTACGGTCGTACATTATTTCTGCTCATGGACACTATCCTGGCGGAATATTTCGACAACTCTATGAAGGCGAAAAAAATCCCACAGGTAAAAAATCGTTGGAATGCAGCCATTTTTGTCAAAAAATTAAACAGAGGGGTTTCTTGAATCTAGTTATTTATGGTGGAAATAGATTCAACACCATCAAAAACCATTGACACACCAAAAATAGTGAAACTTGACAGTTGTAATGCGAATTTCCCAAACTTTCTGCCTTATTTTGTCAAAATCGTGCCATAAATTCCATTGTTTTCCAAGAAAATTTGAAACCTCATTAGATTATGCAAAATATTTTTATTATAGATGGTTTTTTGGATGACAGAGTTCTAATCCTAAAAACTTTGGTTTGACTTGTATGTATAATTAAATTAACCCAAAGAAAGACATGCTATAAATACCAAGAAAAAAATCACACGTTCATACTTAAATAGAAAATAGTTTTTCAACAGTTGTTTGGTGAGTGATCATTTAATAACTGACCTATAGATCAATGGTTGAAGGCCTTTCAAAATTTTGAATCTAGAAAAATTATTTTAATACCCTTAATCATATCTAGTATTCATGCCACGGATGACAGCTGTAAAATCATATAACTTAAAATGTCGTAGTATATCTCTTTTACGTTGTTGTTGTTGTTTTTTAGTCCCTACCCAAAGGTTCGGCAAGGAATCTTGTAATCGAAATGCTTTGGAAAATAAACCAGCTAAAAAGAAATAAAATGCTTAAACTAAAACTAGCCCAAGTTTGTTTTACATGTTTTTGTTCATTTTTTGCTCAACCTATTAAACATTGATGAGGGTTTCAGTTGACGAATCAAAACCTTCAAAATACCTGAGGTATTATTTGGGCTCTTTTCGAAGCCAAAATATGCATTGTGTATCAAAAACATTGTTGTCAACTCATTTTCTCATATTCCAGTAATGCTACTTTTAAAACATTTTACATTAAATATTTTCCCAGAGCATTAAAACATTTTACATTAAATGTTTCCCTGCATTCAAGCAGCTATCTACATGCACTTTGATCACCTATAATTATATGTCATTATCTCTGAGTCCTTGTCATTATCTCTGAATCTTGTTACACATGGCTTCTTTTCTCTTGTTCTTTGGTGTTGTACTGCTACGCAGCTTGTTATTTTGCTTTACACATTTTTTTTGCCCCTTCAGAATACCCTATATGATAGTCTACCAAGGGTTAGGCTTCATTGGAGTTTTGTGGAACTTGGAACCCTGAATTATATGATCACTGAATCCCAACTACATCCTATTCTTTTCCTGCACATTGAATAAAACGATACAACTCTTTGTTATAAATTCATTTTGAAAAACATTATTTTTGCTTTGAAAAATTGTTGTCTTGAAAAAAAATCAAATTATTGTTAGTATTAAACTTACTTTGGATTGTTACTATTACTCTGGTAATTCATTTTGCAAAACACCATTTCTGATTTTAGAAATTGTTGTCTTGCAAAAAGAAATCAAACTACTTTTAGTATTACTATTACTCTGAATTATTACTGTTACTCTGGATTCTGAATTATTATTGTTAGTATTATTATTTTGCACCTTTAGACCCCCCCTGTTAATTATTTGATCATTTTAAACAAAGAACATACTATTCCTCTCGATTATTACTATTAGTATTACTATTTTGCAAGCTTAGACACTCCTTGTTAATTATTTGATAATTTTAAACAAAGAACATGTAGTAGATATAGATTTCTAAATATATGGAACATACATAAATGCAATGAAATTGTATAAAAAGGTGTCATCTATCAAAGGGAAGGAAGATTAATATTACCTCACAACAGTCATAATTAGCACCACGCAGCTGGGTTGAGAAAAAACTTGAAGATCCTCAAGATTTGAGAGACATGCAAGTCATATGAAATGTTAGAAATTTCAATATCATTCCAACATAGTTAAAATGACAGTCTGCCTGAGTGCTTGAAATTAACGGCTCTTGGAAAATGCACATTACTATATTTTTAATTAAATGTAATGTATATAAGTAACACACATCATATAATTACACTTATTTACAAATAATTAATATAAGGTACCGATCATAATGTGAAATTGTAAGACTTTGGATGATTTTTAAAATCATAAGATATTTAAGTGATAGTGTTGGGTAATAATAAAACGTGTAAAGTAGTCGAGATATAGATTGAAGTGATCATATTTGACACTAACACAAAGGTCAAGTGGTGTTAAAATGATACTAGAGTTTCATAACTAGTGTAATTTCATAAACAATGAAAATTGGCATGCAAAACCAATTTTGAAAAGAAAATAGTATTATACATACTTTAGGTATATGCAAAATAAATTGCGCAAAACTTGTCAACAACAAAAGAAAAGAGCTATGTTAATGGGTCTACAAACAAATTTCTTGGGTTTTCAAATCCAGACAAATTTTCATCATGAGAGCATGGATTGAGTGTTGGATCCATGTTACCTAGCTTAGTGGTATGAAAACTACGCAAGGATCAGTTTGAATATTGCAAGATACTCTATACGACTCGTAGCATTTGGTGTCGTTCCATGATTTCTCCTCTAGTACATTATGATGGCCCTATAGTAGTGGACGAGCGACTGCAATTTAGAGTCAGAGTTACATAAGAGGGATAACCCGGTCAAGAGAAACATTGAATAGAAAAAATATTTACATGCAATATTATGAAGGTTTCCTTATACAGGGACTAGTGGAACTAAATCAGAGCCGAAATTAAAATATAAAAAAACTATCAAGGCTAACAGGCCATGAGAAATGTTCATCAAATCCATAACAATAATATAAATTCCACTAAAACCATAAGGACCTATTTCATGGAAATATATTTTCCAAGTGAGAATATGAAAAAAAAAATGACCTATAAGATAGAGGAATGAGCATTAATTTAACTTATGTACAGAATAGGGATAAACCGGTCGAGAGAAACATCAATTAGAAAAAATAATTACATGCAACAGTACCAAGGTTGCATTATACAGGCACCTGTGGAACTAGATGAGGGTCAAAATTAAAATACACAAAAAATATCAATGCTCACAGGCCATGAGAAAAATTCATCAAATACCTAACAATAATATAAATTCCACTATAACCTTAAGGACCCGTTTCATGGAAAACTATTTTCCAAGCAAGAATCTCCAACAATGACCTAGAAAATAGAGGAAAGGGTGTTAATTTGAGGAACCTGGGTATAAAAATTTCAGAGTTGAAGCTCTTGAGCTTAAGATAATAGCTACTTCAACAAAAGAGCATATAAGAGAAATCTCATGCATCTTCTTGACATTTCTCGTCAACATTCATAATAAAAATCTTGATGAAAAACCACCAACAAAGCCACACAACAGTGTGTTTGTTGGGCGGGCATGTCTCCTCAAGTTTTTTGCTCTTTGTCAACTATCGTAAGTTCCTTATGTCCGTTAGGCACCAGTCTTCTCAAAATGCTAGAATCACCTAGCTAAGGATTCATTCGACCGAAAGAAACCAGGGAAGAAAACCATATTGTAGAAGAAGAGATTGAATTGAAATGCCCTAATGAGAAAATGTTCATCTCACCCCCCAAAAAATGATATTTCTCAAAATAAGAATGCCAAATGAGAATTTCTTGTGAGAGTGGTTCTAACCAAACATAGTTCTTGGGCTGAATCTGTAGGCCATCGATCAATCACTCTATGTTCTCGTAGGTGACGGGTGAACAGTGTGACAGGAATTTGGGGTGTGTGGGAGGTTTAACTTTGCAAAAATGGTGGCACTTGGAAATATTTTTGGATAACGGCACGACTGTTAGGCTGCCTTCAAAAGTTGCAGAAACACTCTCAAAACGAGCAGGGAAGCAAATGAGACTCCCTGACGGAGCGGGTGGGTAGTTACCACTGTAGATTTAAACCCTAAAAATCAAGTGTCGTACATATGTTGACACGTTGGCGTACCTAGACCTGGTTAAAGGTTTAATTGAATGACGCATGGAGTTCGGATGAGTCACAAATGTGAAATTTGATTATGTGAAATTCCAGAGTGGTTCATCAATTAGAGTTAAATTGTGTATTATATTAATAAAATTTCTAATTTGTCGAAGTTATAAAATCTGATCGACTCAGAAATAATGATGTTGAAATTGATCATTTAAATTAAATTTATTTTAAATCAAATACTAAATTACGTTATTAAATTTATTTATTATGTATGGGAATGGCATAAAATTTTAGTTAGGATATTCTAAGTAATGTGTGCTACCCATCTTTCAAAAACCATTAATAAGGTAAACAAGAGTAAGAAATTATTTATAGCCAACCTGTTATCCAAATCAAATGAAACTATATCTTCACAACTTGTGTGTTGTCTTAATATGCATTCTTTGTGAAACACTCTCGGGTCCTCCCTCTGATATTCAATTTCCAAACTTTATTTGGATACAAGATAGTAAGTTTTCTGCACCTCATCAAAAATACCTTATCAACCCTATAATACATAGTTTCTATTATAGATCTCATATATACTCGAACCAATTGTATAATGATAAAAAAATTCATTGATGATAGGTGTTTGAGACAGAATTCTCAAAGTTTGTGAGCTTGCAAATCCTATTTGGATCCAAGTTCTAAGGCTACACCAGTGTTATTTAAATGTTAATTACTTCAAAACCCATGCCGAACCCTCTTCTATATCTACGATGCATGGTTTAAAGAAATATCCCTATAGCTTATTTATAATATACTAACCCTTCATGAACATGTAAGCTCAATTAATTGCAATAATATGGATAAATTATTGTTATTGGATGTATAATTCATAGCTGGTGCAAAAAAATTAACGAATGTGCAGAAACTCCTTACTTTGTCAGGTGGAAATTACCACATGATCCAAATTTGTGTGACCAGTATGAAGTTCTAGAAAAGCTGGGAACATGAATCTCATATCAGGAATCAACAAGTCCATCTCGTATTTTTTTAATCCATTTATAGCATATATCTTCTTGATCAATTGCAACTTTAGGAAAATATATACTATGTAGTTACAAAAAAACAAATTAGGTGCGATACCATATATATTTTATTTCATTTAATTAAAAATATTAAATTAAATTAAAATGATTGATATCTAAATTTTATGAGTTAAAAGTGATTTATTATTAATTTCTTATACATTTTATAGGAAAACCTATATCTACACATATTTCTATGTTAATTTCATACTCTTATTAATATATTCAATCAAAGCTCAGAAAAAAGATAATGTATAAAGATAATATATTGAGATCGGTCTAAAAATTACTCTCGAGCTTTATAGTTGTGACCCATTTAAATGAATTTAATACGGTTACCAATCAGTTAAGTTCTGTAGGGGTAAACTTAGACGATGAAGTTAGGGCTCTATTATTTCTATGCTCGTTTCTAGAAAGTTGGAATGGTTTAGTTATGGCCATTAGTAACTCTGTCTCTGGATCTAGTACTTTAAAGTTTGATGATGTTGTCAGGGCTATCCTTAGCGAGGAAATGTGACGGAAAAGCTCCGGTGAGAGATCAGGTAATGCTTTGAGTGCAGAGACTAGGGGAAGAAAAATGGAAATAGGAAAGATCTCAGCATATCACAGTAAGTAAAGGAAAGGCATATCCAAGTCTAGATTAGGGATAGTGTGCTAGAAATGTGGAAAGAAAGGACACTTGAAGAAATACTGTAAATCTCGGATGGGAAAACAAACAAATGCACAACAAGAAAATAATCATGAAGAAAATATGAAAGGTGATGTGTTACAATATGATTTGATTCTTTCTTTAGAAAATCATACTAATTCCTTGGTGGTAGATTCAGGGACTTCATTCCATTCCACACCTGATAAGAAATATTCTCATGACTATGTTCAAGGAGATTTTGTACAGGTTCATCTAGGTGATGATAAACCCTGTAAAATCACTGGAATGGGTAAAGTTCTTGTAAAAAAATAGAATGGAAACCAATGGTTATTAAATGAGGTAAGGCATGTTCCAAATCTGAAGAAAAATATGATTTCAATAGGGTAGTTAGGCAGTCAAGGTTTTGTGACAACTTTCACAGATAAAACTTAGAAGGCCACTAAAGGAGCCCTGGTAATAGAAAAACGAGAAAAGGTTGGTACATTGTATTTATGAAATGGTATTTCTAACTTTGTTAATGCTTTAACTTCCAAAGGAATGGATGCGTAATTATGGCATCATAGGCTCTGGCACATGAGTGAGAAGGGGATGAAGATTCTTCACTCAAGAAATTTGTTGTTGGGTTTGAAGAATTTTGATTTGGATTTATGTGAGAATTGCATTTATGGAAAACAAAAGAGAGTCTGATTTCTTAGAGTTGGGAAAGAAAATAAGGGTGAAAAATTAGAACTTGCGCATTTAGATGTATGGGGACCTGCTCAGGTATCATCTCTCGGTGGCTCTCATTATTATGTTACTTTTATTGATGATGCAACTAGAAAACCTTGGATTTATTGTATTCAGAATAAATCTGACGAATTTGATACTTTAAAGAAATGGAAAGCTTTGGTTGAGATTGAGACTGGAAATAATTTAAAGTGTTTGAGATCAGAAATTTTTAATAACACCAGAAGAAAATGGTGTGTCAGAAAGGATAAACTGAACAATCATGGAGCGTGCAAGGTGCATGAGATTGCATGCAGGATTGCCTTTACAATTTTGGGCAGAGATTGTGGATACTATTTTTTATCTAATAAACAGAGGGCATTCAATTTCCTTTTATGGTGGCATTCCAGAGGAGGCATGGACAGGTAAAAAGGTAAACTACTCATTTTTAAAGTGTTTTGGTTGTGAGGCCTTTATCCATATTAATAAAGAAAATAGAACAAAGCTTGAGGAAAAATCAAATAAATGTAAATTTATTGGATATGGTGTTAATGATTTTGGTTATCGCTTATATGATTATGAAAAACACAAAATCATTAGGAGAAGAGATGTAATATTCAATGAAAAGGTCGTGTATAAGAATCAGTTGCAGGAAAAGAAACAGGAAAAATAAAACAAAGAATACACAGCTCTTGATGAGATCACAGAAAAAGAAAAGGTGCCTGAAAATAATAATAATAATCAACAACCAGAACAACAACAACCACCACAATAGAAGCATACACCTAAAACAGAAAGTGGTGTCAGAAGATCTACCAGGATAAGTAGACCCCCTAAACGATATTCTCCTTCATTATATTATTTATTGTTGACTGGATATGGTGAACTCGAATGGTATGAAGAAGAAATGCGAGTCGAAACGAGGGAGAAGTGGGAGCTAGCCATGAAAGTAGAGATGGACTCCTTAATACATAACTAGACCTGGGACTTAGTCAGGTTACCTGTAGGTAAAACAACATTGCAGAATAAATGGGTTTACAGGCTGAAGGGAGAAGATGGAGGAAAACAGAGGTACAAATATAGAGTTGTGGTGAAGGAATTTGCACAAAATAAAGGTATTGAATTTGATGAAATATTTTCTCCTGTTGCTAAGATGAATTCAATCATAACTATTTTAAGTCTTGTAGCAGTAGAAGATTTGCATCTTGAATAGTTAGATGTAAAGACGACATTTCTCCATGGACATTTGGAGGAAGATATCTATATGCAACAACCACAAGGATGTGAGGTGAAAGGGAAGGAAAAATTAGTGTGCAGGTTAAAGAAAATCTTGTATGGATTAAAATAGGCTCCAAGGCAGTGGTATCTAAAATTTGACAAGTTTATGTCTGAACAAGGTTATACTAGATGTCACTCTGATCATTTTGTTTATCTGAAAAAACAAAATGATGGCAGCTATATTATATTGTTATTGTATGTGGATGACATGCTTGTGGCAGGGTCTAACATGCAGGAAATAAATGTACTAAAATTAAATTGGCAAATCCATTTGCAATGAAGGATTTTGGAGCTACAAAACAAATCCTTGGTATGAGAATAACTAGAGACAGGAAAAATCGCAAATTAACATTGTCTAAGAGTGAATACATACCAAAGGTGATGGAAAGATTTAATATGCAGAATGAAAAACCAGTTAGTACACCTTTGGCTAGCCATTTCAAACTTAGTAAGGAGATGTGCCCCAAGACCTAAGAAGAAATGGATTATGTTTTTAAAGTTTGATATGCATCAACAGTTGGAAGCTTAATGTATGCAATGATCTGCACAAGGCCTGATATTGCACATGTAGTGGGAGTAGTAAGCAAGTACATGAAAAATCCAGGAAAAGAACATTGGATGGCAGTGAAATGGATTCTCAGATATTTGAGAGGTACCACAAATCACACATTATGCTTTGGTGGTTCAAACATTTCTCTATAGGGATATGTTGATGCATATAGGGTAGCTGATAGAGATAACAAGAGGAGCACTACAGGGTATGTATTTATTGTTAGTGGAACAACTTTCAGTTGGGTTTCAAAAATGCAAAGTGTTGTTGCGCTTTCAACAACAAAAGAAGAGTATGGTGTTGCTACATAAGCTAGTAAATAAATGATCTAATGGTGGAAGTTATGTTTAATTTAGGGTTTTTTTCCCTATAAGGAACCCCTCATTTTGTATGAAGGTATTGTATTGCAACTCTGTATGGTATGTGTATTATGAGCAAGAAAAAAAAAGGGGAACTGTGAGAGAGAGTAGAGGATATTACAGTGGATATGTTGTAGGTTGTTTCTCTTCATATTGTTGGATAATATAAAGGAAGGATTCGTTGTTTGGGGTGGATGTAGCCCAAATTGGGTGAACCACATATATATGTGTCTATCTTGTTTAATATGTTTTCTATGTTTTTGTTTTCGCATATTTTATGTGTTCCATTGCTATATATTATATAATTTTATAACAACTGGTATGAGATCCAAAGGTCTATTTGGCCGATAAACTCACAGGAAAGAAGGGTTCCTGGTTCGAGTGGGAGCAATGGTAGAACATGGTAGGTTTAGCGTCGAGAAATTTCATAGCCAAAACTTCCCGCTGTGGAAGATGCAAATGGAAGATTATTTGTATCAGAAATATATGTACCTACCATTGAGCAGGAAAACGAATAATCCTTCGAGTATGACAGATGCAGAATGGGAGATTCTTGATAGAAAGGCACTTGGAACAATACAGTTGTGCCTCATGGCGTTGGTAGCGTTCAATATTTCGGAGGAAATAACAACAGAGGGTTTAATTAAGGCATTGGCGAAACTATATGAAAAACCATTGGCCTCAAATAATTATTTCTTATGGAACGTTTATTTAATATGAAGATGTCAGATGGTGGATCTGTTGCTGACCATTTAAATGAATTTAGTACGGTTACCAATCAGTTAAGTTTTGTAGGGGTAAAATTTGATGATGAAGTTAGGGCTCTCTTATTTCTTTGTTCATTGCCAGAAAGTTGGAAAGGTTTAGTTATGGAAATTAGTAAATATGTCTCTGGATCTAGTACTTCAAAGTTTTATGATATTGTCGATGCTATCCTTAGCGAGGAAATGTGACGGAAAATCTCCGGTGAGACGTCGGGTAATGATTTGAATGCAGAGACTAGGGGAAGAAAAATGGAAAGAGGAAAGAGCTCACCATATCGTAGTAAATCAAGAAAATGCAGATCCAAGTCCAAATCATGGATAGTGTGCTGGAAATGCGGAAAGAAATGACACCTGAAGAAATATTGTAAATCTCGGAAGGGAACAGAAGAAGACGCACAACAAGAAAAAAATCATGAAGCAAATGTGATAGGTGATGTTTTACAAGATGCTTTGATTCTTTATTTATAAAATGTTATTGATTCATGGGTGGTAGATTCAGGGGCCTCATTCCATGCCACACCTGATAGTAAATATTTTCATGACTATGTTCAAGGAGATTTTGGACAAGTTTTTCTGGGTGATGATAAACCCTATAAAATCATTGGAATGGGTAAAGTTATTGTAAAACAACAGAATGGAAACCAATGGTTATTAAAGGAGGTAAGGCATGTTCCAAATCTGAAGAAAAATCCGATTTCAATAGGAAATTTAGGCGGTCAAGGTTGTGTGACAACTTTCACAGATAAAACCTAGAAGGTCGTTGAAGGATCTCTGGTAATAGAAAAAGGAGAAAAGGTTGGTACATTGTATTTATGCAATGGTATTTCTAACTCTGTTAATGCTTTAACTTCCAAAGGAGCAGATGCAACATTATGGCATCATAGGCTCGGACACAAGAGTGAGAAGGGGATGAAGAATCTTCACTTCAAGAATTTTTTTTCGGGTTTGAAGAATATTGATTTGAATTTATGTGAGAATTGTATTTATGGAAAATAGAAGAGAGTTAGATTTCTTAGAGTTATTAAAGAAAAGAAGAGCAAAAAATTAGAGCTTGTGCATACATATGTGTGTGGACCTGCTCAGGTATCATCTCTCGGTGGCTCTCGTTATTATGTTACTTTTATTGATGATGCAACTAGAAAAACTTGGATTTATTGTATTCAGAATAAATCTGATGAATTTGATTCTTTAAAGAAATGGAAAGCTTTGGTTGAGATTAAGACGTGAAATAAGTTAAAGTGTCTGAGATCATACAATGGAGGTGAATATTGCAACAAATAGTTTAATAGATACTGTTCAGAGCATGGAATTTGTAGAGAGAAGACATTTTTAAGAACATGACAAGAAAATGGTGTGTCCGAAAGGATAAAAAAAACAATCATGGAGCGTGCAAGGTGCATTAGATTGCATGCAAGATTGCCTTTAAAATTTTGGGTAGATGTTGCAAATATTGTTGTTTATCTAATAAACAGAGGGCCTTCAATTTCCTTGGATGGTGGTATTCCAGAGGAGGCATGGACAGGTAAAAAGGTAAAATACTCCTTTTTAAAGCCTTTTGGTTGTGAGGCCTTTGTCCATATTAATAAATAAAATAGAACAAATCTTGAGGCAAAATCAAATAAATGTACCTTTATTGGGTATGGTGTTAATGATTTTGGTTATCGCTTATATGATTATGAAAATCACAAAATCATTAGGAGCATAGATGTAATATTTAATGAAAAGGTCTTGTATCAAAATCAGTTGCAGGAAAGGAAATAGGAAAAAGAAAACAAAGAATACAAATTTCTTGATGAGATCAAATAAAAAGCAAAGGTGCCTGAAAATAATAATAATCAACATCCACAACAACAACAACAACCACCACAACAGCAATAGGCAGCTCAAACAGAAAGTGGAGTCAAAAGATCTACCAAAATAGGTAGACCCCATGAACAATACTCTAATTCATTATATTATTTATTGTTGACTGGTTCTGGTGAACGTGAATGTTATGAAGAAGTAATGTAGGTCGAAACCAAGAAGAAGTGGGAGCTAGCCATGAAAGAAAAGATGAACTCCTTAATACATAATCATACTTGGTACTTAGTCAAGTTGCCTACAGGTAAAACAACATTGCAAAATAAATGGATTTACAGGCTGAAGGAGGAAGATGGAAGAAAACAGAGGTACAAAGCTAGATTTGTGGTGAAGGGGTTTGCACAAAAGAAAGGTATTGACTTTGATTAAATATTTTCTACTTTTGTTAAGATGACTTCGATCAAAACTATTTTAAGTCTTGTAGCAGCAGAAGATTTGCATCTTGAATAGTTAGATGTAAAGACAACATTTCTCCATGGAAATTTGGAGGAAGAGATATATATGCAGCAACCACAAGGATACGAGGTCAAAGGGAAGGAGAAATTAGTGTGCAGGTTAAAGAAAATTTTGTATGGCTTAAAACATTCTCCAAGGTAGTGATATCTAAAATTTGAAAGGTTTATGTCTGAACAAGGTTATACTAGATGACACTTTGATCATTGTGTTTATCTGAAAAGTAAAAATGATGGTAGCTATATTGTATTCTTATTGTATGTAGATGACATGCTCATTGCAAGATATAACATGAAAGAAATAAATGTACTCAAAATTAAATTGGCAAATTCATTTGCAATGAAGAATTTTGGAGTTGCAAAACAAATCCTTGGTATGAGAATAACTAGAGACAGGAAAAATCGCAAATTAACATTGTCTCGGAGTGAGTACATACAAAAGGTGTTGGAAAGATTTAATATGCATAATGCAAAACCATTTAGTACACCTTTGGCTAGCCATTTAAAACTTAGTAAGGAGATGTGCCCCAAGACCCAAGAATAAATGGATTATATGTATAATGTTCCATATGCATCAGGAGTTGGAAGCTTAATGTATGCAATGGTCTGCACAAGGGTTGATATTGCACATGTAGTGGGAGTTGTAAGTAGGTACATGAACAATCCAAGAAAAGAACATTGGATGGCAGTGAAATGGATTCTTAGATATTTGAGAGGTACCACAAATCAACCAATATTCTTTGGTGGTTCAAACATTTCTATATAGGGATATGTTGATGCATATATGGCAGGTGATAGAGATAACAAGAGAAAAACTACAGGGTATGTATTTACTATAAGTGGAACAACTTTTAGTTGGGTTTCAAAAATGCAAAGTGTTGTTGCACTCTCAACAACAGAAGCAAAGTATGTTGTTGCTACAAAGGCTAGTAAAGAAATGATTCGATGGTAGAAGTTATGTTTAATTTAGGGTTTTTCACCCTAGAAGGAAACCCCTCATTTTCTATGAGGGTATTGTATTGCAGCTGTGTATGGTATGTGTGTTATGGGAGAGAAACAGAAAGGGGAACTGTGAGAGAGAGTAGAGGATATGACAGTGGATCTATTGTAGGTTGTGTATATTCATTTTTCTAGATAATATAAAGGAAGGATTGGTTATTCGAGGTGTATGTAGCCCAAATTGGATGAACCACGTATATATTTGTCTATCTTGTTTTATATGTTTTCTGTGTTTGTGTTTTTGCATATTTTATGTGTTCCATTTCTCTACAATATATAATTTTCTAACAACTGGTATCAGAACCGAAGTTCTGTTTGGCTGATAAACTTGCAGGAAAGAAGGGTTCCTAGTTCGAGTGGGAGAAATCACAGAAGATAGTAGGTTTAAGGTCAAGAAATTTAATGGCCAAAACTACCCGATGTGGAAGATGCAGATGAAATAATACCTACCATTAAGCGTAAAAATAAAGAAGTCGTCAAGTATGACAGATGCAGAATGGGAGATTCTCGATAGAAAGGCACTTGGAACAATACGGTTGTGCCTCGTGGCATCGGTAGCCTTCAATATTTTGAAGGAAACAACAATAGAGGGTTTAATTAAGCCATTGGTGAAACTATTGAAAAATACTCAGCCTAAAATAAGGTGTTTCTTATGAAACATTTATTTAGTATGAAGATGTCAGATGGTGGATTTTTTGTTGACCATTTAAATGAATTTAATACAGTTTCCAGTGAGTTAAGCTCCGTAGGGGTAAACTTTGATGATGAATGTAGGGCTCTATTATTTCTGTGCTCATTTCCAAAAAGTTGGAAGGGTTTAGTTATCGCCATCAGTAACTATGTCTCTGGATCTAGTACTTTAAAGTTTGATGATGTTGTTGGTGCTATCCTTAGCGAGGAAACATGATGGAAAAGCTCCGGTGAGACATCAAGTAATGCTTTGATTGCGAATACTAGGGGAAGAAAAATGGAAAGAGGAAAGAGCTCACCATATCGCAGTAAATCAAGGAAAGGCAGATCCAAGTCTAGATCGAGGATAGTGTGCTGGAAATGCGAAAATAAAGGACACCTAAAGAAAGACTCTAAATATCGGAAGGGAAAAGGAGACACACAACAAGAAAATAATCATGAAGCAAATGTGACATGTGATGTGTTACAAGATGCTTTGATTATTTCTTTAGAAAATGTTACTGATTCTTGGGTGGTAGATTCAAGGACCTCATTCCATGCCACGCCTGATAAGAAATATTTTCATGACTATGTTCAAGGAGATTTTGGACAAGTTCGTCTAGATGATGATAAACACTGTGAAATCGTTGGAATGGGTAAAGTTCTTGTAAAACAGCAGAATGGAAACCAATGGTTATTAAAGGAGGTAAGGCATGTTCTAGATCTAAAGAAAAATCTGATTTCAAAAGGGCAGTTAGGCAGTCAAGGTTGTGTGACAACTTTCACAGATAAAACCTTGAAGATCACTAAAGGAGCCCTTGTAATAGAAAAAGGAGAAAAAGTTGGTACATTGTATTTATGCAATGGTATTTCTAACTCTGTTTATGCTTTAACTTTCAAAGGTGCAGATGCAGCATTATGGCATCATCGGCTTGGACACATGAGTGAGAAGGGGATGAATATTCTTCACTCAAGAAATTTGTTGTTGGATTTGAAGAATATTGATTTTGATTTCGGTGAGAATTGTATTTATGGAAAACAGAAGAGAGTCAAATTTCTTAGAGTTGGGAAAGAAAATAATAGAAAAAAATTATAGCTTTTTCATACAGATTTATGGGGACCTACTCAGGTATCATCTCTCGGTGGCTCTTGTTATTATGTTACTTGTATTGATGATGCAACTAGAAAAACTTGGATTTATTGTATTCATAATAAATCTGATGAATTTGATTCTTTAAAGAAATGGAAATATTTGGTTGAGATGGAGATGGGAAAGAATTTAAAGTGTCTCAGATTAGACAATGGAGGTGAATATTGCAGCAAATATTTTTATAGGTACTGTTCAAAGCATGGAATTCGCAGAGAGAAGACGGTTTTAAGAACACCACAAGAAAATGGTGTGTCATAAAGGATAAATAGAACAATCATGGAGCATGCAAGGTGCATGAGATTGCATGCAAGATTGCTTTACAAATTTTGGTAGATGTTGTAGATACTATTGTTTATCTAATAAACAGAGGGCCTTCAAGTTCCTTGGATGGTGGTATTCCAGAGGAGGCATGGATAGGTAAAAAGGTAAACTGCTCCTTTTTAAAGCCTTTTGGTTATGAGGCCTTTGTCCATATTAATAAAGAAAATAGAAGAAAGCTTGAGGCAAAATCAAATAAAAGTACCTTTATTGGATTTGGTGTTAATTATTTTGGTTATCGCTTATATGATTATGAAAATCACAAAATCATTAGGAGCATGGATGTAATATTCAATGAAAAGGTATTGTATAAGAAACAATTGCAGTAAAAGAAATAGGAAAAAGAATACACAGTTCTTGACGATATCACAAAAAAAGTAAAGGTGGTTGAAAATAGTAATAATCAACAGACACCGCAACAGCAACAAGCACCTCAAATAGTAAGTGGTGTAAGAAGATCTACCACGATAAGCAGACCCCCTAAACGATATTGTCCTTCATTATATTTTTTATTGTTGACTGGTTTTCGTGAACCCGAATGTTATGAAGAAGAAAGCGGCAGGTCAAAACCAGGAAGAATTGGGAGCTAGCCATGAAAGAAGAGATGGACTCCTTAATACATAACTAGACTTGGGACTTAGTTAGGTTGTCTGCAGGTAAAACAACATTGCAGAATAAATGGGTTTACAGAATAAAGGTAGAATATGGAGGAAAACAGAGGCACAAAGCTAGAGTTGTGGTGAAGGGATTTTCATAAAAGAAAGGTATTGACTTTGATGAAATATTTTCTCCTGTTGTTAATATGACTTCAATCAGAACTATTTTAAGTCTTGTAGTAGTAGAAGATTTGAATCTTGAACAGTTATATGTAAAGACAACATTTCTCCATGGACATTGGGAGGAAGAGATCTATATGCAGGAACCACAAGGATATGAGGTCAAAGGGAAGGAAAATTAGTGTGTGGGTTAAAGAAAAGCTTGTATGGCTTAAATTAGGCTCTAAGGCAGTGGTTTCAATAGGGTATTTAGGCGATCAAGGTTGTGTGACAACTTTCACAGATAAAACTTAGAAGGCCACTAAAGGAGCCCTGGTAATATAAAAAGGAGAAAAGGTTGGTACGTTGTATTTATGAAATGGTATTTCTGACTTTGTTAATGATTTAACTTCCAAAGGAGTGGATGCATCATTATGTCATCATAGGCTTAGGCACATGAGTGAGAAGGGGATGAAGATTCTTCACTCAAGAAATTTGTTGTCGAGTTTGAAGAATTTTGATTTGCATTTATGTGAGAATTATATTTATGGAAAACAAAAGAGAGTCGGATTTCTTAGAGTTGGGAAAGAAAATAAGGGTGAAAAATTAGAACTTGCACATTTAGATGTATGGGGACCTGCTCAGGTATCATCTCTCAGTGGCTGTCATTATTATGTTACTTTTATTGATGATGCAACTAGAAAACCTTGGATTTATTGTATTCAGAATAAATCTAATGAATTTGATACTTTAAAGAAATGGAAAGCTTTGGTTGAGATTGAGATAGGAAATAATTTAAAGTGTTTAAGATTAGACAATTTTAATAACACCACAAGAAAATGGTGTGTCAGAAAGGATAAAATGAACAATAATGGAGCGTGCAAGGTGCATGAGATTGCATGCAGGATTGCCTTTACAATTTTGGGCAGAGGTTGTAGATACTATTTTTTATCTAATAAACAAATGGCATTCAATTTCCTTGGATGGTGGCATTCCAGAGGAGGCATGGATAGGTAAAAAGGTAAACTACTTATTTTTAAAGTGTTTTAGTTGTGAGGCCTTTGTCCATATTAATAAAGAAAATAGAACAAAGCTTGAGGAAAAATCAAATAAATGTAAATTTATTGGATATGGTGTTAATGATTTTGGATATCACTTATATTATTATGAAAAAAACAAAATCATTAGGAGAAGAGATGTAATATTTAATGAAAAGGTCTTGTATAAGAATCAGTTGTAGGAAAAGAAACAGGAAAAAGAAAACAAAGAATACACAGCTCTTGATGAGATCACAGAAAAAGAAAAGGTGCTTGAAAATAATAATAATAATCAACAACCAGAACAACAACAACAACCACCACAATAGCAACATACACCTAAAACAAAAAGTGGTGTCAGAAGATCTACCAGGATAAGTAGACCCCCTAAACGATATTCTCCTTCATTATATTATTTATTTTTGACTGGATATGGTGAACTCGAATGGTATGAAGAAGCAATGCAGGTCGAAACGAGGGAGAAGTGGGAGCTAGCCATGAAAGAAGAGATGGACTCCTTAATACATAACCAGACCTGGGACTTAGTCAGGTTACCTGTAGGTAAAACAACATTGCAAAATAAATGGGTTTACAGGCTGAAGGAAGAAGATGGAGGAAAACAGAGGTACAAATGTAGAGTTGTGGTGAAGGGCTTTGCACAAAATAAAGGTATTGAATTTGATGAAATATTTTCTCCTGTTGCTAAGATCAATTCAATCATAACTATTTAAGTCTTGTAGTAGCGGAAGATTTGCATCTTGAATAGTTAGATGTAAAGACGACATTTCTCCATGGACATTTGGAGGAAGAGATATGTATGCAACAACCACAAGGATGTGAGGTGAAAGGGAAGGAAAAATTAGTGTGCAGGTTAAAGAAAAGCTTGTATGGATTAAAATGGGCTCCAAGGCAGTGGTATCTAAAATTTGACAGGTTTATGTCTGAACAAGGTTATACTAGATGTCAATTTGATCATTATGTTTATCTGAAAAAAGAAAAATGATGACATCTATATTATATTGTTAATGTATGTATATGACATGCTTATTGCAGGGTCTAGCATGTAAGAAATAAATGTACTAAAAATAAAATTGGAAAATTCCTTTACAAGGAAGAATTTGGGAACTGCAAAACAAATCCTTGGTATGAGAATAACTAGAGACGGGAAAAATCGCAAATAAACATTGTCTCGGAGTGAGTACATACAAAATGTGTTTGAAATATTTAATATGAAGAATGAAAAACTAGTTAGTACACTTTTTGCTAGCCATTTCAAACTTAGTAAGGAGATGTTCCCCAAGACCCAAGAAGAAATGGATTATATGTCTAAGGTTCCATATGCATCATCAATTGGAAGCTTAATGTATGAAATGGTCAACACGAGGCCTCATATTTCACATGTAGTGGGAGTTGTAAGCAGGTACATGAACAATCCCGGAAAAGAAAATTGGATGGCAGTAAAATGGATTCTCAAATATTTGAGAGGTACCACAAATCAAGCATTATGATTTGGTGGTTCAAACATTTATCTATAGGGATATGTTGATGCAGATATGGCAAGTGATAGAGATAAAAAAAGTAGCACTACATGATATGTATTTACTATAAGTGGAACAACTGTCAGTTGGGTTTAAAAAATGAAAATTGTTGTTGCACTTTCAACAACAGAAGCAGAGTATGTTGCTGCTACAGAGGCTATCAATGAAATTGTTTGGTTACAAAGGTTTATGGATGAATTGGGTAAGAGGCAGGAGATGGGAAGGTTATATAGTGACAGCTAGAGTGCCATTCATCTTGCAAAGGAAGGATTGGCTGTTGGGGGTGGATGTAGCCCAAATTGGGTGAACCACGTTTATATGTCTCTCTCTTTTTATATGTTTTATGTGTTTGTGTTTCCACATATTTTATGTGTTATTTCCCTGTAGTTTATAATTGTCTAACATTTTTTATAAGGAATTTTTGTTGAAGTAGGCTAATAATGTCAGTTATCATTGTTTCATTCGTATTTCGTCATTCGTGTACCAATAAGAAAACCAGAAGTAGCTCAACCATTCCAGGAACGAAAATGAGTGTTCCAATTCATCATCTTGAGTGTTCCAATTCATTGTCTTGAGGAATCCTTTTGTAGGACGCATCCTCAACCTTTGATGATTTCCTTGTCCACTGCCCAACCCCCATTTTATGCCTGTTGAATGTGAGAATCACAAAACAATTTATCAGTACTCCTTGTTCTCTTTCATTTGACTGTAATGATGCCAGTAACACTTTCTTTGGGTTACTTTTTCCCCTCCACCAAATAACAACACAACGTGAGATGAAATATCATGGTTGTAAGGGGTTCAATCCATTTACATCATGAATTAAATTCATTAAAAAGTCAAATTTAATCCATTTATACCTGTGTTTTTTGCTCTCTGTTTGGTCTAACAATATCATTATTTACTAGAGGTGGTGGATGGGAGCCTCCATATTCATTCCATGAAAAAAAAACATATTGATCCCCTTCCCTTGACCCCACTCCAAAGTCACAAATTTTCCATATGCTATTTTTTTTAGATTCATTTCGAATGCATGATATTCCCAATTTTTCACCCGTACCTCAGGATCAATCTCTTGGGTAGCCTCTAAAAAGAAATCGAAAGCACTAGGGCCTAGTTCATCCCAGTTCATAAAATTCCTTGTGTATTTTTTCACCAGAGACTCAATTCTCTGAGAGATTGCAAGAGTTGTTTCTTGTCGAGCCTGATGACCCATGAAGGGATGTATATTGGGTCTTCCCAAAAGATATTGTTTCCTTAGATATACAAGCCAATATCTCATCTGCAAGGGTGTAATTGAGCTTGCCCTGTTTTGGCTCTTTCGTGTACCATTTAGCGCATAGAACAGTGTGAATATATTAATGATATATATAGGGAGGGGATTTTATTTTAGAGTTTCCCAGGAGCTTTCCCAGTTTTTTGTTTGGACTTCTTCACTTTTTTATGTGGGGACTTTTGTTTATAGCTGCCCATGAGATTTCCCAGCTGTCTGTTTGGTCTTTTTCACTGTTTTTTGTGCAACCTGGCTTAATTTCTCTGGAACATGCTTTCGAATTATCTACTTGATATTATTGTTGTATAGTTTGGATTTCTTTAGAATTTCGAATTTTTTAGACACTAAATAAATCATTGGTTTATTATCTTTCCATATTATCCAAAAAATATCATTTTATTTTCTTCTCCCGCAAGAGAATGAAAAAAAAATCCAACATGCTATTGGGTATTCATATTTCCCCTTTTACTACGTCAGTGTTACAGTTGTTGCGGTGTTGAATTTCTTCACTAACCACATCTATTCAATGAACTTTCAAACTAAAATCACTAGTTTTCTTCACATTTATTTAATGTTTATGGGCTAAAATAACATAATCACTTGTGCACTAATTTTTAATTCTTATTTGGAGATAGTTGTTCATCTTTTTTTGTGTCTTGGGACATGATAAATACATACAAAAAATATATATTTATTAGTGGTCGGGTAAAATTTTCTGTGCTAGGTAATATTTTTCTCTTTTAAACGCCAAATAAGATGACATGCCAGATATTTGTGTTGGTTTGCTTCTCGTAGCCAACGGTGTTTGTTTTATGGACTTTGGTGATCATAAATATATTTAAACACATTTAAAATGTTTTTTATTTTTATTTTATAAATTAGAAAAATTGCATTAACAATTTTATTAATGTGTTGTTTGATTTTTAAGTGTATAAGTAAATTTAGCTGAGAGGATTTGATTATGCAGATTACATAGTTATTCAAATAAATAATTACTACATTTAGGATAAAATTTATTGGAAAATATATTCAATAAAATCTCAAAACCTAAAAAGGAAAAAAAAATAGACTGGTACATAAAAGGAAGCCACTCCAACCTGATTTCACTAAATTCAATGAATTTAGTTGACATGGCCAAAATGTAGAGCATGTCTCTTACATTTTGGTTGTTTTCTAAACATGTATTTTTGGTAAATTTTGTCTGAAATTTGGTACGAATATGTTAAAATCAAGCTCTAAAGAAAAAGAGTGGTACATAAAAGGAAGCCACTCCAACTCAATTTCACTGAATTCATTGAATTTAGTTGACATGGCCAAAATGCAGCACAAGTCTCTTACATTTTGGTTGTTTTCTAAACATGTATTTTTGGTCAATTTTGTTTAAAATTTGGTAAGGATATGTTAAAATAATTTTCCAATTTACATAAATGTACATTTATGTATTAAAAAACTCATTTAAATCATTTTACAATTTTTGATCCTTTTTAAATTTGAAATGACTTCCTTTTCGAAATTTGAGTTGAACAAGTCGTGGGATTATTAAAAATGTCAATTAAGATATAGCCATATAGAGAATTAATTAGGACATGCTTTTTTATATCTTAGCATCAATATATTAATTAGCTCCCTTAACGAAATAGAATTTTTCATCCTCAATAGAGCCTACTAGGTATTTCTTTTACATATAAAAAATATGTTTATTAGTGACCGGGTAAATTATTTTGTAGTAAGTAATATTTCTCTCTTTTGAATGCCAACTATAAATGCATCATAAATAACATGGCATGTGAAATATTTCTGTTGGTAAATGCATCATAAATAAGATGGCATGCCAAATATTTTTGTTTGTTTTCTTCTAGTAATCGTAACCGATTGTATTTGTTTTATGGAGTTTGTTGATCATAAATATATTTAGACATGTTTATAGAAAAAATTTTAGGTAAAATTTTCTAGGAACATATTTTAGGAACCGTATAAGGAACCTTGCATGAGGGGTTTGTTTTATAGAATTTATTGATCCTAAATATATTTAGACACGTTTTTAGAAACATTTATATGTGTGTGTGTGTGTGTGTGTGTACTTGTACATTTTCATGTGGATATGTACTTATGTTGGTGTAGTTTTTTATTTATATTTTATAAATTAGTAAAATTACATCAACAATTTTAGTGTGTATAAGTAAATTTAGCTGAGAGGAATTGATTACGCAAATTACACAATTATTCAAACAAATAATTACCACATTTAGGATATATATATATATATATATATATATATATATATATATATATAATTATGCACTTGTACATTTTCATGTGGATATGTACTTATGTTGGTGTAGTTTTTCATTTTTATTTTGTAAATTAGTAAAACTAGGAATTGCACCATCAGCAGATGTTGCAAAGGAAATGTCGTAAGATTCTTGAACAGATCCAATAGTTGCTAAGCAAGATATCTATAGTGATTTTGGTCAATTTTAATAAATGTAGGAAAAGATTATTGTGCCCTGTCCCAATTTTTATTTTGATAAGCAAGATATCTATAGCGATTTTGGTCAATTTTAATAAAGGTATGAAAAGATGATTGTACCCTATCCCAATTTTTATTTTGATAATAAGACATTCGATGTAGAAACTAGTATACACTAAGCATGCATACGTCAAGATTCCCCTGATCTCACAATATTTAGCTTCTTGCAAAATACAGAATCATTCCACTGTTAATCTTTTGCGGAAAATTAATTGCAAACACATGTGAAGAATAAATAAAAACAATCACACATAACATAGTTTTTTAATGGGAAATCCTGAAGATGAAAACCCCAACTATAATATATTATGTATCATGGAGATCATGTAACAATCTCATACCAACCTTAGTACATCAAGCTCTCAGTACAATCAATCGTCACACACTAACATAGAAGAAATCTGCAAATCCATGCACCGATCTCTGCCCTCCTGCTAGCCTACTTCCACTGCGCAATCCCTGTTGAAGAATAGCTCTGAATGAATTAAAATTATCATTGCCTTGACTGCGCAATCCTCATTGGCAACTCCAATGTGTGTGTGGTGCAATCAATGCATCACTATAGTCACAACAGATAGTCTATCTTACCCTTTCACCTATCTCTCCACTGTGTCTCCACTGGAACTTCCATGCACTGTAGTTAACTGTTGTATTTTTCAGTTTATTAATGAGTTATTATTTGTGAATTAATTAACTAATTAATTCACTCCACTCTCACTAGTGTATCATTCAGTTAGACTAGATACAACTAGCTCAACTAAGTCTAACTAAGTTAAACTGAATACAACTCCATGAACTATTCTTCCAACTCTGTCATAACTTTTCCACTTTAGTTCTAACTGAATCCTCCATGCATGAACCACCAGTAAACCCTAGGAATTGCGTAATTCCTTTAACCCACTAATTTTCCAAATCTGTGCACTAAAATTAAGTGCCCCAAGAGAATAAGTTGTTGTTTATTGTCGGATTATTATTAAGAGCTAATAATAATTGACACTTCTATTTTTAGATCGAAGATCTATAAATAGACTTCGCCCAATATTCTAAAAATATAATTTCATCTATTTTTCCAACTTGATCAACCATCCACAAATAGCATCCTGAAACTTCTAAAATATGATCATCATGTCTAAAAATAGACATAGTCTAAAAATAGACTTGCGCCAAAAATAGCCCGCGGGCCCACTTAGTGAAGGCGACTCTTTTCACTAAGCTCATCATCTTGTTGAATCTCAACATTCGAATCTAGTTTTTAAAAATCTACACTATTGATTTCACGTTCATTCTTACCAAGCAATCTTACTTGGGAAGAAGGCAAGAAGAACATATAAAGGAACATAAATTTAATCATTTAATATAATATATTAATTTAAATAAAAATTTATTTAAATATGAATATTCATCAACAATAACACTGAAATTTCCCTTAACAATTGTTCTTTGCTAATCGTGTGGCTTTGGACGCACCGCCTTTGGATTCCGCTGACAGCGCAAAACAAGCGTGTTGCTTAAGAAAACTGTCAAGCAAATCCAAACCCTCTTTGCCTACAAATTTTACTTCATAATTTAGTACCTCAGGGCTTTCTTTATATTCATCTATGACCTCTTCATCCGGCGAGGGCAGATGGAAAAGAGGTAGTGGCGATAATCGAGTTTGAGGAGAAGAAGCTCTAGGAACCCTCTAGTAACTAATGAGCTATCATAACTGTATTGTAAACTAAATATTTGCAACTACCTTTTCCTTTTCATCCAATGGCTGAATATGTTTTAATCATATAACATATAATCTAATGAATTCAGGTTATGACACGATACACACAGGAGAGTTGTTTTCAAATAGTGACGCCTTACGGCGTAATTACATCAACTATTTTACTAATGTTTTGTTTGATTTTTAAGTGTATAAGTAAATTTAGCTGAGAGGACTTGATTATGCAGATTACATAATTATTCAAACAAATCATTACCACATTTAGGATAAAATTGATTGGAAAATATATTCAATAAAATCTCAAAACCTAAAATGAAAAAAAATAGACTATACTTAAAAGGAAGCCCCTCCAACTCGATTTCACTGAATAAAATGAATTTAGTTGACATTGCCAAAATGCAGCCCAAGTCTCTTACATTTTGATTGTTTTCTAAACATGTATTTTTGGTCAATTTCCTTCGAAATTTGGTATGGATATGTTAAAATCAAGCTGTGAAAAAAAATAGACTGGTACATAAAAGGAAGCCACTCCAACCCGATTTCACTGAATTCAATGAATTTAGTTGACATAGCCAAAATGAAGCACAAGTCTCTTGTATTTGTGGTCACTTTTGTCTGAAATTTGGTACGGATATGTTAAAATCAAGATTTGTAGTCTACACCAACCCAAATGCGTAGAATACATGTATATATATGTATTAAAAAACTCATTTAAATCATTTTCCAATTTTCATTCCTTTTTAAATTTGAAATGGCATCCTTTTCGAAATTTCAGTTTCAATTAGTATATAGCCATAAGGGGAATTAATTAGGAGATTCCTTTTCATCTCTTAGAGTCAACATATTAATTAGCTTCCTGAATGAAATAGAATTTCTAATCCTCAGCAGAGCCTATTAGGTATCTCCTTTAGTTAGTCCAGTTTCCATTGCACCTACATGCTAAATATGTTTTGAACAGGTAGGATAGCATCAAAATCAGATTATATATTAAAAAATATGTTTTCTCATACCAATTTAGGTGACACATGTTCCTACTAACAGATGGGCCTAGACAGCCTTATTGGAGGGGCTTGTTGCCTTAAGAGGACTACTCTATCTTACTATGTGTGACATTAGATCATGTCTTTTTTGCAACTATGTATTGATATTAATTTTATGGTGTCTAGCTAAGAAATGGATAATATTTTGTATTTTTGGGATGTCTTTTGTCATTTTAGGGTTCCTCCATCATGTAGCTTCACAGTAATTATAACAATAGCATGGATTATATTTAAATTATAATTGTGATTATATACATGTGTGTTAGTAAAGTTTTCCATTCTAACAAATTTATATGCAAAAAATGCCAATCTTAGATTTATATACTAATAAATCATATTTTTTGTTTTTGCATGTCTTTCTACTGAAACAACTCTCTAGACACTTGTTAAAGTTTCGTTAGAGAAGGTTACTAGACATTGATAGTTTCAATTTGACAGGTACACAATATACATGGTAGTGTTTATAGTTGCATTGACATAATAAAGATCTACATGTGTACAACATCTCAAAAACAGAAATTGTCATTTGTCTTAGAAAAGAATAACTTATTTCAGGTAAACAATTTCTCATATGTGATTGGATATTGTTCATTTGATGGTTTACAACTTTTACTAAATTGTGCATATACATCGATAGAATTAGGAATAGGAATGGTGAATTATTTTAGAAAATGTTTAGCAGAAAAGAAAGGATAAAGAAACAATTATGTCTTATCAACATGAGCTCCATGAAGAGTCATTAACATAAATGCACAACATCAATAATCACGATTTGTATTTAGAAAAAATGTCTAGATCAGCTTCAATTGATATACCTCTAGAATCTCAAGGACTATGGGGAGACATTTTTTGTATACATTGGTTGTCAAATTGGTTGAAAATTCCAATTAGAATTTGGTCCAAAACAAAAATGAAAATTTATTTTCACTTTAATTAAGAAATTGCAACAAACACTTATGAATACTATTTCATAATGAAGATCCTATAAATGGCCACTTTGAGCCATTGCTTTGCAAAAAAAATGCAATCATGGATTTTTCCTTCTTGCAACAAACCAACATTGTGTATGAACAAATTGACCTATCCATCTTTGAACATCAAACATTTAGGGCCATGACCAACCTCGTTACGGTTCCCATGTTCAATAGCATATATGGTGAAAGTGCATTTGAAACAATTCATTATCTTCTAGATAATAAATATAGTGTGCCATGCCTTCGACTTATCATTGCACAAACATTTTATTAAAATTTGGGTACCAGAGAACAAGTGGTTCCCTAAGGCTTTGATCTTTGGCCTAGGGAAAAGTATCCAAATGTATTTGTACTTTTCTCTTAAAGTGACTTTATAAGTGGTAAAGTCAAATCTAATTTTAAAGTGACTTTATAAGTGATAAAGTTACATTCTAATTTTAAAGTGACTTTATTAAAGTCAATGAGAAATTAGAAAGTGAAAAAGTGACTATGGAAATAAAAGGCTAAGTGGGTCTTTATTTAAGTGGGGTGAGTTAAAAAATAGAAAGTGAGAATTAAATGCACATTTATTCTCAGCCCTTGATCTAAAGCTATCTCATCCATTGGATTTAGGGATTTCCCAAAAGTCACTTAGGGTTAGGGTAAAAGGAGAAAAGAAGAGAAAAGGTCATCAGTCTTTCATGAGCATATTAAGAGAAAGAGCAAGAGAGAGCAAGGAGAATTTCTGAGTACTGAGGAAGAAGAAGAGAAGAACCTTAGCAAGCATTCCAAGGCATTATTTCAGCAGTCCGTACAGCGAAATATAGGCATGATTTTCGAGGGAACTTGGCACGAAAATAGAGGAGAGAGAAAACCAAATTTATTGTAGTAGTTCAGGCACGAAATTCGAGGGTCATACTGCTAGTTTTTAGGCAGAGAAATCGAGGTAGCGTTCAACACTTTTCTAGGCACGAATTTCAAGAAATCTGTACAACTGGTTTTGGCGTGAATTTCAAGGCAGTCAGTACAGTTGTTCCGGCACAATTTTCAAGGTTGTCCATATAGCATTTAATGTTGTAATTTTTGTTGTAAAATTATGTTTTTCTTTTGGAACATTTTCCGACGTGGAGGTCAAGCACGGAAAACAAGATAAGAAAATTTGTGGTTGCTATAATTTTACTGTGTATTTTTGTTTCTCTATAAAAGCATTTTTCATAAATAAAGAAGAGCTCTCAAACTGGTTTTCCCCAAGATTTGTAGGGTGTTTTTCCATTGTCACATTGACCAAAAATCATTATGTTGTTATTTGTGTGTGGTTGTTCGCTTTTCATGTGTTTTTATTTTTGCATTTCCAGCACTTGTGAAATCTTCAAATTTGTGTTTTCATATCTTCAAATTTGTGTTTTCATAAATTTATTTCATTTCTAGAATTTTTGAATGTATGACTATGGGAAAGGGAATTTAACTAGATGGGACTGATAAGGTGAAACTGAAAACCGGAGTGGGGGTTGAAATTTCTACATGGTATCAGAGCTTGGTTGGTTGAAAAGTGCAGTTTGGGACAATAAAGTGAAAATCATAGCAAGCTAAATTTTACACAGAAAATCGAACCTTTACCATAGATTTGAAATCTTCGGTTTTTTAGGACAGCAAGCATGTCTTTGGGCTTGAGGGTTGAGGATAGGTTGGATGGGAAGTGAAACTATAGTGCATTGAGGGAGAGAATCCAAAGCATCTTTGAGGAAGTAGAAGTTTGAGGAATTATGGTTCACACCACGCAACACCCAGTAGCAGTACCTACTAACTCTGTACAGTTGGCAAAGTTTAACAAGAAAAATGCTAAGGCAAAAAGACTGATTTTGGATGGTGTTAAAGACCATGTCATTCCTCATGTGAGAGGAAATACATATGTGCATGAGATGTGGACAACCTTGACCAATGTTTACCAGAGCACCAATGAAAACAGAAAAAATGGTCCTAAGGGAGAAGCTGAAGCCCGTTAAAATGGATAAAACTGATAGTGCTACAACATACCTCACAAATATCACTTCAGTGAGAGATGAGGTGGCAGATGTTGGAGAGACCATTCCACCCACTAAGTTGGTGCAGATTACTTTGAATGGTCTTCCCAAAACCTGGGAGATTTTTGTAGATAGAAATGTTGCATGGGAGAACCTTCCCAGTTGGGAGAGGTTGTGGGATGATTGCATTCAAAATGAGATCAGAAAGAACCATCTTGGGGCAGCCAAATAGGTGGAGGAGGATGAAAATGTAGCATTGTTAGCAAGAGGCAAGAAGGGAAATGGAAAGAAGCAAGCTTCCACAAGTGGAGGTGGAGGCAAAGGCAAAGGTAAAGGTAAGTAGGCAAATAAGGAGAAGGACTATTCCAAAGTGAAATGTTGGAATTGTCAGAAGTTGGGACACTATTCAGTTGTGTGTCCGAAGAAGAAGAACAAGAAGGGAAAGGACAAGACCATGGCAGCTTCTACATAGATAAAGAGCTTCTCAGAGAGCTTTGATCAAGAGTTTGGGTTCAAATATTGTGAGGTCACTAGTGCAGGATCACCTGCCACAAAAGTTTAGAGGGAGTGTGCACTTCCCTCCACTAGCAGATCATCTTTTGGTATTTGGTATGTTGACATTGGGGCTTCTCATCATATGATAGGATTCTGGGAGTACTTCTCGGAGCTTTCAGAGACTGGCACTGATATTTAGGTAGTACTCGGAGATGACAACATTGTTAGAGCAGTCGGTGTGGGGACATTGACATTTGATAGGGAACCCAAACCTCCCTTGAAAGTGTCAGATGTTCTATATGTTCCTGGAATGAAGAAGAACCTTATATCCATTTCAGCATTGGAAGACAGAGGGTATGAGGTGTTTTTCAGGAGAGGGAAGGTGCTTATATATCCTAGGGGCACTCCAGCTGATTCAGCTAGAGTGATTGGTGTGCGCCATGCCAAGGTGTACAAGTTCTCATTTCAACCCCTGATGGCATTGAGTAGCAGTATGTTAGGTCCCTATAATAATAGTGTATCCCCTTATTGTTGTTAGTGTAGCCCCCTTATTTTTATTGTTGTACCCCTGTAGCCCCCATATTTTTATTATTGTGCCCTTACATTATTATTGTTAGGTCGGATAGGATTATATTGTGACCCCATGGACTCCTATATATAGAAAGGAGGTTGTGTCATTTGTATCATCCAATAATTTTTCATTAATTTAATGTAAAGGAGGTTTCTCCCAAGAATTGGCTTATTTCTAAGGCATTGATCTCTCTTTTCTTCTATTTTTGGAGATGGTTTCATAACATTTGGTATCAGAGCTTTGGATTCTAGGGTTTTGCTACTAAAAACAGGTCTTCGTGGGATTTTTTCTATAAACAATTTTCTACAAAGGTTCAGAAGCTAAAATGTTTACACAGCGAAGCTGAATTCCAGAGGAACGTCGTATAAAAATTTCAGATCTTGGTTCGCAAAATTTTCGGAGATATGATCTATGTAAGTTAGGGTTTTTAAGGCTCCAAAATTTCACCTAAACAAGTCATCGTGGAATTCCCACTATATATTTGTTTCTACGAAGTTTTAGAAGCTAAAATATTTACATAGGAAATACAAAATCCTAAGAAACAGTGTGTAAAAATTTCACTTCTTGGTTTGCAATAGTTTCAGAGATATGATCTGTGGAATTGGGTTTTTTGAGGCTCCCTAATTTCACCTAAACAAATCATTGTGGAATTTTTGCTATAACGTTTTTGCTATAAAGGTTTAGAAGCGGAAATTATTACAGACCGAAGCCGAAATCCTGAGGAACTGTGTAAAAATTTCAAATCTTGGTTCGCAATATTTTAGGAGATATGATCTGTGGAAGTTAGGGTATTTTTAGGCTCCCAAATTTCATCTCAAAGAGGTGACCGTGGGAAAATCATCATAACTCTCTCTTTGAGAATCGTATTGGGATTCTATAAAAGTTTCCAAAATTACGCAAACTTTAGTTTCCTGTGTAATAATTTCAGAGCCGAAAGAAGAAATAGTGACACATGGCACGTCATAAAAGTTCGCTCTACTCAACCAGTCCATAATTAGGTTATTGTGGGGAATTGGGCATAAATTTGTCTTGAAACATCCAAATCAGGTCAGACCTGTGGCATTGGAAAGAATATTTAGAGGGATACTATAGGACCAAATTTCAGATATTGAAGATCCAAAATCACATAGATAATTCAAGTTTAATATCGACCTCCTAAAAAGCAATAAAAAGGTGTGTATTTGTTTTTTTTTAATTGCATAAAGTTTGTTTGAAAACACGGTTTGAAGTGATTCCAAGGGCATATTGAAGCATGTTTATCAGTTTTTGGTTTTATAATGCCTCCCAAAAATAATTCCACACCCATTAAGCCCTCTGAAAGCTATATTATGACACATGAAGAGGAAGAATTGCAGTATGAGATAGAAAAATTATGGTACCAAGTGCAACAAATTTCAATATTACAAAAAGCAATAAAAGATGACATAGATGGTTTAAAAGCCAAAATGGAGACTAAGTTGGATGGTTTTAAGGATCAAATGAAAGCTAATATGGATGATAAAGTAGTGGAAGATAACATCGAGCATCAACAACAAGAACTTCTCCAACACTCAAAGGATAGCCTAACTTAGGTGCAGAATCAAATGAAACAATAGGAAGATCAACATCACAATGAAAGAATTTATAAAGCAGCCACAGAAACAAGAACTCGACAACTACAAAACTGTTCAATTTCAAAGTATCCCGGAGAGTGGAAGAACTTACCCGTTGAAGATTCCACATGGGAGGATGAGAATTTTATGCAGAAGCATCCAGAAATAATCAAGTGTTGAGGGTAACACTTGTTTGAAGGAGAGGGGCATGTTAGGTCCCTGTAATACTATTGCATCCCCTTATTTTTGTTAGTGTAGCCCCCCTATTATTATTTTTTTACCCCTGTATCCCCCATATTGTTATTATTGTTCCCTTACATTTTTATTGTTAGGTCGGCTAGGATTATATTGTGACCCCATGGACTCTTATATATAGAAAGGAGGTTATGTCATTTGTATCATCCAAGAATTGTTCATTAATGTAATGTAAAGGAGGTTTCCCCCTCGAAGTGGCTTATTTATATGGCGTTGATCTCTCTTTTCTTTTATTTTTGGAGTTGGTTTCATAACACATTTTTGGCAAAAAATCTAGCAGTTTAGAGTTGTGTGAGATTTGGCACCGTAGGATGGGGCACATGTATCATGGGGCCTTGAGGACATTGCAAGAGATCACCACAAGTGTGCCAAATTTCAGTTCTGATCACCTTGATACATGTAGAGGATGTGCTATGGGGACGTATTCCAAATCCCCTTTTCCCAATAGTGATAGCAGATAGACAGGGATTCTTGAATTGATTCATACTAATGTGAGTGCTCGAATGTCTCATGTATCCTTTAGTGGAAATTAATATTATGTGTTATTCATTGATGATCACTCCAGGAAGACCTAGATTTATTTATTGAAGACCAAGAGTGAGGTCTCCAAGCGGTTTCAATATTTAAAAGCTCTTGTGGAGACCCAAATAGGTTGGAAGATCAAGGTCCTCAAATCAGAAAATGGAGGGGAGTATACCCTTGGTGAGTTTATTTATTATTGTGCGAAGGCAGGCATTAGGAAGGAGTTCGTGATTCCTTAAAACACCCAGAAAAATGGGGTTGCAGAGAGGAAGAACAGATCCATCGTTGTGGCTGCAAAATCCATGCTTCATGATCAGGGGTTACCTTTGTTTTTTTGGGCAGAGGCCTACAACACTGTAGTGTACTTGTAGAACAGGAGTCCACATCGTGCCTTGGGAAATGTGACTCTATAGGAGAATTTTTCTGGGAAGAAGCTTGATGTTGGTCACCTTCATATATTTGGGTGCATTACATACTCCTATGTTCCCAAGGAGAAGAGGACCAAGCTAGAGCCCATTGAAGACAAGGGCATATTTGTGGGTTATAGCGATACCTCGAAATCATTTCGGATTTATATTTCTATGAAGAGGAAAGTTGTTGTCAGGCGGGATGTTAAATTCGAGGAGGAGACGACTTTCGGGAGATCACGGGAGTTAGAGCATCTGAATTAACCAAACCCTCAGGAGAAGCTGAGTTAGTCACAGGGATCCAATGGATAGGAATCAGGAGGTACATCGATTACAGTGTGTGGGTGGTGCTTCGAGAAGCATGCAAACCAGTCCACAGAGCAGTTCATAGGGTAGTCCACTGATGGACAATTCACACGGTACTTCATCATCTACAAGCACAGGTTCAAGCATGAGGTCAGTTGGCAGGCCTTCAGGATTTCAGGCTTCTGATGATGATTGGGATTCTTTCACTCTGGTGGGAGAAGTGTGCTCAGGGAAGAGGAAGCCCAAGTGGCTTCAGGACACCTTGCGTGAGGCCACATCTGTTGCTAGGCCAAAGAGACAGGTTAGGGATAGAAAACCACCTGAGCGGTTTTGTAGCTATATGGCATTGATCACTAGCATCATTGATTCTAATCCTTTTAGCTATGAGGAGGCAGCTAGCCAGCAGGTCTGGAGAGAGGCCATGCAAGAGGAGTATTCTTCTATCGTGAATAATGATGTTTGGGAGGTGTTGCTGAGGCCTGAAGGTAAAACAATGGTTACTTCCATATGGCGTTACAAGATAAAGCATGTTGCAGATGGCAGCATCGAGAAGTTCAAGGCTCGATTTGTGGCGAGAGGGCTCTCATAGGTAGAGGGAGTTGACTATGGGGAGACCTTCACTCCTGTAGCTCAGTACACTTCCATTCGCTCCATTATATCGATAGCAGCAGAGATGGGTTGGAAGATCCACCAGATGGATGTGAAGACCGCATTTCTCAATGACTTCATTTAGGAGGAGGTTTATATTGAGCAGATGCAAGGCTTTGAGGTGTATGGTAAGGATTCCCATGTATGCAGATTGAATAAGGCACTCTATGGCCTCAAGCAAGATCCTAGAGCTTGGTACTCAAGAATTGATACGTACTTGCAAGAGTTGGGTTTCACAATGAGTAATGTTGATCTAACCTATACTTCATTGTGGTAGGTGAGGAGCCTCTCATTCTAGTGTTGTATGTGGATGAATTTTTCATTACAGGTGCAGAGATACTCATTGAGGGTTTCAAGAGAGATCTTTCTTCAGAGTTCAAGATGAAGGATATTGGCTTGATGCATTACTTTTTGGGATTGGAGATGTGACAGGAGCAGGGACATTTCTTCCTGGGATAGGGGAAGTATATTGCGGACATTCTTAGCAGATTTCACATGGAGGATTTCAAACCCATGTCTACACCGATGATAACTAACTCAAAGAAGCTTCATGCTTCAGATTCCAAGTTGGTGGTTCCTACTTTGTATAGACAGTTGATTGGTTCTTTGATGTATTTGGTCAACACTCGACCAGATATATGTTTTGCAGTTAACACGATGATTCAGTTCATGTGTGAGCCCAGGAGAGTGCACTGGGTGGATGCAAAACACATTCTTTGTTACTTGCAGGGGATAGTGGATTTCGGTCTGGAATATAGACAGGGAGATGGAGTGATACTAGTAGGGTACGCTGATTCATATTGGGCAGGTTTTGCTTCTAATAGGAAGAGCACTTCAGGGTGTTGTTTTGGGTTGGATTCAACAGTTGTGTCATGGTTCAACCGGAAGCAATAGTTAGTTGCATTGAGTTCAATGGAAACAAAGTACATGGTAGCCAGTTTTGCTAGTTGTGAGGCCATATGGCTTTGCAAGATGTTGTCTGGTCTATTTGGTCAGGCAATGAGACCTTCAGTTATTTACTATGATAATCAGAGTTGCATTAAACTCACGGAAAATCTAGTTTTTCATGACAAGTCAAAGCATATCGAGATCAAATATCATTTCATTAGAGACTGTGTCCAGAAGGGAGTTGTAAATCTTGAGTATGTTTCCACAGATGAGCAGGTAGCAGACATTTTGACCAAAGCCTTACCATGGGGAAAGAATGTCTACTTCAGAGACAAGATGGGAGTGGTGAGAAACAATTTCCTCGGTAAGAGGGAGTGTTAAAATTTGGGTACCAGAGGACAAGTGGTTCCCTAAGGCTTTGATCTTTTGCCTAGGGAAAAGTGTCCAAATGTATTTGTACTTTTCTCCTAATATGATAATCAGAGCTGCATTAAAATCACGAAAAATCCAGTTTTTCATGACAAGTCAAATCATATCGAGATCAAATATCATTTCATTAGAGACTGTGTCCAGAAGGAATTTTAAATCTTGAGTATGTTTCCACAAATGAGCAGGTAGCAGACATTTTGACCAAAGCCTTACCATGGGGAAAGCATGTCTACTTCAGAGACAAGATGGGAGTGGTGAGGAACAATTTCCTCGGTAAGAGGGAGTGTTAAATTTGGGTACGAGAGGACAAGTGGTTCCCTAAGGCTTTGATCTTTAGCCTAGGGAAAAGTTTCCAAATGTATTTGTACTTTTCTCCTAAAGTGACTTTATAAGTGGTAAAATCAAATATAATTTTAAAGTGACTTTATAAGTGATAAAGTTACATTCTAATTTTAAAGTGACTTTATTAAAGTCAATGAAAAATTAGAAAGTGAAAAAGTCACTATGGAAATAAAAGGCTAAGTGGGGTGAGTTAAAAAATAGAAAGTGATAATTAAATGCACATTTATTCTCAGCCCTTGATCTAAAGCTATCTCAGCCATTGGATTTAAGGATTCCCCAAAATTCACCTAGGGTTAGGGTAAAAGAAGAAAAGAAGAGAAAAGGTCATTCAGTGTTTCATGAGTAGATTGAAAGAAAGAGCAAGAGAGAGCAAGGAGAACTTCTGAGTAGGGAGGAAGAAGAAGCACAGAACCTTAGCACACATTCCAAGGAATTATTTGAGTAGTCCGTACAATAGAATATGGGCACAATTTTCGAGGCACCTTGGCACGAAAATCAAGGAGAGGGAAAACCACATTTATTGCAACAGTTCATGCATGAATTTCGAGTGTTGTACAGCTGGTTTTCAAGCACATAAATCGAGGCAGCATTCAATACTTTTCTAGGCATGAATTTCAAGAAATTCTTATAGCTTGTTTTGGCATGAATTTCAAGGTAGTCCATACAGTTATTCCGGCATAGTTTTCAAGGTTGTCTGTACAACATTTAATGGTGTAATTTTTGCTGTAAAATAATGTTTTGTTGTTGGCACATTTTTCGAGGTGGAGGTCAAGCATGGAAAATGAGATCAGTAAATTTGTGCTTGCTGGAATTTTACTGTGTATTTTTGTTTCTCTGTAAAAGAATTTTTCAGAAATAAGGAAGAGATCTCAAACTAGTTTTCCCCAAGATTTGTAGGGGGTTTTTCCAGGGCCACATTGACCAAAAATCACTGTGTTATTTTTCTGTGTGGTTGTTCTATTTTCGTGTGTTTTTATTTCTGCATTTTCAACACTTATGAAATCTCCAAATTTTTGTTTTCAGAAATTTATTTCATTTCCAGAATTTTTGAATGTATGACAATGGGAAAGGGAATTTAACTAAATGGGAGTGATAAGGTGAAACTGAAAACCGGAGTGGGGGTTGAAATTTCTACACATTTTGCAATGCAGTTGTTCAAAATGACTCGTTTTCAATTAGATGCATAACAAAGAATATATACTTTATTTCTATATAAAATTAAAAAACAATAACTACTTGGAAAGAATACATAAAACAATTAGCAATTCCCTATAACAAAGGAAATATTGAAGGTGATGTATTTGTCTTTGCTTTTTAAAGAAAAATGCTAAACATGCATCTCACCATTTGGTCTGTCGTTACATTGTCCATATCAAAGAAAATATGTAATTCATAAACAATTCTTAGAACTTTGAACATTTTGCAATTTGAAACAAGTATAGGCCATGTCTACTATGAACCCTTACAACAAATAGGCAAAAATGAAAGTCAAATAATAGGTGAACTTGGTGCAACCTAATATAAAAACAAAGTATGTGAGCCAATAGTTGATCTTGGTGCAACCCAATTCAAAGCATATTATAGCTGAAACAAGCACAACAAAATTTTATCTTTGTATGTTGTTAAATAAATTATTTGAAGCAAATTGAAAACATAGAAAATCAAACTTGTCTATAACAGAACAACAATGAAACAACAAGTAGAGCTAGAAGATTTAGATCATCAGTTCAGAGAAACATATCATGTTCCAATTGACATGAGCATTGAGGATAATGTCATCTCTGAATCAATGTAGTGTTTGAAAAACAAAGCTACAAAAAAGTCTAAAGCAACAGATCAACAAATTGCATGCAAATTCAAACCTTCTTCTTCCTTATACACGCAAAAGAAAAAAATGTGTTTGGATTTGCTTAATGATGTTATTCGAAGAAACTCGAAAACACATACAAAAAAGGTTGCATATAGTACAACAACAAAGAAACAACAAGTAGTACTAGAAGATTTGTGTCGGTCAAAGTCAAGAAAAATATTTAGAAACAAGTCAATAGAATCGTCAATGTCTGAAGAGAAATATCGAGCACGAGTAAATGATACACCTATTTTTCATTGTTCAATATGTGAAAGAACTTTCTTTAGAAGAAATGTTTTACCATTGAAACAACTGAAGAAAAAAAAACATGCAAAGAACATTAGCAAACCACTAAATTGTTCCCATGGAATTTAAAAACCTAGCTTTGAAATTTTCAAAAATAGCAATTGCTTCATTTGTAGGCTTTGCAAAAAATCATTTTCAGATAACACAATTCCTAAGTTTGCAGTTCCTCAAAAAATAAGAAGAAATAAAGGCACTCAAACACTTAGTCAACTTACTAAACTAGGAGAAATATTTTTGGCATTGCAATTTCCCTTTCTACAAATAAAGGAAATGGCACATCAACATAAAAAAAACCACAACGAGGTTTAAATGGAGGAGTCATCAATGTCCCAACTAACATATGTAAAATTAAATCTACATTGCCTCGAAATATAAAAGACACTAACCCAGTGGCATTTGAGCTAAAAAAAATTCAAATTCAAAAGTGCCTATGAATTTTGTCGATTTTGAGTTCACATAGTCATGAAAGCATTAAAACTATTATGCAAAACAACACTTTACAAATTAGAAAATGCCAACATGAACGACAATTGGAAACAAGTATTCATAGAAAACCAAGAAGCATGTGACAGTACATCTGACATTGAAAATAGTGAAAATGATAATCAAGATATTGATGAACTAATCACAAAAACATTGGTTCACACTACAAGAAAATGGACATTGGTGAGGGTCATGCCTATGATGGACCTTTAAGGTTTGTCACCAATGTCACATATGGTGATCTTCCTTAAAAAAGTGTTATTGTAAGTGCATATAGTGACGTTCGTTTAAGGTTTGTCACCAAATCCATTTTTAGTGACACTTTTGGTGAGGGTTGTTAAAGGCCCATCACTATTTCTCTCTTTGGTGACACTTCTAGTGACAAATTTTTATGGAACCTCACCAATGCTCTTTTTGCTTACTTTTGGTGATAGTAAAAAAATGTTCGTCATCATTGATCATTCAAATGAGTTTTTGATGATGCTATGTGCATGTTACTATATTTTTTTGTCAAAATATAACAATTTAAGACCATTGTTGTGGAGTATTTTTCATTATGTGTCCAAGGCCATACAGTGGTTAGAGTCAGTCAATTTGTTAAGAAGTAATTAGTGTGTATCATTTCCCTCAGTAATGAGAATACAGTTTTCCTATGATTCAATACATGACTAATCTCTATTAGGTTTAATATCTAAAAAATTCCATTTAGATAAAGTTCCACTAGTGTGTGTAGAAACTATATTATTTAATGCATAACCAATATTTGTCAATTCTATTAATGAGAGAGATCTAGCACTTGTCAACACTCTTGGCACATATTAACATGCTTGTGAACACACATTTTAACATGCTTTGGAACACACTAACATTCCTTGGCACCTTGTATGTCTTAGAAAAAATTTGTAACAAAAACATATTGCCATGACTAGGACACCCAAGAACAGTTTGGCAAGCCCTATCATAGCATAATGCTCTTATAGCATGTGTTGGCATGGCTTGTAGTCCCTAGCATGCCTTGGAAAACTTTGGCGTGCATTAACATACATGAGCACTTGGCACACATTGGAACTTGGCATGTATTGGAACCTATTATTAGTGTGCCTAGTATGCCCTGTTAGGGTCCTATGATAATAGGGATCATAATTTTGAATTTGCTATGTTAAGTCTTGTAATATTGTACATACCTTTGCATTTCTGCAAATGTTTTCCATATAAAAAACTTAAAAGAGGGTATGTCCTAAAAGAATAATCAAAGGACCAAAAGAGAGAAAGATCAAAAATATATAAAATATGAACCCTGTTGTGGCTCATCTGTAATATCCTTTATATACTTTATTTTAATTTTCAAAAAATTCAAAAAAATAGAAAACTAACAAAAAATATGTTAAAATATTAAAGTTTCATATACTTTATCATAAAAATATATCTGCTCATTACAGTAAAGTTTAAAGTTTAAATACTTTAAAGTCTTTATGGAAGCGGGTCCCAGTTCAAAGATTAAATATCAATCATTTTATGGAGTGGGATTTGATGATTTATCGAACGATGAGTAAAAGGCTCAACCCGTGGGCACTTTCAGTGCAGGGGTTAACATGGAGGGTGCCTCCGTAGTTGACCTTGTTGACTACGGAGGTAATCCAAATGAATGGCCGAGATTCACTATGTGGGCACAAGCCAAATAAGTTCTTCGTACCTGAAGGCCTCCCGCAGTGACGTATGGGGAAAAGTGGGTGACAGTTGTAATCCACGTTGAGTTTTCTTAATGGTCTCTTGGTGTGTCTTGTCAACGTTTAATTTTAAAGCCCGCGCCACCTATTTAAGGAGGTTTTTCATTTTTCTGAAGTTATTATTGTTAGTTTGAGTTTGAATTTTTCATGCGTTGTGTCTTTCTCCTTTATCTATCACCCTGTCAACTATTTGTCATCTTGTCGATTGTCTGTTATCCTAAAGTTGAATTATGGCTAAGCACTCATCCCTGTCAAGTTCTTCTAGTCACATTCCTCTCATGAACACCAAGAGGGATATCTAGGACATAGATTGTTCCCTTGAATACCTTTCTTTTTATTAGCAGGTCCTCCTAAACGATAAAAATTCTACAATTTACACCGCCATGGCAAAAACTGGTGTGTTGTCTGCATGTATCCCAAGAACTCACCTTTTTCCCGAATTCGTGTATTGGTTAGTGTCTGTTATGTACCTTGGGAAATGTTTCATAATGAATTGGCAAGGGGAAAATGTTCTGCAAGTCTTAGCCCAGTTAATTCGTCAAGCTCTGTCTTATTCGGAGTCAGAGTCATATTTCCAATTCACCGATGATTCCTTAATAGCGCATTATGACAGTCTTGCAAGTCAGGAGTTTAATCAATTCATTCATTTTCTGAATCCAAATACACAACAGTTTGTACCTGACAGTAAAGAATTCCCCATGGAAGTTTTTAATATAGAAGTTAGACCAGTGTTGAGCTGCATTGCAAAGATTTTGGGAAAGGATGATGACAGTACAATGGACAAGTCAGTTCTGGGAATGTTCGCCATGATGATGAAACCGAGAGTGGTGTTGGATATTCCATCTTATTGGCAAGAAGCTATTAATTCTCATCTCATGAGCTTATCATTGACGGGTCATTCAAGTTTCCCTTTCTTATTATTTACCTATTTTTATATCAAAATGTAGAAGAATTCATGCATCTGGGGTTAAACATTATGGATGTGAATAAGAAAACACAATCAGTAGTATTTTGGATAGACATAGTGATGAAAGAATAGAATGAGGCTCATTTGTTTGGTTTTTCTGGTCATTTTATGTCTTCTACATATAAAGTTTTGAATGGAGTTTCTCCCCCCTGCTTTCTTCCCAAAGCTCAAGAGTTTTTGCATCTGGGGACAGATTGTAAGTTTGGTGATTGGTTTATCTTTGAAGATTATTCTGAAATTAGACTTTATGGAGCTAGTGTAGAACCTTATAGGCTTCCTGTATTTGTGCCTATGAGATTATTCGCTCTGGAGTTCATTATGAAAAGTTTAAACGTTGACCAAATACACTTTGTGTATATGAAGAAAGGTCATATGTTCAAATTGCTAATGACTATGGGTCCCTTTATAGTTAATATGAGACAAGAAATTAATGAAGCCACTAAGATGTTAGATGAAATGCACCTACTATTTGGAGAGAAGTGGGCTTATGACCCTCACAGTGTCAATTCTAATAGGAGAATTGAAAATGGCTATTCAGCGTTAATTCATGAGAGAAAACTGGATCTAGAAAAAGAGGCAAGTAAAGTTGTTGTAGGTTCAGTGAGCTCAAATGTTCAGACTCTTGTCATATCAGAAAAATCAAACAAGAGAGGTAAAGAGGCAGTGATGGATTCAGAGGATGAAGAACAGAGGATTGAGAAGAGAAAAAAGTTAAATGAATATTTTGTAGATGCTCAACCTGATTTCTCATTACAATTGGGAGATGAAAAAAAATTCCCTGCTTCACCCAAGAGACATGAAAGCACTCATGAACAAGTGCCCCTTATTAAACAAATGTTTGTCCAGATTGTAGAGAGAAACTAGAAGATGAAGGCAAGCATGGAGGCTGAAGTTGAGTACCAAATAGCTCCAGATCAAACAAGACTTCTAATTGCAATGGATCTTGAAAAGGATCAATTCAAGATTTCTCTTTCACATCCCTCTGATATGTCTATTGGTTCATCTAATAATTTTAATACTATGAATTTGACTGTAGCTGTGAAGAAAATTCCATTACTGGACAAAGTGAATCTACACATGCAAATAGGTCAACTGATTGTGAATGACCTAACCAAAACAAATGATGTGGCACTGAAGGCTGAAAATATGCTTGGAAAAGTAATCAAGCAGTTGAAGTTAGAGAAAGCCAATTTCAGGGATTTGACAATTCAGAATGAGGAACTCAAAAATATTATAGTGAAGATTGGAGTAGATCCTAATGACAGAATTGTTGTACATAAGTTTCTACAAAGTGATGAATCGGAAATCTCTGTACTGAAGAAAAAATTTAAATTGCCTATAGGAGAACACTCCATGGCCTCAGAGGTTGCAGAGATAGAAAATGAGAAAGAAAAACTTCTTCAACAGCTCTTGAAAAAGGAAGAAGAAATTACTAAGTTAAAGAAAATTGCATTGTCCTTACAAAATCATATTGAATCTCATATGTTCACTTTTGTTTTTCCATCAGGTAGTGAAGAATCATCAGCACAAATATCTCAATTAACCGCTGAATTGCAAATGGAAGAGAGAGATCGAAAAAGAGCACAAGCTGATTTAGAAACAGCAAAAAAGATTACAAAAGCCACTGAGGGAGAAGTCAATAAATACAAAATGGACTACCAAACTGCTGATGTTGAGATTAAAAATCTCAAAGAAAATTTGAAGGGAAATATATCCTTAATACAGGCTAAGGATATCATCTGGAATGATATTATTGCATAAATGAAGACAATCTGGGATTTTTTTACTGTGGTTGCAGAAGAAAAAAAGTATTATCAAGGAAGCTAAAGAACAAGTCATGGTAGACAAGAAGAAGACAATTAATAGGGCTATTTGGGCAAGAAAGTTTATTAATTTCATTGATTCCAAAACAGATCAGGAATTGGAAGAAAATGAAATTAAAGACAGGATTTTACATGCTATGGAAATTAATAAAATGATTGTCAAAAATGATTGCAGGAAGTCTACAGAAAAGAAGTTGTTTGAGCTTAAGGAAGCAGTGAATCAGTTTGATAAATTATTTGATAAAATAGCAAGAGCAGGTTTACCATCATGCTGGGGTCTTGGAGGTGGTATGTTATCATGGAATTCTTATGAACCCTTACTAGTGTTGGGAAAAAGTAAAGTAGACAGTACTCATGAAAAGACTTAGATTCTTAAAGGAGCAACAGTGATCAATTTCCTTCAAAGACATTTTCAGCTGTTGTGGTTAGTGAAAACTTTATTTGCAGAGAATCCATCTTTCAACAGAATTATTTCTTTCTGATTGGAGTATCACAAGCTAGTTCATTCACCCAAGACAAACATTGAGATATGGAAGAAATGCAGAGCCTGGATGACAGATTTTCCAAAGGACCCCTTGACGTCAAAGAAGGAAAAACCAGCCAGTCAAGGAAATGCAGCAACATCATCATCAATTCACATTCAGCATATAGATTAAGATTTTAATTTCATGTTATTTTCCTCTTTAAAAGATAATGTAATTGTAATAAGACATTTTGAGGACATGTAATAGATAGTTGACGAAGTCCTAAGTAGTTGAAGTAGTTAGGACATTTACAACAGTTGCAAACTGCTTTCTATTGTATTTAATGAGATGGACAAGAAAGAAAAAGGTTCTGAGATTTGGACCTTCAGACTGCAATTTTTGTACTCAGATTTCAAATGATTAATGAACGAAAAGCAAGTTTCTGGCATTTGTTGATGTTGATGTGTCTTCTAGTTTACATTGTGTACTTTCCATTTTTGAATAAAATGAAGTAATGAAGTTGCAGGTCTCTTTTTACTTGTGTGAATAACAGTTTAAATCCTTAATAGGCGCTCCTTCATTTTAACTATTTTTTCTTATAATTGTTCTGGATTTTGAAGTGATATATTCTGTACAATAGCAGATCAGTTTGGGCTTATTTCTTACATGTTCTTCTGATCATTCCATTCTATATCAACAGATAATAGCATTATGGGACATTCATTATATTTGATCTCTGAGGGTTTAATGATAAATATTTGAAGGTGATTAAACAAAGACCAATATCTCTGTGACATAACTATATAAATGTCTTAAGCACGAATTCCTTATCACAGCTAAGGGATTGTCTCTTAAAGTACAAAAAACCCCATAAAAAGAAGCAACAATAAATTCTGAAATTGTAGCACATTCAAATGCTACTACTCTTAGTTTACTTTACTTTTTCAAATAAATTGTGTGCATCTTGTTCAAAATCCCACAATTCATGATGATCATGCAATCTAATCTTGATCATTCATGCCTTTAAATTTTATGTTATCATAGTTAGTGAATAAATATCTAACCAAACCATTGAATCTTGGCAAATCAGTAGTTAGGTAGAGAAGAAAAATGACTCATAAGTTTAATCTAAGCCATTGGAAGATGTAAGGTTAGAAATAAGTTAGTTTTATTATCAAAAGAAAATAAAAGGGTCAGCAAGATCAAATGCACCCAATAAAAGAAAGTAAAAATGTTAGCATGAATAAAAGGGTAGGTAGAATACTTTTCAAAAGTTATATAAGCATAATTATGCTTATCCATTATCAAAAAATATCTTTCTAACCCTTCCCATTTCTAAAATCCCTTTTCCCTCTTCATTCTCCCTTATCCTAACCCTTTTACCCTCTTGGAAACTAATTTCCCCTTCCCAGTTCTAAAAAATCCCCATCCCTTAACCTTTTCCCTTCCTAAAAACTCAAAAAAAAATTTCTAACTCCCTTCCCCTTGCTAAAAATCTATTTTCCCTTTGAAACCCCCTTTCCCCCTTAAATAAAACTTTATGTTTTTATAAAAATGCAAAAAACCCACTTTTTCAAAGTCTAAATATTAATCGGGCCCCACTTTAACTTAGTCCCTCCTGCTTAATATATTTCATGACCCCCCTTTTCATTTTACACCTTCACCTAAATAATTTCCCAGCCCCACTTTCATTTGATTTCTCTGCACGAAATATTACCTGGCCCCACCTCCTGTGAAAATGAGAAACCCCACCAACCATCCGATTAGCGTCAGGCACATCAGACGTCCCACAACCTTTTTCGCAACCCCCCGACATTCGATGTTTAAAACCAAGGGGGGGGGGGGGTGTGAAATGGGTTGTATTATCCTCCTACTCCCATGCCACGCGATGCCTCCTAGTTTTATCGCACCCCCTCATCCCAAACCACCAAGCCACCCCTTCACCATGCGATAAACCACCAAGTCTCAAAAATATAAAACAACGTTATTTTTTTCATTTCCCTATCTTTGTGAATTTGTAGAAAAGACATTGCTAACAAGAATTAAAGCCTGTCGCTACTCGGACCCCTTCTACAACCAAATTTTCGGTATTCCAGGTAATCCTAAATAAGCGACACCATAAAATAAGAAAAATTAACAAATAAATTGAATCAAATTGATGGCTTCCAAAAATTTCCAAACTGTAAACCCTTTGCAACCACCCCTGCTAGATATCGACCATACTCCACTAACCAATAAAGACTTTAAAATAGTAGACATGGTCACTGACAACAATTTCTTGGAGCTCCATTGTTGGAGCCATGACAAGTTTTCTGATCATGAAGATGACATACATATGTGGAACCCTAACCTACCAAAATACACATTTCCACAGACCTACCAGTTCCCTGAAGTCATCATACTTTTCCAAGTCAGCTATTTTCCAACTGAAAGAGCCATAGTCACCCCTGACTAAGAAATCCTAATTACTATCACTCCTCAATCCAATGATGCAAATTCCATCACAACCAAAGGGAGTGCCTTTCTCCATTGAAACCCTTACTGAGCTTTACCTAAATATAGATTTTCCTAAAAGGTCTCAAACATTTCATACTTTCCTCCCTAAATCAGTGCAAATTCCTAAAAACAAGCCACCATGCTCTACTACCATGTTCCCAGAAAGAACCAAACAAATTGTGACCATGTTGTCCTGTATCCTAGGATATTTTAGTGATGAGTGAGTAGATTGATCCATTCTTGCCTTCCTCTCTACCTTTTGGCAAAGCCAGACTCTATCTATACTTTTAAAATTTGCCTAATTCCTGGAAGATACTATGCATGATTAATTGATAAAACTGCCAGAATAAGGAGTGTTCAAGTACTCCTCAGTATTATTTCATTTTTTCATATATTTTCAATCAGAAAGGTTTACAACCAACCTACAAAAACTGGACACGAAGGGTAATCCCCAGTCTATAATCTTTTGGACATCCTTGATCAGAATTGATTCCAATGAATTTAGTTTCAAAGACTTTATTGATTATTTTGTATACCCAGTGTTTAATATGCTTAGCAACAACATTCAATCCATAATCAGTGATGAAATCGGAAAATTTCTACAGTTATCTAACCAGAGCAAGACAAGAGACAGGTATTTATACCAGAATCACACAGAGATTAGAGTGTATGGAAGTCAACTACTCCCTTACAAGCTTCCCAAATACCTCCCAATGAGGATATTTTCCATATATTACATTAGACATATCTTGAATTCTGATGAGATAAATTTCTTTTCAGCCAAAAAGAAAACCCAGTTCAAGATAAAAACCAACTATGGCCCTTTATGTGCAATAATAGGAATGTTGGAAAGGAATCAGACAGATGCCTACAAGAGTTAAAGTTCAGCAACAGTTTCAAATGGTCAAATGACCCCTTGGGTGTCATAAGAAAATTAAGAATAAATTCTAAACTCACCCCTTTCATCCATGAATCTAAGCTTGAGATTGAGAAATATTCCAACCAATCAGAGTGGTTGGAAAACACTCTACAGGAGGAGGAGGAGAAGCCTGATACTAGTTCCATCCTTCTTACTCTAGATCCATAGGATAGGAATTCAAAAAGGTCTAGAGAAGAAGGCTCCTATTCAGCAGAAGTTACATCTGATAATAAATTCAAGCTTATGTACAGAAAGAAAACAAAGCTAAACCCAGTAATAGAGCAGGAAGAGACAATTGAAAAAGAGATTGTTATCATGGATGATGCACCTACAACACATACAAAAGAAACATCTCTGACATCATCTTCCATGGCATATATAATTCAAAAGAAAAATAGTGTAGAGATATCAACATCCAGTTGACGGCTCAACTAAATGAAATGGAAACTGAGATGGATAAACTTGTACAGGAAAAACAAGCTAGCATGGAAGCAGTTCCCATTACTGCTATTCCCATAGTATCTACATCAGCACCAGCATCACAAACACCAACAACCCATCCCACTGATGAGGCCAGCAAATTAATCAAAGAAATGGAAGATATTTCCATTCAGACTATAGAGATTAATAAGCTCAAGGAACAAGTAAAGAGCTTAGAAGATGGAAAGAAATTGGAAGAAGTAATGCATCAACCTATTGTAAAAAAATCCAATAGACTAACTGACAGAATCCACAAGCTAGAAAAGGAGTTGTCATTAAAAGAGCCTTTAGCCCAAGAAAAACAGCAATTGTGGGCCAATATCATTAACTCAGTTAATGATATTTGGCCTTCTATACAAATTATATTTGAGCAAAATGACTTGGTGAAGGAAGCTGGTGAGGCAATTTAGAAATTCAAAACCAATCTTGGAAAGAAACCAGAGGAAGCCTCTGAAATAATAAAATTCCTGAATTCTAAAAATAAGTATGAATTAGAAGAGCTCGGGATAGCTGACAGAAAAGAGACTATACTAGAAGTGAAGAAAGTGATTTCCAAAAGAAATCTGATGATACAGCTTGAGGAGGAATGTAAAACCATGGAACTCGCAGTAAACAGGTTTTTTTAAAAGTTTGATGTATTGAGACAGCAGGTTCTGCCTAATCTTCTAGTAATAAATGACAAACTCATGAAACATGAGGATTATGACAAGAATTTAAGGGAAGTAGCCAAAGGAACTTCCAACATTTCCTTAATGAAGGGAATTCCCATAAGCAAGGTACTCTTACAAACTCTAGAAAACTTCTTTTACCTCCAGCATGAGGTAAATCACCTTTTTGTAAATAAGCCTACGTTTTCCAAATATTCAGAGGATGATAAGATTTACCACAAGATGATGAAAATCAAGATACCATATGAAGAAACATGGGAGAAATGGTGTGATTTACTATAAATGGTGAAAGAACATACAGGTGAAAGAACGTACTGATGAAAGAAAAAGACAGATGAAAGAAACAAATAGGTAACCGCAATCAAAGAATCAAGGCCAAATATCAGTCAGTTGAAAGGTGTCACTATCTTTTTCATAAAGATATTTTATTTTCCTATAATAAATCCTAGTCAGTTGACAGGATATTTTTGTAATGTTTTGTATAAATACTTCATCATTCGAAGTATCAAGGGTGGATTTTATGAATATTTTCGTAGTTGACTGATCTATTGCCTGAGGGTTATTGTACCAACTTCCAGTTGATAGATAGAACAAGTTATAAATAAATTTCTTTACAAGATTCATGTGTTGAGCTATCTCAGTGGAGTATAAATTTCAATTGTTCATGTTCTCTTTCTAAGTATTCCATAAACTTATATGTGTTCTAAATTTGAATGTTATAACAGGATTATTACTGCAAAATTTTCTTAAACATTACACTCTTCTTTTAACTGTTATACATTTCTATGTTTTCTTCTGATATCCAGTTTAGAGAATTCTTGATTTCCCTCTGATCCTGATTGAATTTCTCCACCCTTCTTCACTATCTGGTTTAAGGAATTCTTAATTTCTCCTTGATCCCGATTGAAAAATCACTTCACCATTCAGCCTTGAGATCTGATATTTCTCACTTATATTGCCCTCTAAAACTTTCTTTATAATTCGATCTTGTTCTATTTTCAAAGCATATTGACTCCATAGCTCAATGGAAAACAGAAAAGCACCTATTCATATAAATCATTAATTCCACCAACCTATCAAAACCAATCCAATTAAGCATACATAACTAGCCTGAAATTCATAAAATAAAAATTTTAAATCATATAGAAAGAGCCCTCTCTAAGTTTAGGAAGGCTAGATCCTAAGCTCCAAAGTAGGTTTGCAGTTATCTCTGATATTTTTTCTTAACGCTAGAACAACCTTTGGAAATTTTGGAGTGATAACATAGTGGCAACCATACTAGGGAAAAATCAGTCCCTACTTAAAATAAATCTTAAAGAACACATAGTGGTGACCATACTGGGGAAAAAATCAGTCCCTACTTAAAATAAATCTTAAAGAAAGAATTTTTTCTCATTTTTCACATTAAGGTTTTAAAAGGTTGTTTCAATTTATTATATTAAGTTAAAATTCTGGCTTCTAAAAGAAAATATTATACAAGGGATAATCTTGATCCACAGCCTACTACAATTGTTGATGATCCTAGCCAAATTTTAAGAAAACCTAAAAAAGTAGAGAGTCGAGGAAGTAGTAGTGAGTTAATCAAAGAAACTTCACTTCCTAAGGAGTTATCAAGAATACAGGATATTCAATTTGATTTATCATTTGAGCATTCTTTATTTCGTACCAAATCTGAAAACTCAGTCCATGATACTATAATAGACCCAAATTTTATTCAGTTTATTGAATCAAATAAGGATAATATACAACCTGATTTAGATCAATTGGTTCTAGATACTTTTGACAAACTTGATGTTTTAACCTCAACTTTGATAAAAGACATAGACGAAGCATATTTTCAACAGTCTGTTGAACTAGATGCCCTAACAGCTGCTACCCCTAAGCTCTCTACAGTATCTTCAAAAACTGTAAATACAACTTCATTCAATTCCACCTCACCTATAATATCATCCACAGTTCATTCCAAAAAACCATTCCTACCTAAACTTCCTCTCCAACCTAACGTTTCTAGTTCATCTTCAAGAACCACTACTTTACCTCCCAATCGAGCTAAAATCGTAGCCATGGCAGCCAGATTTTCCCCTTTGGTCTTACAGGCCCCTTTACATGCCATGCCACAAGATTACCAGAGAAATTATTCAGTTCGATGGTACTGGTTAGTATACTGCTCAACAACATGTAGATAAAATGAGAGATTATTTTGAGTTACATGAAGTTGATGAGGTCGATGTACAAATGAGATATGTTAAAAAATGGTTTAAATATTTACCTGCTAACCATATTGTTGATTTAGTTGTTTTCCACCAATTATTTATAAATAGATAGGAAAGAAAGAAAAACCCTCTCCAGATATTATCTGAATATGAGAACATTAGGAGATCTCCTAATGAATCTGTTCAGGATTACTGTACTAGGTTTAACAACATTTACAATGCAATTCCAGTGAATATTAAACCTCCACCAGGCTTGGCCCTCATAAAATTTCCAAATGGTTTTGACGCTGACATGTCCTATCAATTAAGAGAAAGAAACCCTGCAACTTTAGAACAGATGCAGAGTGTTGCAGTTAGTGTAGAAGCTAACTTACTAGATAAAAGAGCTAAGATGAGGAATGAGAGGAGAGTGACCATTAAGGAATAACCTTCCACTTCATATATTAAGATATATAGTTTAGCTAAAAATGTAGAAATACTAATGGGTAGACTAGAGAACATGGAAATAAAACCACAGTGGAAAAATCAACAATGTCCCCAAATTAGAAACCCCAACTTTAGGAAAAATCCTAATATTGTAAAATCTAGAGAATTTTTACCCGATCAATAGATTAGACCACCTTTCCAGGAAAGTTATGCTGAAAATTCACAACATCATGAAGAAGACCAGGACACCCAGCTAAACTTGATGGGAGTAAACAATGAAGATGCAATTTTTCTTACCTAGGAAGAACAACAATTGTACATGTTACAACAATTACAATTAGAATCTGGAGAGTCCTTTGACTACAATCAAGGCTATGAATATGCTATCTATGAAGTTCGTAAACAATGTAACCTTAAAAGCAAAAAGAACACAAAGGTTCCTATTAAGAAATAAGTCCACACCCAAACTAAGAAAACAATAGAAGCTATTGTGACCAAAATTCTGCAAATTATCCCTAGAGAAACTCATAATTCTTCCACCCCAAAGATCGTAGAAATCAGATCAACTGCTACTCAAACCTTTCCAGATAAGGAAATTGAAAACAAAATAATTGACACACAAATTGAATTACCATGTGTTAATAAAGAAGAAAAAACCACACAAACCACAATTGGTAAAGATGAAATGATTAAATTAGGCAAAACTCAAATGTCATTCAATATCAAAATTGAGATAGCCAAATTAAAAATACCAATTCCTTTAACAGAGCTGGTAAAAAATGACTCATACAAGGCACAAATTATTGAAAAACTAAACATAGGTGAAGGTGAATATGTTGTCAACCTCAATGGTGATCAACCTAAGTTATTATTTGGTCCTGAAGTGAATGGAAAACATCAAAAACGGGATGTCCCTCCATTCTACATTAGCTTAAACATTCAAGATAAAATCTTAAATAATGTTGTGTTGGATTCAGGAGTAGGCATCTCATAACTTAATGCCTAAAGCAGTTATGGAAAAATTAAACTTAGACATCACTAGACCCTACAAGAACCTATTCTCCTTTGATTCTAGTCAAGTCAAATGCCTTGGCCTGATCAAAGATATGGGTGTAACTATGGTCTAGTGCCCAAAAAAGAGTATCGTTATGGACATAGTAGTTGTTGATATCCCTCCCAAATATGGTATGTTATTATCTCGCTCATGGGGAGAAAATTACAAGGATCACTACAATTAGACATGTCATATGCTACCATTTATGGTTTGGTCAGCAAAGGAAGATATATAGAGAAACCTTGATCAAATTCATGGTAAGTTGTTCAGACAGACCACAGAATTACCCTATATATTCCATGCATTCTAATCTGGACTCATTTATCTTATGTAATTCAGACAATGAAAAAGATAAGATCACAGATGTAGAAGAAAAACATAAAGAAGTCGATAGTCAAAATATAACACACGAATCTATGTGGAATCTAGATTTTGATGGCTCTGTAAATATATTAGGAGTAGGAGCTGGATTATGGATCTACAATTTAGAAAATGATCATTCAGAAGGACATGCTTACAGATTAAATTTCAAATGCACTAACAACATGGCATAATATGAAGCATTAGTGATAGGCCTTCAAATCGTAAGAAAACTTGGGGCTAAAAGAGTTTCCATCATGGGAGACTCGGAACTCATTATAAAACAAATCAAGGGAGAGTACATTACTAATAACCCTATAATTAGGTGTTATAGAGAAACTATCCTAGACTTGATAAGATGTTTCCTTGAGACTGACTTTGTTGTCATTCCAAGAAAGCAGAATATGCAAGCACATAGCTTAGCCACTTTTTCCAGCACATGCAAGTTATCCTTTCAGCCAAATCATCAGCACACGGCTGAGGTAAGACATAGACCAACCATACCTGATAATTTAAAGTATTGGAAAATCTTTTCACAAGACAACCAAATCCTTGATTTTATGATTTCTGAAGGACAATTTCAAAATGGTAATATAGACGCTCACTGTACATCAGATTATACCATAAATAATGAAATAAATGTAAATGACGTAAATAAGATAGAACCAAATAGATTCACTAAACTAGAAATAGAACAATTAGAAATAGTAGAAATTGAGGAATTAATCAATGAGAAATCATAAGTTTTAAACATCAAAGACAACATTTAGCCTAAGGGATTAACCCCACTAGAAGACCTCTTTGACTCCAATGATATAGCTAGAAAACCTAAAATAGAGACTCTAAGGTCAGATATAGAGGAATGCAACATAGGAAAAAAGGAAAATCCCAAGTTTATCAAGATATCTAAGACATTACCTCTGGCTGAAAATTTGAAGTACATTAGCTTGTTTAAAGAGTTCCAAGACATCTTTGCCTGGAATTATGAAGACCTCAAGACTTATGATACCAACATTATCCAGCATAAGATACCAATTAAAGAAAATCAAAAGCCCTTTAAACAAAATCTAAGGAGAATTAACCATGTTCTTATGCCATTAATAGAAAAAGAAGTTAAGAGGATGTACAATGCTCAAATCATAGCACCCATCAGAGATTCTGAATGGGTCTCTAATTTAGTCCCCACTAGAAAGAAAACAGGAGAGATAAGACTTTGTGTTGATTTAAGAAACTTGAACAAAGTATCACTGAAGGATAACTATCCCCTCCCTAAAATGGACCACATTCTTCAGAGGGTATTAGGGCCATCCAAAATTTTATTACTTGATGGATTTTCTGGATACAACCAAATCCTAGTTCAACCTGAAGATCAAGCTAAAACTGCATTCACCACTCCTTGGGGAACTTTCATGTACTTTAAAATTCCCTTTGAACTGATGAATGTTGGAGAAACATTCCAAAGGGCCATGGATATAGCCTTTGAAAAGGAAATCCATGAATTTTTATTCATTTACCTAGATGATATCACAATGTTTTCCAAGTCATATAATGAACATCTAAATCATCTAAGAAAATTATTCATAAAATGCAAAAAGTTTGGCATATCCTTAAATCCTAAAAAGTAACATTTTGGATTAGAAGAAGAAAAACTTATGGGACACATCATTTCAAAAGAGGGCATTAGAAATATCCAGCTAGAATAGAAGCAATCCTAAATATCAGCCATCATATAAACATTAGAGAATTACAAGCATTTTTAGGCAAAATAATTTTTCTTAGAAGATTCATCCCTAACTTAGCGGAACTAATTAGAAATTTAAATAACATGTTAAAAAGGGATTCAATACTTAAGTGGACAGTAAAGGCTAAACAGTCTTTTGAAGCAGTCAAAGAAGCCCTTACTAAAACACATGTCCTCATAAGTACTAATTTTAACAGAGATTTCATAATTTTTTCATTTTCTTCAGAGCACACCATTGCAGCAGTCTTGTTGCAAAAGAATGATGAGGGCCTTGAACAACCCATTGCTTTCTTCCATAAAAATTTGATAGATGCAACACTAAAGTATAATATCATGGAAAAACAAGCTCTTGCTTTAGTGAAAGCCATAAAATACTTTAGAGTATCCATTCTATACTCTCACATAATATAATATGTTCCAAACTCAATTGTAAAGGACATTCTAACTCAAAATGGGCCTGATGGAAAAAGAGGCAAATGGATTGCCACAATACTAGAATATGACATTGAGATCAAGCCTACAAAATTAATTAAAGTCCAAGGTTTGGCCAAACTGTTACACAAAAAATTGTCACCTTGACATTCTGCTAACTGTATGAGCTCATTATCACTCATACTTCCTCCTTTTCAAGTCTAACACATTAGTTCCTCATGTCAAGCCTTGAAAATCAAAGAAAAGTTCCTAAAAGTCTCCTAAACTTTGGTATCGCACTTTCTTGCTATCTTTACTGTTGTCCCGCACCTAATGTTCAGCTCTCTTGCGTACCTGAACGCACTTTATCTGTGTTAAAGGTGTGGAGCCCTGTAAGATCAAAAAGGCGCAAGTAAATTCCAAAAAGCTCAATTAAAGTAAATTCTGGAAGCTTCTAGAATGGATTTTGCGGTAGCAGAACCGCTCTTGTGAGGTGCATGTATCCCTTACCTTATGGAGCTAACCCCTTGATGTGAGGAGCTTATCCCTTTGAAGGAGGATCCTATCCCTTCATAGTTGGAATAGAAAACCTCTTCTTTTCCACTATAAAAAGAGGCATTGGGTAGCCTCAAAGGGTTAAGTTTTTGGAGATTGAGAATTGGAGGTCAAGCTTAAGAAGATTTGAGGTTAAGTGCTATTGAGATTTAGACTCAATTAACTAAGACTTTTGTGAGGAGAGATTACATACCTCTATTTTTCTTGGTTGGAGGAGTGCAGAGCTTATCAAAGTAAAGGAGACTCCTGCTTTGGACCCCGAGAAGGCCTTTCGAACATCAAGGCTCAGGTTGTAAGGTTTTCCTTCTTTTGAAATTAATACAAATATACTCATTTTTCTCAATAAGCTTTCAATCAATGGTTTATTTCATAGATTCCTAGATCACTATGATAAGCATGGTTTATGATTATTTCTATACAGGTGCTATGTAATATTTTGCTTGTTTGAGACTACAGGTTTATGAGGAAAACTCCTTCAAGCGCGCGAGGGACAACAACGACTTCAAACAAGCACTGGACAAACGGTAAGTCCTTAACACCTCTATAGAGCTTTTCGTAGATCATATATGCTTAGAGAAAGATTAGTCTATTTGGCTGTTTGTTGCTAGAGACTTTTAGTACTAGGGAGATCGGTCTTGTCCGCAAGAACAATTTATCCGTCCAACAAATTGGCGACTCCACTGGGGAAAGAACTTGTTGTTTTTTGTTCTCTTTTATTTTGATTTGAGGAAAAGTTTTTCCTGGTTTTTGATTGATGGATATCTGCCTGGGTAGCTTAGGTTTTCTCTGTTCTTGAAAATTTTAAAATCTTTTAAGTTTTTCTTGAACTTTTCTAGGGACCGCACTTTGCTCTTTTGCACAGTGCGGGCAGTTTCGCATTTTCCTTAAGTAAACAGTGTGGGACCGCACCTATCACTTCTGGAAGCCTGCGGACCCTGTTAAATTTTTTGAAAAACTTTAGATTTATTTTTTCCAGTTTAGTTTAGATTTAATTTAGGATTCTTAGCATCTACCCAGATTTGTATTTCTCTATCAAAAATCTCTTGTTTCTGAATTTCTTTCAGCAATTCTTCATCTCATCAATCTCCATTAAGTTAATTGGGTGTTTTGAGTCTCTTTTTTGAGAATTTCTTAATTTGATTTCCTTTGTTCATTACTTGGAGGTTTGTCTCAGTCTTTTCACAATTTTGCATCTTTTTGCTTTTGTTTTTGCAAAAAAAATTCCCGGGGGGGCTAAATTGTGTATGAGTGTTAATCGCCTTTGAGTGTTTTTTGATCTTTGGAACTCTCACCCGATTTTCTTGACTTACACTTGATTGGTTCTTAGATTGCATTAGAATCATCTTGTGTTTGATAATTCTCTTTCATAGATCACATTTGCATAATTAGAATTCTTGTTTTCAGAATATGAATGAAAAATGTGCATTTGCATACTTTTCAAGTGAATTGTGCATAGATTACAACTGCATAGTTTACATTATGAAAAATCAATCGTAGATTTAGATCAATTTTCTTTGATTTAAATTTAGATGTTTTTATGCTTGTTTTAAAAACACAAAAATAAAAAGTTGTTTTGGGATTGATTTGCATTAGTTTTTCTTGATAAAATTAGTGCATTAGAGAATTTGTTATATTTTCTCTTAGTGATCAATTTTTTGCATTGTTGGAAGTGATGGAAACTCTCTCCCTAATTTAGTTAGGATTCATCGAATTGAAAATATTACATTATCATATTCGATTGCATTCAGTTTTGGGTCGGGTCATAACACCATTGGTTTCATATCCATTTACCTTTTGAGTAATAACAACCTAAATAACACAACGCTTAAGTAAAATTCATCTAGTAATTCTTACATTTTTAGGGCTCTTTCCACCAATCTAGCTCAGGATTAGTGCTTTGGAATAAGTTGTAGTTAACTTTCCAAAGTAACTAAAACAAACAACTAGATAAATCTTGTGGTAGGAAATAAATCCAATTGTAATTGTTACAATCTGGGAAGCTTCTCTTAAAGAAGTCAATCACGAGATCATGTCTGAACCTTTGAAACAATCAATTCTGTTTCATTGGGGAAGATAGAATATTTTGCGCGCATTACAAACGGTAAACCTCAGATTAACCATTGTCGAGGAGCCTGGGGTCACTTGTCGGTAAACCTCGGATTGACCATGTCGAGGAGCCTTCAAGGGGATTGAGCTTTGTTACTCTGCCCTTGTGCGTGGGATCGGATCATAGACTGTTCCCCCATTTGTATTTGTTACTGTTGGTAACCTTAGTGTCCATAAACTTAAGATTATTTCCTAAGGTGACGGTGAAGGAAAGATCTCACTGTGCCTGGAGCAGACGTCGACTAGACTCACTTGGACTCTCTAGGGGGTTCTCTTCACACGAGATGGTTTTGTGAAGAAACTTGTGCCAGTCTGTTTCATTAAGCAGGTTGTCGGGGTAACTGTTCCAACGGCCCTTTCTGTATTAAATTCTACGTTGTTGGATTTCATCACCAACTAGTGTTTTTAGAACGGGAAGTTACTGTTTGTGTGTGGTTTGACTCCTAGATTTGATAGCGCGTGTTAATTTTTTTTTTTTTACTTTTAGATACCATAGGTGTGAATTTTGAATTTTAATTGTTAGGTGTGAATTGTTAATTGTTAATTTCAGTTTTTAATTTGTTAATAAAATTCACTGAAGTTGAATATAATGGCAACTGTTCCAGAATTTACCAACCAAGGAACCCCTCTTAACGAGAATCCTAGTACTTTTCCTTACTTTGGAAATGTTGGTCCTCCTTATATGGCTACTTTGTCATTACCTGGATTTACAATAGGTTTACCGATATGGTTATTTTCAAATTCGTTGGCCCCGAATACTCCAATTGTTCCACCTCAACCGGATGCTTCACAGAGTTCACCATCTCAACATCACCAACCTTCTGTTGACCCTTTACCTTCTTCACCTAATATTTCTTCCTCCATTTCTTCCTCTTCGCTTGGTAAAATTCTTGACGCTAGTAACCAGGTGGCTAAGAAGAAGAAGAAGAAGAAGCAAGATAACAAAGAATTCAACCAACCAACCATGGTTGTAAGTGTTAGTTGTGTTGAGGAAACCTCCAACATGCATCATAAACCCAAATACCCTTGCAGGCTTTGTCAGGGTGACCACTTCCTTATCAATTGTCCTGGTATTCCAAAGGTCTTGGAAGTATGGTCAGAAAAATCTCATCAACTTTCCATTGATCCATCAACCAGTGATAGTCAGGTTCCTGGGAAAAAGGGTAAAGTTAGGTTTCCTTGTAATTTATGCAAAGGGAGTCATCAAACTCACATTTTCCCTCACATGGATGAAGCCTCAAAATTGTTGGAAAACCTTACTGTTCCACAGCAAGAATTTCCAACTGGTTATCGTAAAATTTCTCCCAACCTACCGTCAACTGACGGAGTGATTGATCTAATTTCAAGTACAGTCGATCACACTCTTCCATTGGAGAGTGAAACTCATATCACTCAGGTTGATGATCCATTAGTTGATCAAGTGGTCGATTCGATTTCACATTCGGTCGATCCCATTCTCCCTATAGAGAATGAACTTCATATCGCTCAGGTTCTTCTTGTTACATCATATTCTTCTACGCCGGGGGGCATTTCACCTGTTTCTACAGAACCCCCTCCAAGTACTGAGGTCTTTTCCTTTAATTGGAATAGACTGACAAAACCTTGTCTTCCTTCCTCCATCCCTTTCCAAATCATTGTGAATTTGGGTGGCAGGGACATACACCATACACAGGTAGATGAAGGTGCTTCTGTTAGTATTTTATCCTCAACTGCTTGGAAAGCTTTGGGTTCCCCTCAGCTTGTGCCTATTACGCAGAATCTGAAAGCTTTTAACAGAACCATTAGTGAACCTTTAGGGATCCTTCCTAAGTTTTCTATTACTTTGGAAGGTAAAATTGTCTTTATTGATCTTTTGGTAGTCCGAGGTCCCTTGGATTTCAATTTACTCCTTGGGCGAGACTATGTTTATGCAATGAAAGCTATCGTATCGACACTCTTTTGCGTGATGTATTTCCCTCACAATGGCAATATTGTGACTGTAGACCAGCTTTTGTTCCCTAGTCTTGTTTCGACTACCAATAATCTGACATCCCTGGATGTTCCTCATACGCAAGTGGTATCTACCCCGCCACGGGTTAATTATGTGGCAACTAGTCCCATGTTTTCAGTTACCGATGTAAGCGAGCCTCTCACTGTTTGCTCGACTTCCTATGACTTAGATCTAGTAATTGACATGGAAAACTCTATGGGATTATTTGAACGCGATGTTCTTATCCCTTTTGAGTCCCTTGACATGTGTTCCTTCTAGAGAACTATTCTTCCTTCTGATGAAGACCTCTTGGAAGCCATGATCAAGGTGTGTCCATTGACATGTGTTTCTTCTAGTTGGAAGCCATGATCAAGTTGCGAGGATATTTCCTTTTACTGTTTCAACCTCGTTAAAAATGAATCAGTGAGTCTGAGGAAAGTTCCTTTTACTATGTCAACCTCGTTAAAAAATGAATCAGTGAGTTTGAGGAAAGTTCCTTTTACTGTGTCAACCTCGTTAAAAAATGAATCAGTGCGTCTAAGGAGAGTTCCTTTTACTGTGTCAACCTCGTTAAAAAATGAATCAGTGAGTGAGGATAGTTCTTTTCCTGTGTCAACCTCATTAAAAAATGAAACAATTCTGTCGAGGACAGTTCTTTTACTGTGTCAACCTTTTTAAAAAATGAATCAGTGAGTCTGAGGATAGTTCCTTTTACTGTGTCAACCTCGTTAAAAAATGAATCAGTGGCTCGTGAGGAGAGTTCCTTTTACTGTGTCAACCTCGTTAAAAAATGAATCAGTGAGTTTGAGGAAAGTTCCTTTTACTGTGTCAACCTCGTTAAAAAATGAATCAGTGATTTTGAGGATAGTTCCTGTTACTGTGTCAACCTCTTTTAAAAAATGAAACATGTCTTTGAGGATAGTTCCTTTTACTGTGTCAACCTCGTTAAAAAATGAATCAGTCGGCGATGAGGACAGTTCTTTTCCTGTGTCAACCTCATTAAAAAATGAATTAGTAGATAGATTGTAGAGAGTAGATTGATATATTAGAAATAAGTAGTTTATGAGGATGGTTCCTGTTACTGAGTCAACATCGTTAAAAAATGAATCAGGTATGAGGACAGTTCTTTTCTTGTGTCAACCTCATTAAAAAATGAATCAGTTAGTCGAGAGCATAGTTCCTTTTCTTGTGTCAATCTCGTTTAAAAAATGAAACAAGCTTCCATGAGGACAGTTCTTTTCCTGTGTCAACCTCATTAAAAAATGAATTAGTAGATAGATTGTAGAAAGTAGATACGAGGATAGTTTCTTCTACTATGTCAACCTCGTTAAAAAATGAAACATTTAGGTGAGGATATTTCCTTTTACTGTGTCAACCTCGTTAAAAAATGAAACACGTTGCCATGAGCATAGTTCTTTTCCTGTGTCAAGCTCATTAAAAAATGAAACAAATCCTCCCCTAATTGAGTCGAGTCTTTGACTAGATCTCGTAAATTTTAAGTCGTATATTTAGGTTAGTTTTTGCATAATTTTCTTACAGTTTTAGATCATGTCTTTCATATGATCTCGTAAGTGAACCTTCATTCCATCCAGCTATTAATTACCAGCAGTGTACTTAGTTGAATGAAATGAAGCTGGGGGGGCATGCGCTCTAGTAGTTACGCTTAGGGGACATCTAGCATATTTTTCTCTCTGTTTCAAGCTTGTGTAAAAATGAAACCACTTTGAAGCATAGTTTTTCTCTGTTTCAAGCTTTTGTAAAAATGAAACCTATCTTGAGTCGATTTTGGTTATTTTCAAGACTCATTAAAATCATGAAAATCCCGAGATTATTTTGCTATCTTTCATTCTCGTAAAACACATGAAAATTCCGAGTTCTTTCCGTCTTTTCCTGCTCGTAAATTAAATTGAAAGTCGGCCACATGAGTACATTTTTATCCCTTTTTCGAACTCGTTAAAATTTACAGAAAAAGCGAAACTACTGAGTATACTTTTATCACTTTTTCGGACTCTTGAAAATTACGAAAAAGTGAAACCCTGGAGTCCTCTTTTAAGCCCTTTTCAGACTCTCTAAACATGAAAAGATTGCCGAGCACTTGATTATTCGAACTCGTTAAAGTAAATGAATGATCGTCCCTTCAGTATAAGTTTACCCCTTTTATGGACTGAAATGGACTATTTACGAAAAATGTATACGTTGACTAATTATGGTCAATAGAGTTCTCTCCCGCATTATTTTATCCTTTTTCGGGCTCGAGAGACTAAATTTACGAAAAATTACACCCATGGAGTTTTATTAAGTTTTTTCTTCTGACTCCCCAAAATTGAAAAACACCGAGTTTCTCCTATATTGGACTCGTTAAAATTTAACAGTAAAGGACCTGTTCAATTTTTTAAACAGGAACGGACCACTCCTTCTTAGGGTTAGAATCTTAAACTAAGTTGGACTCATCCGAAGGATGAGCTTATAAACAAGAAAATGTTATCCTCCTCAAGCTTGTCAAAAATAAAGAGGTACTTGCCAGAAATGGTGGGGGAAAAGAGAGAAAAATGAACCTGTTTGTTGTATTTTGATTATTCGAAAAACCATTAACCACTCTTGAACACGACACTTTTGTTCACCTGGGTTGGGAAAATCCTTTTCCTAACAGTTAATCAAACCATATTTAAAGTTGAAAGTTTTCAGCCGGTTTCTGGGTATTAGCTTTGGGTCAATTTTCACCAAGCCATCTGCAGTTTCGTTATGTGTTCAAGAGGACAATTCAAATAAACCATTCATTTGCAAAATATCTGTCATCCATTTTGACCATCCCTGAGTTAGTCCTTGCTAATATATTTCTTAAAAACTTTATCTATGATTTCGTGTTGTGGGCTTGCCTACTACAGATCACTTTCTATCGACGAAAACTCATTATCTAGGAAGTTGATCCAGAAATCGTCAATACCTTGAAATCTGCATGCCTCAATGGCAGGTTTCTCGCCTTCGATGATAGGTTGCATCATTGACCTTCGATTGAATGATTCCGTGACATGTTCAACTTCAGCTCATTCATTCACATTTCATGGATTGTACTGAGTACTTTGAGAGCCATTGAAATTACTGGTGGTTTCTCTCACACTTGTTAACAGTTCGCATCATTGACTGGTAATTAAGTGGTTTCTACCATGTTCGACTTCAACACGTTTAATCTCATGGATAGAATCGTACTAATTCGGGAAGCAAAAATCAAGACCCTGGATCTAGTTTCTACCATCTAGGCTGCAAGGAATTTTATTATTATACAGTAGACTATTCATTACAGATGGATGCGCCCATGCTGTGTCTACACTATTGATGTAATATTAAAATCATTTCTGTATCAGAACAAGTTTAGTTAGTTTTTTATCTGAGTATGGGAATGCCTACCTCAGCGATGATATGTATACATATATATTTTGCATTGAATGTTTTTACAGGTTCCAACTGGGGTGACCACAGGATGATCATTGAAATGATAAAGTACTGCACTCTTCATATATGATAGACTTCAGTTTCATCTATTCCAGACTTTGCACTTTAGGGGGCAATCTGTTACACAAAAAATTGTCACCTTGACATTCTACTAACTGTATGAGCTCATTATCACTCATACTTTCTCCTTTGCAAGTCTAACACATTAGTTCCTCATGTCAAGCCTTGAAAATCAAAGAAAAGTTCCTAAAAGTCTCCTAAACTTTGGTATCGCACTTTCTCGCTATCTTTCCTGCGGTCCCGCACCTAATGTTCAGCTCTCTTGCGTACCTAAACGCACTTTATCTGTGTTAAAGGTGCGGACCCCTGTAAGATCAAAAATGTGCAAGTAAATTCCAAAAAGCTCAATTAAAGTAAATTCTGGAAGCTTCTATAATGGATTGCGCGGTGGCAGAACTGCTCTTGTGAGGTGCATGTATCCCTTACCTTATGGAGCTAACCCCTTGATGTGAGGAGCTTATCCCTTTGAAGGAGGATCCTATCCCTTCATAGTTGGAACAGAAAACCTCCTCTTTTCCACTATAAAAAGAGGCATTGGGTAGCCTCAAAGGGTTAAGTTTTTGGAGATTGAGAATTGGAGGTCAAGCTTAAGAAGATTTGAGGTTAAGTGTTGTTGAGATTTAGACTCAGTTAACTAAGACTTTTGTGAGGAGAGATTACATACCTCTATTTTTCTTGGTTGGAGGAGTGCAGAGCTTATCAAAGTAAAGGAGGATCCTGCTTCGGACCCTGGGAAGGCCTTTCGAACATCAAGGCTCAGGTTGTAAGGTTTTCCTTCTTTTGAAATTAATACAAATATACTCATTTTTCTCAATAAGATTTCAATCAATGGTTTATTTCATAGATTCCTTAATCACTATGATAAGCATGGTTTATGATGATTTCTATATAGGTGCTATGTAATATTTTGCTTGTTTGAGACTACAGGTTTACGAGGAAAACTCCTTCAAGCGCGCGAGGGACAACAACGACTTCAAACAAGCACTGGACAAATGGTAAGTCCTTAACACCTCTATAGAGCTTTTCTTAGATCATATATGCTTAGAGAAAGATTAGTCTATTTGGCTATTTGTTGCTAGATACTTTTAGTACTAGGGAGATCGGTCTTTTCCGCAAGAACGATTTATCCGTCCAACACAAACTCATGGCTGAATCGAACTGTCAAGCCTTAGATATAAATTTCATTGCTGCCATAGATGATCAGGAAGAGATGGTGACTCCGCAAATCATTGAAGCTTTCATAGATTCATCCTGGTATGCAGACCTTACATTTGTTTTTCTCAACCTACAAGTTCCTCCTGGTTTATCTAGAACCAAAAGTAGATTCTTAAAAATTAAAGCAATGAAGTATTGTATCTTCGATAATGTTTTATTTTGAAAATATCATGGCGGTATCCTATTAAATTGTTTATTAAAATATGAAGCTAACAAATTCATGCAGGATATTGTGGAGGACACTTGTATAGGAAAACAACTGCTAACAAAATTTTAAGGGCAGGTTTTTACTGGCCCACCCTTTTTGTAGATGTCTGAAAGTATGTGTCCTCATATCACAAATGTACAATATTTGAAGGGAAGAAGAAACTCTTACCATTACCCCTCAAACCTCTCTCAGTAGAAATTCCATTTCAAAAATGGGGTTTAGACTTCATTGGTGAAATTCACCGACCCTCCTCTGCCCAACATAAATGGATATTGACAGTCACTGACTACTTTACCAAGTGGATAGAAGCAATCCCTTCTAGACAAGCCACATACTTTGTCATTATTTCATTTCTTGAGAACAACATCCTTTCTAGATTTGGATGCCCACAAAATCTCATCACTGATAATGTTGCTGCCTTCAAATCCAAGAAAATGATAGATTTTTGTAACCAATACCATATCACCCTAGGTCATTCCACTGCCTATTACCCTCAAGGTAATGGACCAGAATCTTCTAAACAAAAGACTAGTCAACATCATTAAGAAGTTATTAGAGGCTTGTTATCACTCTAGTAATTCTAAAGTTGTGAGATTTTGGTTTAAAGTCTAAGAACACTAGAGGTAACCACAAACCTACTTTTAAACTCTAGGATCTAGCCTTCCTAGGGTTGAGAGAGGGCTCTCTCTGTAAGATTTAAATTTTTTTTATTATAAGATATTAGGCTAGTTATGATTGTGCAATTTGGTTTGGTTTTGTGGGAAAAATCACTTAATGAGATGGATAGTGGGAAATATGTTTGTCCATTGGGCTAAGGAGTAATAAGTCAAGCAGATAGAACTAGGATCAAGGTCAAAAAGTCAAATTTTTTCAGCGCAAGATAGATAATTCTTTGAAGATCTTGGAAGGTTGTTTGGTGAAGTGGTTTGATCGGGATAAAGAGCAATGAAGGGTTCTTTGATCTGGAAAAAGGAAGTAGTAGGCAGAGGTCAAAAAAAAGAGGGATAAATTAAGGATTCTCTACTCTGGAAATCAGCAGAAAACATAGAAATGATAAACAGTAAAGATAGGGTGCTTTTAACAAATCATGAAATAATACTCATGAATTATCATTCAAATTTGGAACACATATATGGATGCATGAAACAAAGAAGATAAACAATGACAAGTAGAAAATACTTCACTTCAATGGCTCATAACATGAATCCTGAAATATGATGCTAGTTGATCTGATCTAGTCTGCTACTCGAAATTTACAACACAAAAGCCTTCAAGTCCAAAAAAAATGACTATAGAAACCTTCAGCAATTTATTCCACAATATTACTTCAAAGTGTGAAGTATTTACACAAAATTGTTTACAAAATATCCTAGAATGCTTCTAGCAATTATCTAAGGGAAAATAAAATATCTTTACAACAAAATAGATACAGCTACATAACAAATCAGCAAGTTGTCCTATTTATCCAAATAAAATAGAAAATTGTTTGTGGATTAGGCGCAGTTGGCTGCCTTGGTGTCCTCTTTGCTGACCAAGATATTTCAAATCTGTTTTGAAATATTATCTCTTTATCTTATACTCTTTAATTCTGATTTATCTTTATCTTCTGATACTCTTTAACTCGGTTACTCTTTAACCTCTGTAAAAATTGTCTTATTGTTGTAATAAAATCTGTTATGACTGAAAAATCAGCAAACTGTTTTATGTCTTTCTCTCTGCTCTTTGACTTTTACAGTAAGTCAGTGAGTGACTGCCAAGCTTCATCATTAGGAATTTGGATTTTTTTTAGCTTCTTGAAATTCTCATCTGCCTCAATACATCTAGAAAATGTTGGTTTTATGACAAATAATGTCTTATCTCATGCTACAAATAAAATAAATCTTCAAAACTTATGAGTAAGACCTTCCCTGTAGGAATACCTTTCCATCCTCTTTTTTCAACTTGATCTTTTGCATATTCTCTGATTTTCTTATTATAATCTTCCTATGGCATAAGTTTGTAATTAATGACCAAAATGTTAGGCAATATTCTTTGCCTCAAATTTTCAAATTTAACCATAAACTTGGTTATGGCTATGTTCATATTTTCACATTTCTCTTCAAGTTGTTTCATCAGATTGTTTTTTGAAAGGACTTTCTTTATTTCAAGGATTTTCTCTGTCCTATCAGTGATCTCAATTTCTTCTATCTCCTTCTTGTTTTTTCTATTGAGAAACTTAATCAATTTTATGGCTTGCTCAGGTTTTCCATCTATCTCGTCTTCTTTTCCTGAATCTCTGCTTGTGTTGCCTTTAGTAAATCTCTCTGTTCAAATATTACTTGAATTGAGGGCCACACATCATTGATGGCTTCAATGATTTTGTTCCATAACCGATTTTTCACATATGATATTGGCTCCTTCAAGGTCAAATCCTTTTGAATTTTCTTTAGTTCTTCATGTAACCTATTAGCTATTTTCTCATGATTTTTAGCATTTATTTGAGCTAACTTCTTTGTATCCTCAATATTATCAATTACTTTTTTCAATCTGTTAATCTCACTTGTTTGTAGTGTCATTTCTTCCATGGCTTTTACTAGTTTACTGGCCTCATCTGAAGGTTGAGCTGCTATAGTAGATGACTTTGTGGCTGAGGTTGTGGATGATGTCACTGGCACTACAGTAGCCAATGGTACTTTGGGTGCCAACTCTTTTGCCATAGTTGAAGGCACAGAAATGGTAACCACAAGAATTACTGAAGGAACTTCCTACACCTTTGTTGTTTCCCTTTCATGGACAATATTTTCCATTTGAATTTCCATTTCTTTGATCTGTCATGTTAGCTGAAACATTAATTTCATCATGTCATCCTTCTGAGTTTGTTCTTGTATAATTTCTTTGGCTTGAGGATGTTTAGTTGATGGAAACTTAAGTTGTTTCCTCAATGCTACAATGTCTTCATTCTTCTTCTTTACTAACTATTTTGTTGCTTTAACATTTGTAGGATCATATCCAACTTGTATGACCAACTCTTCTAAAGATTTAATCCTAATATCTTTACCATATAATGAGGCTTTGTCAACTTTCATTTGATCTTTCATGTTTATGATTGTGTTCTAAATTTTTTGAACACTCATAGCCTTGGTTGTAATGGTAGAATACAACATCTCTGAACTTTGCCTATGGAATTCTATTTGATCTAGTGCATGAATTTTTTATGTTTGTACTTCTAGATCAACCTTTTTGTAGTCTGCAACTATCTTTGGAGTCTTCACTGTAGGTTGTAACACTGACATGATCAATCTTTTATTTGAGTAATCAAAGGTTGATAAAAGTCTATTTTGTACACTTGGTGTTTGCTTCAAATATTGAGAGTAAATCTCATTTTTAATCTCTTCATTCTTTGTCTTAATCTGCTTGTATTTTTCTCTTATCTCAATATCCTTTTCCTCTGTTGTCTGTGAGGAAGATGCTTCTAAATTCTATTGTTTTTCTATAATCTGTGCATTTGAATTATCAATCTATTCTTCATTCAGATTCTATGTAATTGGATCATTTTTTATGACTATAGCAACATCTGTATTTGTTACTAGAACATCTGGGTCTTCTACCTCAATAGTCACTTTTCCTTTATCAACTGAATTTATCTTGGACTTTTTATTGTATCTTAATTTGAACCTAGTTTTATTTGTGGTTTCAACAATTTATGTTCCTTCTTCTCTGACCCTTTTGGTGGTTTTCTCTGCTTGATTTGTAGTTTGTAAGGTGTGACTAGTATCACCCTGCTTAACTGAATCTACCAAAGTGTTTTCTATCCACTCAGTCTGATTGAAATACTTCTCAATCTCTAGTTTTTTCTCATGAATGTAGGGTGTTAGTTTACACTTAACCCTCATTTTACTCAGTATTCCTTGTGGGTCATAGTTCCAGGAGAAAATCTCTTCAAATCTGTATTCTAGTAAGTATTGTTTGGCTGATTCTGTCTCTGCATCTCTGTGATTACAAATAAATGGCCCCACCTTATTCTTTAACTTGAATTGTGTTTTCTTTTTAGCTGCTAGGAAGTTAATAGAATCAGAATTCAAGATTTGCCTGATATATTCCAAGGCAAAAACCCTCATTGGTACATATTTAGGTAGTTTGTAGGGTAAAAGATTAGAGCCAAAAACTCTGATTTCTGTGTGCTTTTCATACAAATACCAATCTCCAGTTCTAGTATGTTCGATAGCTATAGAATTTTCTTCATTTCATCATTGATGCTTGGTTGTTTAGTATTGGTTAACTTATTGATCAATGGATGGACAAAATTATTTGTAAACTTTGCAAAAGTGAATTCTGAGGATTATTTTTTTATCAATGAAGTCCAGAAGATGAATGAAAGTGGTTTTTATTCTATATCAAGCTCATAGAGAATTATAGGGAACTTTTCTGCTTGAAAATACAAAAACATATGGAAGAGAAAAGATGTGTATCTAAACACTCCTTCAGTTGGCAATTTAATCAGCTGATCATGGATTTTGTCAGCCATGTACTCAGCATAATTGAAAATGACAAAAGGAGGTTGTCTTGGTGCAAAAGTAGATAGAAACCCTAGGATGGACTCATCAGTATGCTCATTTGTAGAGTATCCTAGGATGAATGACAACATGGAAATGACATGCCTTGAACATTCTGGAAATTTTGAAGTAGAATATGGGGGATTGATTTGAGGAATTTCCACATGTAAAGGCATAAATACTTGGAAGATTTGAAATCTTTTGGGAAAATCAAGGCCAATGTACAACTTTGTAAGTGCCTTTATTGACAAAGGAACTTCTTTAGGATCATGTTTGAGTTGTAACATCTGGTTTATGGACTCAGCAGTAACTGTAAAAGGTACCTCTTTGTTTGCATTCATCATTGCTCTATTTTCAAGTGAATAATAACTCTAACACAACCTAATAACCTTTAGGCATGGATGAGTGACTGGAACAACATATTTGGGCAAGTTTGATTCCCAAATTTGGACTTTTTCCACCTGATCTAGGGATTTTTCATACCTCCAGCAGTGGAGATCTAACAAATTGAATTCTACAATTGGATCTGTTATTTTATAGTCTACATCTACTAAAGGGATGTGCTCAATCTCTACAACAGGAGGTTGTAGAGGATTCACAATGATGGCAGTCTTAGAGGACATAGCTGGAGTGGATTTTGGCATTTTTAGTCTTTTAGGACTATTGAAACTATGTTTTTTAGGTTTTAGGTTTCTTATGCAAGATTAGATGGTTTACAAAAGTATTCTTGACTTTGACAAAGGTTCTTAGATGAAAATAAGTACAATTTGTTCTTTCTTTGGATTTATCTTTCAATTTCAATCTTGAAAATGTATTTCAGCTGTATTACAAACTCTCATTGGTTATGAAAATAAGAAACAGGGGTTTCTTAGGTTTTTCAATAGATAATAGGGTTGAAAATTGCTTCAAATAGGGCACAGAGAGTTGGGTTACCTGTAGAGGATTTATGGGTTTGTTTAGAGTTTTATATAGTCTGCAAAAACTAATAAACTCAAGTTTCCTTTTAAAACTGAACGCAATATGAAACGGGGTTTTATGGAAATTTTGACAAGGTTTTGTCTCTTTTTGGGCAATCTAAAGGCTTTCTTGGATTGAATAGGCTTATACAAGTTTCAATTTCTTTAATAAATTCCTTTTCAGAATGATACAGGGTTGTTTTTCTTGAAAAATACCTGTTTACGTAGGTATGGGTCTTTGAAATAGGCTCTAAGGCGTTTGTACAAGTCTTTTGGTATCTTTTTAGTTCTCTGGAAACTTTATTGGACTTTCAGCAATCTTCAATAGAAAATGCAGGCTTTTTCACTGATTATGGGCATATAAAAAATGTAAAGGCTTCGTTCTCTGAGTCAGGAGGACAAATACAGTGATATAGCACAGAAGAAAGGGATTGATGGTGAAATTTTGGAGTTTATTAGGAAATTTAGGTTTTAAAGTACCTGCAATTAATGGCGGTCACGTCGGGCAAAGGGCGGTTTCGAGCTTCAAAGGAAAAAAAACCGTGAGTGGTTATCGCATTTGTTTTGAGTGGTAAGCGGTTTCAGATGGATCGAATGCGATCCAATCGAACTGGGCCATGTGGAGGAGAGAGGAAAGGCTAAAACAACCTACTTCACATGGAAAGTAAATAGTTATAGTCACGCAATTTTATTTGTGATATGGGTTTATGATCGTTAGATCTAGGATGGCTAATGTGAACGGGAGAGATTATTCTTGAAGTTGCTCGGCATTCGGAGTGGGGTCTAAAGTCTAATATATGCAGCGGGATTGGTTATAAAATTTATAAATATGTATTTATAAAGTTAAAACTTTATGTTATTTTGATCTCAATTAAAACATTAACATATGTTTCAGCAATATTGGCACGGATATGATATTATATGGAAAATAAACCTTTAACAGATGTTTAAAGACCATAGAGGGCAGGATATTTTATATTTATATGTTTAAACCTGATGGGAAAGGGCGGGGATTTATTTCACCATGTGGAATAATTTAACATAGGTTTAAACTTTAAATAAATGGGTTTTGGGAGTTATTTATATATTAAGAATTTAGTAATATATACGGGAGGGATATAATATAGGGATTTAATATTATAGGCTAGTATTTAATATGAAATGAAGGTGTAATGTATGAAATGAATTAAAAATACATAGTTTAAAACTAAGTAAAGTGTAAAAAATAGGCAATAAAGCATAGTTTGTCCCATTTTTTATTCTTAACACATAAACTTAGGATAAATGTATCTTATAGGTTTTTTGAGTGTTTTTGAATGAAAATGAAATTAGTTAAGTAGGTTTTTTACTTTTACTAAGAAAAAAGGTGTTTTACTAAGGAAAAGGGATCATAATCATGGAAAAGGGGAGAATATGCTGATGAAATGGGTATTATGTAGGGAATCCAATATTTTTTAACCAATCAGTTATTAAGCCTTGGGTCCGGTCCCAACAGAAGTCAGAGAGATGCTCTGAGCCTCTTTAGCTGAAGGTTTAGAATACTAGATGATTGTGGGAAAGGGGAAATTAGAAATTTTTTCCCCGTTGATGCTTTATTACATGCCTTGCACAACTGCTTTCTACCTACCCATCATTATTTCTAACATTTTTTACTTCATTTTTATGGGTGAATTTAAGCTTGCAACCCTAAATCCATTTTTCTTTCAAAGCATAAAAACTATCTAAGTCTAACCTTATTTTATCCGAGGGCTCAGATTAAACTATTGAGCTCCTCATTTATTCTCTAACTATCTACGGATTTTTCAAGTTTAAATTGTTTGACATATGTTTATTCTCTATCTAAAACATGAAATTCAAAGCATGAAAAGTTAAGATTAAACTATTTAACTGACCATGGATTATGGCATTTATTGACAATCTGCACATAATCATTATTCTTGCAGTAAAAATTAATACTAGTGGCATTTTGACTTGCTCAATTTCAGGTCTTATTTTTATCTCCTTTTTTCTTGGGGTCCGATATTTTTATAAGTCCTTTGATATTTCTTTTAGAACTTTTTGACTCTCTTTTTATCATTTTTTTTATTATTTTTCAAATATGAGAAAACAACTTTCATAAAGAAAGGTATGTACATATTTACAAGAATATCAAAGTCAATTCAAAAATTATGAATCCTATTATTATAGGACCCTAAATGTGGCTCCACATGGGGATGGAATTTCCTAGTGAAATGTGAAGAACTTTTAAGACTAGTAGCCTTTGAATTTTGACTGTGATGACCCTGTAAGTATCTTCTGATCTCTGCAATTATTCATACTTATGATATTTTACTTCTCAAAGCTTAGGGCCTTCTCTTTGGGCTTCAACTTTGTTAGGAAAACATACAATCCAATCTAAAATCTACAATGAATATGTACAATGGTCAAAATAGAACTAACTATCTATTATCTCTTAGGAGTAGTAGAGCTTCAGCATTCTTCCATTTACTGGTCCATCTAACACATTTGATCCATCCATTTCTTTCAGATAGAAATCATTTTTACCTCTACAACCATAATCACATAAGGTCCTTTCCATAGAAAATCAAATTTTCCATGTTTACCCTTTTCTTCTCTTCTTGAATCTCATTTTAACACTTTGTCTGCAATGTAGAAATCATCTTCTTTACTTTTTTTGTCAAAAAATTTCTTTATCTTATCCTGGATAACTTGAGACTTAATGTAAACCTCTTCTCTTGTTTGTTGCAAGTGAATGGTTTTATTTATCCTTCTTTGAATGACATTTGGCTCAACTTGTAATTCTTGGATGATTTTCATTACTGGTACTCCTAAGGAAGATGGAAAAATAGCATCCATTCCATATACAAGCCAGTAAGGAGATGTACCAATAGATTTTTTGGTTGTAAGTCTATCTGCCCATAAGGCATTGACTAACTTCTTGTTCCAAGTCTTTTTTTTATCTTCAAGTAAATTTTTAATGATGTTTACAAGGCTCTTATTTGAAGATTCAGCTAGGCCATTACCTTGGGGGTAATATGCAGTAGAATGGCCTAGGGTAATGTGATATTTATGGAAAAATTCCATCATATTTTTATATTTGAATGTTGTTGCATTATCAGTAATTATCTTTTGAGGACATCCAAATCTTGAAAGTATGTTGCTTTCTAAAAAGAAGATAATGGCATTATATGTGGCTTGCCTATAGGGTATGGCTTCAATCCACTTGGTAAAATAGTCAGTGGCTATCAGAATCCCCTTATGTTGGGTTGATGATGGGGGATGAATTTCTCCAATGAAGTCAATACCCCATTGTTGAAATGGTGTTTCTGTTGAAATGGGCTTTAAGGGCAGGGGTAACAGTTTTTTCTTACCCTCAAATATTTGTCACTTGTGACAAGAGGTCATATACCTTTTAACATCTGCAAACAAAGTAGGCCAGTAAAAACCAGCTCTCGGTATTTTATCTGTAGTAGTCTTCCAGTAGAGATGTCCTCCACAGTCACCTACATGAAATTCTTGTAATACTTTTTCAGCTTCTTATTTTAACAAACAATTTAACAAAATCTCACTATGATCTTTCCAAAAAGTACATTTTCTAATATACAAAATCTTACTGCCTTAATCTTTAAAAATATAGCTTGTGTTCTTGATAATACAAAAGGAGCTTGTAAGTTTAGTAATACAAATATAATATCTGCATACCATGGTGAGTCTGAAAAGGCTTCACTGATCTCTGGAGAAGCCATATCTTCCTGATCATCTACTTGGGCAATAAAATTTATGTCTAGGGAATGACAATTTGATTCAACCATAAGTTTGGCTAAACCTTGACCTTTTATCAATTTAGTGGGTTTTATCTCTATGTCATATTCTAAAATAGTGGCAATCCACTTACCTCTTCTACCATCAGGACCATTTTGAGTTAGAATGTCTTTTACTACTACATTTGGGACATAGGCAATGATGTGAGAATAGAGAATGTACACCCTGAAATCTTTAATGGCCTTTACAAAAGCTAGGGTTTGATTTTCCATGATATTGTATTTCAAAGTGGCATCTCTAAGTGTTTTGCTAAAGAAATTTATGGGTTGTTCATAACCCTGGTCATTTTTCTGCAGTAAAACTGCAGCAATGGTGTGTTCTGAAGAAAATGAAAAAATGATGAAATCCTTTTTAAAGTCAGGACTTATAAGGACTGGGGTTTTGGTTAAGGCCTGTTTGATGGATTCAAATGATTGGTTGGCCTCAATAGTCCATTTAAGAACTGAATGTTTTTTAAGCATGTTGTTTAATTCTCTAATTATTTTAGATAAATTGGATATGAATCTTCTTAAAAAGTTAATTTTACCTAAAAAGGCTTGTAACTCTTTTATGTTTCTTGGTGGACTGATGTCAAGAATTGCTTCTATTCTTGCAGGATCTATTCTAATTCCTTCCTTAGATATTATTTGTCCTAGTAACTTGCCTTCTTCTAGTCTAAATAAGGTTTTCTTAGGGTTTAATGAGATGCCAAAATTTTTGCATTTTATAAAGACTTGTCTAAGATGATTCAAGTGTTCATAATCACTCTTAGAAAATATAGTTATGTCATCTAAGTAAATCACTAAAAATTCATGAATTTCCTTTGCAAAGGCTATATCCATAGCTCTTTGAAAGGTAGCCCCTGTATTCATTAAACCAAAAGGCATTTTTACATACATAAAAGTGCCCCAAGGAGTAGTAAAAGTTGTTTTGGCTTGATCCTCTAGTTGGACTAAAATTTGGTTGTATCCTAAAAATCCATCTAAAAGTGAAATCCTAGAAGAACCAACTACCCTTTGTAAAATGTGATCCATTTTTGGTAAAGGATAATTATCTTTTAGGGATACTTTGTTTAGATTCCTAAAATCAACACATAATCTAATTTCTCCTGTCTTTTTTTTGGTTGGAACTAGGTTGGAAACCCAATCATAATATTTGATTAGTGCAATTATTTGTGCATCGTACACTCTTTTTACTTCTTTTTCTATTAAGGGCATCAAAACAGGATTAATTCTCCTTAATTTTTGTTTAAAGGGCTTTTGATCTTCTTTTATAGGAATTTTATGTTGAATTATGTTGGTATCATAGGATTTTAGGTCCTCATAACTCCAAGCAAAAACATCTTGGAATTCCTTAAAAAGAGAAATATATTTTTCTTTTTCTTGTTGAGGTAAGGCTTTGGAAAGTTTGGTCATTTTGGGTTTTAACTCTGTGCCTATGTTGCATTCCTCAATGTCAGATCTAAGTGGCTCCATTTTGGGTTTTTGAGCAACATCATTTGAGTCAAATAAATCTTCTAAAGGATTTAAACCTTTTGGTAAGAAATTATCTTTGAGATTTAATATTTTGGATTTATCATCAATTATCTCATCAATTTCTACTCTCTCTAAGTTATCTATATCTGATTGACTAAACTTAGTTTTTCTAGCAAACTTTACTTTATTTACATCTATATTATTCAAGTCTATTTCACTATCTAAATCCTGATCTATGGTACAATCAGTGTATATTTTACGGTTCTAAAATTCACCTTCATTCTTCATAAAATGGTAAATTTTCTAGTCTTGTGAAAAAATATGCCAATATTTGAGGTTATCTAGAATTATTGGTCTGTGTTTTACTTCTGCAGTATATTTATGATTGGGCTGAAAAGGTAAATTACAAGTACTAGCAAAATTTGTTAAGGAGTGTGCTTGTAAATTTTGCTTTCTAGGTATTACAGAGAAATTACATTCCAACAAATCATCAATCAAATCTAATACAGTCTCTCTGTGTCGGCCTAGTCTAGGATTGTAAACAGAATATTCACCTTTAATTTATTTTACAATCAACTCTGAGTCTCCCATTATTGCTATTATTTTTCCTCCTAAGTTTTTGATTATCTGGAGTCCTAAAATGAGGGCTTCATACTCAGCCATATTTTTGGTGCATTTAAAATTCATCCTAAAAGCATGGCCTTCTACATGATTCTTTTCAATATTATTTATCTAAACTACTGCTCCTGCTCCTACCTTGTTTACTGAGCCATCGAAATCTAAATTCCATAAAGATTCATGAAAGATAATGTCGATGTTTTGTGTTTTCTTTTGGTCTTTTAGTTCAGTTTTGATTTCATTATCAGTTTCAAAGTTACATAAGATGAAAGAATCTAGATCAGTAGGTGTAGCATAAATTGGGTAATTTATTGATCTTGCTACACTACTTGTCATATATTTCATCAATGTTTCTCTATAAAGCTTCTTTGGTTGACCAAAGACTAATATAGTTAGCATAAGACATGTCCAATTGTAGAGATCCCTGTAATTTTTCTCCCCAAGAGCGAGATAATAACATTCCATATTTGGGTGGGATATCAGCTACTACAATGTCCATTAGTATACTCTTACCAGGATATTGAACTAAGGTTACACACAAATCTTTAATTAAACCTAGGAATTTTACTTTGCTTGAATCAAATGAAAATAAATCTTTGTAAGACCTTGTAATGTATAAATTCAGAGTTTCAATTATTGCTTTGGGCATTATATTGTGTGAAGCTCCTAAATATAACATTGCACTGTGTAAAATTTGGTCATGAATAGTTAAACTGATGTAAAATGGAGGAACTACTCCATATTGATGCTTTTCATTCACATCAGAGCCAAAAATCAACTCTGGTTGATCATCATTCAAGTTTACAGAGTCTTGTCCATCATTCATGTTTAATGTTTCAACGATTTTTGTTTTATACAAATCATGTTTTACCAATTATGTTAAAGGATTTGGTATTTTTAACTTTGCAATTTTAGTTTGTATATTGAATGAAGGTTGTGATTTACTTATTTGAATTAACTCTTCCTTAGTAACTGTAGTTTGAGTGGGTTTACCTTGTTTTTCTACAGTTATGTTTTCATTTTATGTTTGAGTTTCTTGTGTCTTACTGCTTCTAGTTTTCTTTTCAGGAGTGGTTTGAGAAGCAGTAGATGTTTTTTCAGATTTTGAATTGTCAGAAGCTGTTTTTTCAGTGGCATCTTTTGGATCTGCTAATTTTGGATCAACAGTGGATGTTTTGGACACTAATTTTGTTGTTTTGGTAGAATTAGTTGTTTTTGCAACAACTGATTTTTGTGAATCTTTTGTAGCTTGAGCAACTTCGTCTGTTATGTCAACAATCTTTGGACTTGGTGAAATTTTGGGGCTGGAAATTTTGTGGGAAGAACTAGAGTTTTTCTTATTTTCCCTAGGGAGAATTTGCAGAACTTTTTTTGTTGGGGCTTCTACTGTTTTCTTATTTTCTGTTTGAGCAGATTTCTTAGTAGAAGGTTTAGTGATTTTCTTACTTCTAAGGTTATATTTCTTATGTACTTTTTTTATAGAAAAATCATAACCTTGCTTGTAGTCAAATGATTCACCTAAATCTAATTGAAGTTGTTGCATTTCAAATAACTCATGGTCTTCATGAGTGAGAAAGATAGTGTTATATTCCTTTATACCAATTAGATTTATGGTACCCTCATCATATACATTGTTTTGAGAACTTTCAGCATAGTTCTCCTGAAATGGGGGTCTTATTGTCTGATCTGGAGTTGATTCTTTTAATTTTCCTGAATTGTATTTTTCCTAAAATTTGGATTCCTGATTTGTTGTTGATTATCCCATTGAGGTCTTCTTTATATGTTGTCTAATATATCTATCATTCTCTCTAAATTTTTATCTAACTGATATATTTTTCCATTTGAATTAGAAGTTTCTTCTTTCATGGTTACTCTCCTCTCATTCCTCAATCTAGATTTTCTAGATAAAATTTTTACTTCTACACCTACAGCATCTGTTTGCATTCTTTCTAATGTTTCAGCATTTCTTTCCCTCAACTAATAAGCCATGTCTATGTCAAATACATTAGGTAATTTGAGTAGGACAGAATCAGGAGTGGGTTTAAGATTGGCTAGGATTGAGTTGTAAACACTATTATATCTAGTGCAGTAGCCTTGGACTGATTCATTAGGAGATCTTTTCATTGCATCAAATTCAAAAAGTATTTCGAGAGGATTTTTCTTCTTTTCCCATTTATTTAAAAATAATCTATGAAAAATAGCAAAGTCAGCTATACTACCAGAAGTAATACCTTTAAACCATTTTTTGACTTCCCATGTTCATGTTTGTGCAAACAATCTCATTTGTACATCAAAATTATCTATTTCATGGAGTTCAAATTAATTTGTCATTTTATTTATGTGCTGCTGGGAAGTGTACTATGTAGTAGCATCAAATTGTGGTATCTTGCTTTGGTAATCCTGAAGTATGTCATGTAATTTTCTTTGAAGAACTAGGGGAGCATACCTAGCAGCCATAGCTTGAATTCTAGCTTGGCTAGGAGGTAGATTGGAAGTGCTTGGGGATGAACTAGTAGTACTAGCTGATGCAGTAACAGAAGTAACTGATGAAACTGGAATATATAAGGAACTAGTAGAAAATGAGAATGATGTGTTTGAAATAGTAGAAGGTAAACTAGTGGATGAAGTGGATGATGGAAATAATATTCTAGGTTGCAAAGGTTGTCTACGGATAAATGGATTTGTAGACTGAATGGTAGCTAAAACTATAGATGATGTAGTGGTATCTAAATGAGAAATAGAACGTTTAGATGTGTAAGCTAACAATTGAGCTAATTCAATAGCTTCATCTATTTCTTTGAGAATAGTAGCATTTATCTCTTCAAGTTTGTCCTTATTTTTAACTTTCTTTAATTCAAAATCTACTATAATATTTTACTGTTTTGCCTCAAAAAATGAAATGAAAACAGGGTCTATAACATCAGTTTTTAAATTAGATTCAAATTTACTTCTGAACAAATAATTTTCAAATTTAAGATCAAACTATATATCTTGTAAACTTACTAACTCTTGTGGTAATGAATTGGCTCTAATTAATGAAACTTTAGCATCTAAATATTCTTTTAGTTTATTCTTTTTTCTAATTCTGTCTGGATTGTCTACTATAACAGCAGGTTTAGGATCCGGGTTAGACCTGGTATAGTAAATTTTTCTAGAAGCCAGAATTACAATTTTTAATAAAAATGATACTCACAACTTATAAAAAAATCTTAAAGGCAAAAATATAATAAAAAATATTTCCTTAAGACTTATTTTATGACTGAGAATTAGTTAGTTCCCCAGTGGAGTCACCAGTATGTTATCACTCTAGTAATTCTAAATTTGTGAGATTTTGGTTTAAAGTCTAAGAACACTAGAGGTAACCACAAACCTACTTTTAAACTCTAGCATCTAGCCTTCCTAGGGTTCAGAGAGGGCTCTCTCTATAAGATTTAACTTTGTTTTGATTATAATATATTAGGCTAGTTATGATTGTGCAATTTGATTTTGATTTGGTTTGGTTTGGTGGGAAAAATCACTTAATGATATGGATTGTGGGAAATATGTTTTTCCATTGGGCTAAGGAGTCAAAAGTCAAGCAGACAGAACTAGGATCAAGGTCAAAAAGTCAAATGTTTTCAGGGCAAGATAGATAAGTCTTTGAAGATCTTGGAAGGATGTTTGGTGAAGTGGTTTGATCGGGATAAAGAGAAATGAAGGGTTCTTTGATCTGGAAAAATGAAGTAGTAGGCAAAGGCCAAACGAAAAAGGGAGCAATTAAGGGTTCCCTACTCTGGAAATCAACAAAAAACATAGAAATGATAAATAGTAAAGACATGGTGCTTTTAACAAATCCTGAAATAATACTCCTGAATTATCATTCAAATTTGGAACACATATATGGTGCATGAAACAAAGAAGATAAACAATGACAATTAGAAAATACTTCACTTCAATGGTTCATCACATGAATCCTTAAATATGATGCTAGTTGATCTGATCCAATCCGCTGCTTGAAATTTACAACACAAAAGCCTTCAAGTCCAACAAAATGACTATAGAAATCTTCAGCAATTTATTCCACAATATTACTTCAAAGTGTGAAGTATTTATACAAAATATCCTAGAATGCTTCTAGGAATTATCTAAGGGAAAATAAAATATATTTACAAAAAAATAGAGATAGCTGCTTAACAAATCAGCAAGTTGTCCTATTTATCCAAATAAAATAGAAAATTGTTTGTGGATTAGGTGCAGCTGGCTGCCTTGGTGTCCTCTTTACTGGCCAATCTATTTCAAATATGTTTTGAAATATTCTCTTTTTATCTTATACTCTTTAACTCTGATTTATCTTTATCCTCTGATACTCTTTAACTCGGATACTCTTTAACCTCTGTAAAAATTGTCTTATTGCTGTAATAAATTATATTTTGACTGAAAAATCAGCAAATTGTTTTTTGTCTTTCTATCTGTTCTTTGAATTTTACAGTAAGTCAGTGAGTAACTGCCAAGCTTCATCATTAGGAATTTGGATTTTTTTTAGCTTCCTGAAATTTTCATCTGCCTCTGTATATCTAGAAAATGTTGGTTTTATGACAAATAAATGTTTTATCTCACGCTGTATATAAAATAAATCTTCAAAACTTCTGAGTAAGACCTTCCCTGTAGGAATACCTTGCCATCCTATTTTTTCAACTCGCTCTTTTGCATATTCTCTTATTTTCTTATTATAATCTTCCTATGGCGTAAGTTTGTCATTAATGACCAAAATGTTAGGCAACCTTCTTTGCCTCAAATTTTCAAATTTAACCATAAACTTGGTTATGGCTATGTTCATATTTTCACATTTCTCTTCAAGTTGTTTCATCAAATTCTTTTTTGAAAGAACTTTCCTTATTTCAAGGATTGTCTCTGTCCTATCAGTGATCTCAATTTCTTCTAACTCCTACTTGTTTTTGTTGTTGAGAAACTTAATCACTTCTATGGCTTGCTCAGGTTTGTCATCTAGCTCATCTTTTGTTTTATGAATCTCTACTTGTGTTGCCTTTAGTAAATCTCTCTGATCAAAGATTACTTGAATTGAGGGCCACACATCATTGATGGCTTCAATGATTTTGTTCCATAACTAGTTTTTCACATATGATATTGGCTCCTTCAAGGTCAAATCCTTTTGAATTGTCTTCAGTTCTAAATGTAACCTATTAGCTCTTTGCTCTTGATTTTTAGCATTTATTTGAGCTAACTTCTTTGTATCCTCAAGATTATCAATTACTTTTTTCAATCTATTAATCTCAATTTTTTGTAGTGTCATTTCTTCCATGGATTTTACAAGTTTACTGGCCTCATCTAAAGGTTGAGCTCCTGTAGTAGATGACTCTGTGGCTGAAGTTGTGGATGATGTCACTGGCACTGTAGTAGCCATTGGTACCTTGGGTGCCAACTCTTCTGCCATAGTTGAAGGCACAGCAGTGGTAACCATAGGAATCACTAAAGGAACTTCCTGTGCTTTTGTTTTTTCCCTTTCATGGACAAGATTGTCCATTTGAATTTCCATTTCTTTGATTTGTCCTGTTAGTTGAAAGATTAAGTTCATCATGTCATCCTTCTGAGTTTGTTCTTGTATAATTTCTTTGGCTTGAGGATGTTCAGTTGATAGCAACTTAAGTTGTTTCCTCAATGTTGCAATGTCTTCATTCTTTTTCTTTACTAACTATTCTGTTGCTTTAACATTTGCAGGATCATATCCAACTTGTATAACCAACTTTTCTAAAGATTTAATCCTAATATCTTTAGCATATAATGAGGCTTTATCAACATTCATTTGATCTTTCATGTTTATGATTGTGTTCTGAATTTTTTTAACACTCATAGCCTTGGTTGTAATGATAGAATACAACATTTCGGAACTTTGCCTATGGAATTCTATTTGATCTAGTGCATGAATTTTTTCTGTTTGTACTTCTATATCAACCTTTTTGTAGTATGCAACTATCTTTGTAGTCTTCATTGTAGCCTGTAACACGGACATGATCAACCTTTTATTTGAGTAATCAAAGGCTGATAAAATTTTGTTTTGTACACTTGGTGTTTGCTTCAAATATTGAGAGTAAATCTCATTTTTAATCTCTTCATTCTTTGTATTAATCTACTTATATTTTTCTCTTATATCAAGATCCTTTTCCTCTGTTGTCTGTCAGGAAGATGCTTCTAAATTCTATTTTTTTTCGGTCATCTATGCATTTGAATTATCAATCTGTTATTCATTAAGATTCTCTGTAATTGGCTCATTTGTGATGACTGTAGCAGCATCTGTATTTTTTACTGGAACATCTGGGTCTTCTACCTCAATAGTCACTTTTCCTTTATCAACTGAATTTTATCTTGGGCTTTTCATTGTATCTTAATTTGAACCTAGTTTCAGTTGTGGTTTCAACATTGTATGTTCCTTATTCTCTCACTCTTTTGGTGGATTTCTATGCTTAATTTTCAGTTTGTAAGGTGTGACTAGTACCACCATGCTTAACTACATCTACCAAAGTGTTTTCTATCCAATCAGTCTGATTGACATACTTCTCAATCTCTAGTTTTTTCTCATGAATGTAGGGTATTAGTTTACACTTAATCCTCATTTTACTCAGTATTCCTTGTGGGTCATAGTTCCAAGAGAAACTCTCTTCAAATCTATACTCTAGTAATTATTTGGCTACTTATGTCTCTGCATCTCTGTGATTACAAATAAATGGCCCCACCTGATTCTTTAACTTGAATTGTGTTTTCTTTTTAGCTGCTAGGAAGTTAATAGAATCAGAATTCAAGATTTTTTGATATATTCCAAGGCAAAAACCCTCATTGGTACATATTTAGGTAGTTTGTAGGGTAAAATATTAGAGCCAAAAACTTCGATTTCTGTGTGCTTTTCATACAAATAATAATCTCCAGTTCTAGTTTGTTTAGATAGTTGTATAATTTTCTTCATTTTATCATTAATCCTTGGCTGTTCAGTATTGGTCGACATATTGATTAATGGATGGAAAAAATTATCTGTAAACTCTACAAAAGTGAATTCTGAGGATTCTTTTCTGATCAATGAAGTCTAGAAGATGACTGAAAGTGGTTTTTCTTCTATATCAAGCTTCTGGAGAGTTATAGGGAACTTGTCTGCTTGAAAATACAAAAACATATGGAACAGAAAAGATGTATATCTAAACACTCCTTCAATTGGCAATTTAATCAATTGATCATCGATATTGTCAGCTATGTACTCAGCATAATTGAAAATGACAGAAGGAGGTTTTCCTAGTGCAAAAGTAGATAGAAACCCTAGGATGGACTCATCAGTATGCTCATCTGTAAAGTATCCTAGGATGAATGACAACATGGAAATGACAAGCCTTCAACATTTTGGAAATTTTGAAGTAGAATATGGGGGATTGATTTGAGGAACTTCCACATGTAAAGGCATAAATACTTGGAAGATTTGAAATATTTTGGGAAAATCAAGGCCAATGTACAATTTTGTAAGTGCCTCTATTGCCAAAGGAACTGCTTTAGGATCATTTTTGAGTTGTAACATCTGGTTTATGGACTCAGCAGTAACTGTAAAAAGTACCTCTTTGTTTGCATTCATCATTGCTCTATTTTTAGGTGAATAATAACTCTGACACAACCTAATAACCTCTGGGCATGGATGAGTGACTGGAACAACATATTTGGGCAAGTTTGATTCCCAAATTTGGAATTCTTCCACCTGATCTAGGGATTTTTCATACCTCCAGCAGTGGAGATCTAACAAATTGAATTCTGCAATTGGATCTTCTATTTTATAGTCTACATTTGCTAAAGGGATGTGATCAATGTCTACAACAGGAGGTTGTAGATGATTCACAATGATGGCAGTCTTAGAGGACATAGCTGGAGTGGATTTTGGCATTTTTAATCTTTTAGGACTATTGAAACTCTGTTTTTTAGGTTTTTGGTTTCCTCTGCAAGATTAGATGGCTTACTGAAATATTCTTGACTTTGATAGAGATTCTTGGATAAAAATAAGTACAAGTTGTTCTTTTTTTGGATTTATCTTTCAATTTCAATCTTGAAAATGTATTTCAGCTGTATCATAGAATCTCACTGGTTATGAAAATAAGAAACAGAGGTTTCTTAGGTTTTTCAGTAGATAATAGCGTTGAAAATTCCTTCAAATAGGGCACAGAGGGTTAGGTTAGCTGCAGAGGATTTCTGGGTTTGTTTAAACTAATAAACTCAAGTTTCCTTTTAAAACTGAACGCAATATAAAACAGGGTTTTATGGAAATTTTGACAGAATTTTGGCTCTTTTTGGGAAATCTAAAGGCTTTCTTGGATTGAATAGGCTTATACAGGTTTCAATTTCTTTAATAAATTCCTTTTCAGAATGATACAGGGTTTTTTTTCTTGAAAAATACCTGTTTACACATGTATGGGTATTTTAAATAGGCTCTGAGGCATTTAGACAGGTCTTTTAGTATCTTTTCAGGTCTCTGGAAACTTTATTGGACTTTCAGCAATCTTCAGCAGCAAATGCGGGCTTTTTCACTGATTCTAGGCATATAAACAATGTAAAGGCTTCGTTCTCTAAGTCGAGAGGACAAATACAGTGATATAGTGCATAAGAAATGGATTAATGGTGTTATTTTGGAGTTTATTAGGTAATTTAGGTTTTAAATTACCCGCAATTAATGGCAGTCCCGTCGGGAAATGGGCGGTTTTCGGGCTTCAAAGGAAAAAAACCGTGAGTGGTTATCGCGTTCGTTTTGAGTGGTAAGCGGTTTCAAATGGATCGGATGCGATCCAATCGAACTGGGCCACATGGAGGAGAGAGTAAAGGCTAAAACAACCTATTTTGCATGGAAAGGAAATAGTTATAGTCGCGCAACTTTATTTGCGATATGGGTTTATGATCGTTAGATCTGGGATGGCTAATGCAAATGAGTGAGATTATTCTTGAAGTTTCTCGGCGTTCGAAGTGGGGTCCAGGGTCTAATATATGTGGCAGGATTGGTTATAAACTTTATAAATATGTATTTATAAAGTTAAAACTTTATGTTATTTTGATTGGCGACGAGGAATAATGTTGTATGTTTTCAATTAAAACATTAACATATGTTTCAGCAATATTGGCGCGGATATGATATTATATGGCAAATAAACCTTTAACAGATGTTTAAATACCATAGAGGGAGGGATATTTTATATTGATATGTTTAAACCTTATGGGAAAGGGCTGGGATTTATTTCACCATGTGGGATAATTTAACATAGGTTTAAACTTTAAATAAATGGGTTTTTGGGGTTATTTATATATTAAGGATTTAATAATATATATGGGAGGGATATAATATAGGGATTTAATATTTAGTTTAGTAGTTAATATGAAATGAAGGTGTAATGAATGAAATGAATTAAAAATGCATACTTTAAAACTAAGTAAAGTGTAAAAAACAAGCAATAAAGCATAGTTTGTCCCATTTTTTATTATTTACACATAAACTTAGGATAAATTTATCTTATAGGTTTTTTGAGTGTTTTTGAATGAAAATGAAATTAGTTAAGTAGGGTTTTTACTTTTACTAAGAAAAAAGGTGTTTTACTCATGAAAGGGGATCATAACCTTGGAAAAGGGGTGAATATGCTGATGAAATGGGTATTATGTAGGGAATCCAGTATTTTTTAACCAATCAGTTACTAAGCCTTGGGCTGGTCCCAACAGAAGTTAGAGAAATGCTCTGAGCCTCTTTAGCTGAAGGTTTAGAATACTGGATGATTGTGGAAAAGGGGAAATTAGTAATTTTTTTCCCAATGATGCTTTATTACATGCCTTGCACAACTACTTTCTTCCTACCCATCATTATTGCTAACATTTTTTACTTCATTTTCATGGGTGCATTTAGGCTTGCAACCCTAAATCCATTTTTCTTTCAAAGCATAAAAATTATCTAAGTCTAACCTTATTTCATCTGAGGGCTCAGATTAAATTGTTGAGCTCCTCATTTATTCTCTAACTATCTACTGATTTGTCAAGTTTAAATTGCTTGACATATTTTTATTCTCTATCTAAAACATGAAATTCAAAGCATGAAAAATTAAGATTAAACTAATTAACTGATCATGGATTATGGCATTTATTGACAATCTTCACATAATCATTATTTTTGTAGTAAAAGTAAATAGTAGTGGCTTTTTGACTTGCTCACTCTCAGGTCTTATTTTTATCTCTTTTTTTCTTGGGGTCCGTTCTCTTTCTAAGTCCTTTGATATTTCTTTTAGGACTTTTTTACCCTCTTTATATAATTTTTTTAATTATTTTTCAAATATTGGAAAACAACTTCCATAAAGCAAGGTATGTACATATTTACGAGACTATCAAAGTCAATTTAAAAATTATGAATCCTATTATTATAGGACCCTAACAAGGATAGCAAGAAAACCTGGAATAAAATATTAGTGAATGCCCTATGGACAGATAGACTAACTACTAAGAAATATATTGGTGCATCTCCCTATCAATTATTATATGGGATGGATGTTGTTTTTCTATCTTCAATAGGAGTGCCAGCAATGAAAATGATTCAAGAGCTCCAAGTATAACCAAATGACATCCAAAGGAGGATAAACCAAACAATTCATTTATAGCAAACAAGGGAAGAAGTTTATTTTAAAATACCAAGTAATTCAAGACAAAATCAAGAAGATCTTTGATAAGAAAACTAAAGCATATGATTTCTTCATAGGTGATCAAGTACAAAGATGGGATTCCAGAAGGGAAGACAAAGGAAAACATGGGAAATTTGACCTTCTCTGGAAAGGCCCATAAAGTAGTTTCAATAAACGAGATCACATAAAGTAGTTGCAAGCAAAGCAAAGTCAAAGTTCCAAGGCCACTGATCATAAAGTTCTTGACATCTCACAAGGAGATGCCATCCCCAAGTGGAGCCACTATTAGGGTCCTATAATAATAGGGATCATAATTTTCAATTGGTTATGTTAAGTCTTGTAATATTGTACATACCTTTGCATTTATACAAATGTTTTCCATATTAAAAAATGAAAATAGGGTATGTCCTAAAAGAATAATCAAAGGACCAAAAGAGAGAAAGATCAAAAAGATATAAAATATGAACCCCATAAAAAGAAGCAAAAATAAATTCTGAAAGTGTTTCACATTCAAATGCCACTACTCTTAGTTTACTTTACTTTTGCAAATAAATTATGTGCATCTTGTTCAAAATGCCACAATATATGATGATCATGCAATTTAATCTTGATCATTCATGCCTTTAAATTCTATGTTATGATAGTTAGTGAATAAAGATATGACCAAACCATTTAATCTTGGCAGATCAATAGTTAGGTAGACAAGAAAAATGAGCTCATAAGTTTAATCTGATCCATTGGAAGATATAAGATTAGAAATAAGTTATTTTTCTTATCAAAAGAAAATAAAAGGGCCAACAAGCTCAAATGTGTTATCACCTAATTTGGACCTCAAGCTGAAAAAGGCAAATCAGGGTAACCTCAAACCACGCTCAGCCTTGTAACTAGCCCTGCAAGGTCAGGAGAGGGCTCTCTCCGTGAAAATATATTCAATGAAATATAAAAATAAACTGATTTTAGGCTAGGTATAATGATGGGAAATGTTTTAAAATAATTTCAGGGTTGTATCGAACAGATGGGATAGTTTGAAACTGGGGAATTAAACCAGATATACAAGGTATTTCACGGGGCAAGGTAGGCAGGAATTTCAGAAATTAAATTTAAATAATGATGGGATGTTAAGACTGGTGAGGAGCTGAAAAGGGCATAAGAGATGGATCCTTTTCAAATAGAGGAAAACACAAAATATTGAATGATTTCCCAAGGCATAGCATTAAAAATGGATTCTACCTATCTATCTTGAAAGCATTCAACCAGATATGTTTATGAATGAATGGTGAACATAAAAAATTTACATATGAACACAAAGGGAAGAAAAAATGCTAAAATTCATATCACATGGATCCCACAAATCAGAGCTGCATTTCTTATTAATTCCCTGTCAAACTTTTACAAGTGGAGCGCAGAGTGTCCTCAGTGATTTCCAAATATTCCACACTATTTCCCCTACTGATTACTAACTTACTGAACTTTTACTAATGACTGAAAATTACATTAAATAGATAGAAATCTGAGGGAATTAGATCCACAGAAAGAGGAGATATTTTACCAACTCATAACTGAAATCCGAACATAGGAAAGAGACCAACAAACTACCCCTGAAAAGGAGGAGAAACAATACTTTTTAACCATCTGAAAATTTTCGTTGTTACATCCAACTAATGAGAAGAAGAAACCTGCAGAACCAATCCCTTTTAAATCATTTCTGAAGAAACCGTGATGATTCTATGTCTGTATTTGGTTCTCGACCCTTTGACTATTTTCCTATGTTATTACTCTCTTGAAGAAAATCCACCTTTTAATGAAAATGCTTTTGAAACCATAAAAGTGAAATTATGCCTTAAATGAAGAAAAATACCCATTTTGAATGAGAAAGAGCGAAGGGAAAGGGATGTGGGCCTGAATCGCAATCGCAATCAGAAGAGGGGGAATGTTTTGGAATAGAGCGATTTGGATATATGCGATGCGATGATGCAATCGCAATCGGGGATCAGAGCGGGAAAGGAATAGGTATATTGGAACGGGGCATAAAACTCCGATGTGATTGGAATAATGCAATGGGGTAATACAATAGAAGAGCGGGGATGAACAAGGAAAAGTAGAGTCTGATTGGAGAAATCCCTTTAAAACAAATGAAAATGGTTTTCCGCTTTCTACAAAGGGAAAAGACAAAATTTCATTTGAAAAGGGGGAAGGAATCAAGGTGGGACCAGGGGTGTAGCGCAATCACAATCAGAGATCGGAGGAAAGGGAAAGTGGGTTTTAAGTGCTAGATGTAATATTTGTGATGCGATGGAGAATGGGCAATGCGATAGTGTATAAGGGAAATGGGGGAATCGCAATCGCAATCGGAGATCGGGTGTAACACATGGCGGAGAAAATGAAACATGCAATAAAACATTTTGCGATGAAAGACTTAAGAAATGTTTTAAAAATTAATTTCCACACTTAAAAAAGGGAAAAACCCTTTTTGAATGAAGTGGGGCGGAAACTTTATGGTGGGACTCGCGGGGTAATCGCAATCGGAAATCGGGAGGGGAGCAGGGCAAAGTGTATTGTGCAAAGGGATTTCGCCGATTGCGATGGAGTGATTGGCTATGGGACGTCCAATCAAATGGGTGGATCGACGGTTGGGATGCAATTGGGCGGGATCAATTGCATCGGCGATTTTGTGATCGGATGGGTCAATCGGGATGCACAATTTAAATGTTGCGATTGCGATCAGAATGGGAGGTGCGATTGGGCAATCGGATCGAAAATATTCGATTGAATGTATTACAATAAGCGGCCCTTGAACTTTGCGATGCGATCAATCGCCTCGGAGGTTTTACAATCGGGAAGGGTCGATCCAATCAAAGAAAAGGGGTTTTATAATATAAAAACTTCAAAATTATATTATAAATTTTAAGGGAAAAAAATGAAGAAAAGTATTAACTTAATCGCATCGGAGTTTTTGGGTCAAAGGAACTTTGGGAATGTGATTATGCCGTCAGATAGGGGGGAAAAGGGGGTTTATAAAGGAAAACCTCAAATTTTTTATGAAATAAAGTGTAAGAAGAAAATGGGAAAAGGGGAAGGGTTAGGCTATAGGGGACCTTCTTTCACTTAGGCATAAATTTCAATCCAGGAGTCAGTTTTAAGAGTATAACATATCGTTGGAAAGCTCTTTCCAGGATCTTTCTAATGGACATACTTAGAACATGATTTTATACTGAAACTGCTATGGAAAACTTCTCTGAAATGCAGGGTGGTGGCTTTGTGGAGATAGCAGCTTCTGAAGTGTGACTTATTACATATGATGACATAAAATTACATAAAAGATGATAATAAAGGAAAAGTATCATGGTTTCACCTCAAAACATGGTATTGAGGTGAAAATTACATCAAGCTGAATAAAAAATTTCTTTGATCTTCCCAGGTGTTGTGACTTTGAGTTTATTAGACCTCCTCATGACCTTGCTGATATTTATTGACACTTGACTCATTAATTTCGACCATGGTGATACCATAGAACCTAATGAGACCAACCCTATGACCTAATAATATGGATTGGGAGTGAGAATGGATCATGACCAAAGACCATTGAGAGGAGAATCGGCAAGTATTACATGATGGAAAACTGATGAAAGGCCACTACCATCAATGAATCCATGACCTAATGGAATGGTAAAAATTTATGGTATGGGACTCCTAATATGCAAATGCAAAAGAGAAATTTGATCACTGATGGTAGTATGACCAAAATAACACTAACATTGGCTCCAACAGGGATGGTAGCTCCTTAGAGGTGCCAATAACATCGTAGACCAAGTGCCTCATCCATTGGGCAATATGATCAGCAAACCTCTATAAACCCAAAAAACTCATACCAATCCAAAAACATATACATACTGAAATATGTACATAAAGCAATATAGGAAGCTGAAATGCTGCTTTGGGCATCTTATTTATGCACAAACCTACCCTACTTTGCAGCAAAATTGATAGATCAAGTAATGTTGTAATGCTAGACCAACCAATCAAGTAACTGTGACAAAGATGCTGCTTGGAATTGCTTGAACCAAGACACAACTGGAAATGCTAATAGCCATACATGCAGAAAAGGAGTCTGGTTGTATAAAAGGAAATTTGGCTTGTTATTCAAACTGAATTTTTTTTTCATATATGCAGCAACAGGATCAAAGAAACCGAACTCTGTTTGTTGCCTCAACTCCTCAATACATGATTCCAGCTGCAAATTACTAATGCAAACATCCAAGGGCAGCCTTACCTTTCCTTCCTTCTACTGGAAAAGGTTCCCAAAGAATGGGACTTGACAGTCCAGATCCTGGGACTGTATTTGGGTCTCCAATTCAGTTAGATCTTCTTCAATTTTGATTGCAAACTCTAGCAAAAATTTGAGCTTAACTTCATGGCTACATCGACAAGACTTCAAATAAGAAGAAAGAGATGAAGCAAAGTCCTCATCTACCTCATCATCTGTGCACATATCTTCCACTACTACATTTCGCGGAAATTTCAACACCTGTTTCCGACGCTTTTGACCAAATGTCAGAAATTTTCCCAAATTTTTTCCATCCCGCCCGAAACCGTCGCTATACCGACGTCTATAGAAAAGTGTCGTAATACCGACACTTAAACTAGTGTCGCAATTACGACGTTTAAAGGAAGACGTCGCAATTGCGACACCATGGCCCAAAGCGTCGCTATTGAGACGACTCTAAACGTCGAAACTGCGACACAATGTCTAGTTGTCGCCATTGCGACGTTTGGAGGCACCGTCCTAATAGCGACGCCTTTTCCGCCATCGGTATAGCGACAATTATTTTCGCGCTACATAAAAATACCAAACTTATATGGGCCCTACATAAAAATTCGAAACTTATATGCGCGCTACATAAAAATGTTTGGTATTTGTCGCAATAGCTACGTTTGATATCACGCGCGCATTCGCTCTCTGCTCTTGCAGAACAGCATTTGTGGTCAGCATTCGCGCTCAGCTCTTGCAGAACAGCATTTTCCCTCAGCATTCGCCCTCAGCGTTCGCCCTCAGCTCTTGCAGAACAGCATTCGCCCTCAGCTCTTGCAAAATGGTAAGTTCTTACTGCAGGCCCTTCCTCCTATAGTAGGGTTGACTCTATTTGGGTTTTTTGGTCAATTCCATTGGATTTTGTTAGGCTGTAGGGTTCTCTGTAGATGTCAAGAGTCAAGATTCAATACCCTCTATTATCTTCATCACCCAATACAAGATTTAAATTTTTCCTAAAGAAACGCTTATTAATTTGGCAGCCATTATTTCTCCCTGCTTTAAAAACCCTACATTTAAATGAAAACAAGCATTGCATTTCAACTACAAAAATCTATTAGTGTTCAAATGTACATGTGTCCTACATTAACGTCTGATGTCACGCGCGCATTCGCCCTCCGCTCTTGCAGAACACCATTCGCCCTCAGCATTCGCCCTCAGCTCTTGCAGACAAGAATGAAGATTCGCTTTGGATTTCGCCCGAGCTCTTGCACGAAGATTTCTCGCATTCGCTCCAGTTTCGTGCAACAAAGATTCACCCGGATTCCCCCTCGTCTTTCGTGACAAAGATTCGCCCCGCATTCGGCCTCTCGCCTTGCACGCCTTGCCCCGCATTCGTCGTTCCGCTCGCCTCTTGGGTGTAACAATGATTCGCCCTCGCTGCTTCGCGCCTCTACAAGATTTAAATTTTTTCCCAAAGAAACGCTTATTAATTTGGCAGCCATTATTTCTCCCTGCTTTAAAAACCCTACATTTAAATGAAAACAAGCATTGCATTTCAACTACAAAAATCTATTAGTGTTCAAATGTACATGTGTGCATCACTCGTGTAGGGTATTCCTTTTCCACTTTCACATTATCCAAGAATGTGTGCAGTATAGTTCATATTTTTTGTGATTTAGATTATCTTGAAAAAGGAAAGGTAAATTATTTCCCATGGAAAAAGAAGGTTTTCCCTTTTTACTACTAGAAATGGTACAACAAAGTTCCATTTATACCCGAAACTCCTATGAAACAGGAACCAAATAAAGGCCATGTCCTCAATGGACATCATTTGGCTTTGAAAATGGCCATTGCACCGTGTTGTTTCTTATATTACATCACGATAGTTTCTTAGCTCATTTCTTGTTTCTTGAGATGAAAAACAACCAAAGAAATTGTGAAGATCCTTTCAAGAAATAAATGACCATTTCTCAATCATATCTCAACTATTTTTTATTTTATTCAGTGGTTTCTTACTTTGAGAGAAATTTTACACTTTTATAAGGAATATAACATAAAAACACAAAATGGGAAGGAATTGATGAGGTAGATGACCTTTAGTTGTTGTCAATTAAGAACTGATAATACACGATGCATGTTCTGTACTACAAACTAGATTCCTTCCTGGAGTTAGGACACAGAGTATTGAATCAAAGTTGTAGTTTCTAACTTCTTGTATTGGTTCATCAATCTTGAAATTCAGACATTACATGTCTTCATTGCTTCATGTTTGAATAATTTGCATCATATCGTACAATAGGAAATTAGGAATTATGATTATTATTACTTTATGGATCCGTTAAGTTACTTTTAAGTTTGCATGGTTTAGTGTGAAATTATTCTAGTGTGCCCCTAGGCCCAGGTGAAGGAATGCCAAGGACTGAGAACCCTACTTTTTAAATGGTATTGTTTCTTATACCCAAAAAACCCTCAACATCACTTCTTATTAGTTCTTAACAATAGTGTTGTAAACAATTTGAGAATTGATATAGCAAAATATCTCACTTCTCAAGATAAAGTCCTAAAGCTAAAGTGTGATACCATGTGTAATTCAATAGCCCCATTGTCACCTCACCAACCTCTTTTCACTTCGGGCTAGCTCTCCTCCAACTCAAGGGGGGTTCTCCCTAGTAGATGTTAGGGATCTAACGGCCCAACCAAACCAAGTCAAGAGCCCCCTAACTCTCTATGTTTACTACTATCAATCAAAATATTGAACAATAGGGTCAGACATGCATCCTGAAGATAAAATTGCCAAGGTATTTTTGGGTAATTTCAAAGGGAAAGTCCCCAAACACATATAATCAAGGAATTATAACATGATTTCAAACATTAAATATCAACAAAATCGTTTAAAAGATATTGAAAGGAAAAAGGTGATGGAAGATAGAAAGTGCCTTACTTAAATGCTCTAAGGATTTTTCAATAGTTGCTCCAAAAGCTTCACTTCAAGGCCCTTCAAGATCGTCTCCAACAATGCTATACCATCACCTTCAACAATGTTGCTCCAAAAATGTCCTCAAGGTCTTCACAACAAGTTTACTAGAAGTTTCTCCAACAATATATTCAATAAGGTCTTCATTGTCAACTCGTCCCTTGTTTGGGTGCCTTAATGTGCAATGACATGTTTCCAGGACTGAATTCAATGCAAGGCATATTTGAAACTCTAACTCTGTCTTCCGGTGTCTTATTAGAAATTATTTCAGTTTTCATTTTGTGTTTTCAAGTTAGATATTGTTTTCAAGTTTTTACATTTATAATTTTATTTCAATGTGGCAGACTGATCAGAGCAGTGCAGGAACAACCCCGAGATGGGATGATCGTGGAAAGAGGCCAGCGGAAGAACATGTAAAGTGCCAGCATTGCTCTATCTTCAGGTATTTTAGTTATTTACATAATTGAAATAATATTAATTTTGTTCAAATATGCAGACACCTAGCCATGGTACGCCCGATGATTCCCTCTTTGAGGAAGAGCTTTCTTCATCCCTATCTCCAGTGTTCTTGTTGCGAAAAAAGGCACGAGATGCAAGGTCGAAATTTAATACTTTGATAGACGTGCCTCAAACACCTGAAACAGAAGAGAGGATAAAACAACTTATGAGCCAGCTAGAAACATATCAGGTAATAATAAAAATTCAAAAGGATATTTTTTTTGTTCTGCATGAGATGAATTGTGATAGTTTGATTTTTAATTTTTACATTCACTAAACTAACAAAAAGTTCTTTTGTATGTAGCGTTTTCTGGCATTTGCTGAACCCGGTGTTGGTGGTAGTGGGACACAAGGGCAAGAGATTGCCCAAAAACCCTCTCGTACACCTTCTACTCCTTTAGGTTCCAGCCAAGAAACACACCCTGCCCAAGCAGACACCCAGCCAACCGCTGAATGTGTTGGCAATGATGAGGCTGATATGGCCAACTACATTATTGTGTTTCCTGGAGCTACACGTGTCAGCTCCACAGGGACCATTAATGGCACGTTGTTGGTGAACGATGAAGGTGTCTCTATAAAGCATGTACAACTCCCAGGTAAATTTTAATATTTTAACTATTTCATGAACTTTATCTAAAACATATTTATCATGATTTTTATTTTTAAATTAATGATAATATCTTCTTTTTTTTTTGGTTTTATTCTGTGTAGGAAACAATGAGTTCTACAGGATTCTGGAGAGCCATGCGTTGGTAATTTTTGGCCCAACCATACGTACAGGGTGGAATTCCCAGAATTCCAACCTGAAAAAAGAACTTCTAGATTATCTAGAAGCCCTTTTTGGGGTTGGCACATTTGACAGAACAGCGGTGGCTCAGGTAGCCGGAAAATATTTGAAATATACCAAGGACACCTATAGGACGCAATTGCAATTTAACCCTAGATATGAGCGTCCTCTCGCAGTTTCAGAGAGTGAGTGGAGAGCACTCATCCATGACGGAAAAGAGAAAAGGGCAAAGAAAGAAGGAAAAATGCCAACCGGACCCGCAAGGTAAATTACAACTTTAATTCAATAGCTTTAATTTTCTTTATGTCTAAAATAAAAGTGTGCTACGTCATATCTGACTTCAATATTTTGATGCTAGGTTGCCTGACACCTCAAAGGCAACCAAAGCTAGGATTGAAAAAAATGGCCATCACAAGCTAGGCCAGGGCGGCTACTTGAAATTAGCCACAAGAATTGTAATTAAGTAGCTAAACATCTTATAATTAATTGTATCGCCTTCCAACTTTTTTGTAATCCTATCAAATATGATTAAAAATACACAATCATATGTAATGTAGGGTGATGAATTCGGAACAGAAACTACAGAGGAAGATAAAAATATCGCTTTCCATTTCGGCTATCAAGCTCTAGTTGAACGTCGCAGAAGCTTGGGGCAGGTCCCAAGATCCAGAATGCCTGATAAGGTAAAACATTAACCTTTCAATATGTTTGTTTTCGTCCATAAATTTAATGTCTAACAACTTTGTTTAAATTAGGGGAGTAGCACTACCGACAAGGCAAATAACCCAGTTTTAGAGCCAGATGTAGATGATCCTCACGTGCAACCTGATCATTGTAGTGGGGACCAGGCCGACAATGCTACTATCAGTGAGGGCCGTGACGGTAATTAATTTCCACTTATATTTTTTTCTAATTTTACCTTGATGGTTGTCCTTATAACGTTTTTTGTTTAAATGATAGAGAATGTTTCCCTTGAGGATCTTACCACCAGAGAGGAAGACAGGGCAACAGTCCCAACGGCGACAACTGGTGCACCAGGTAAATAATCTCATTGCAATTTTTTTTATTAATATTACTGAACTAGTTCAATGATATTTAAAAACTGACAATTAAAATTTAATATTAACTGTTTTTGTAGGCGATGCCCCGTCACTGGATGAGACCAAACATCATGACTAAACAACTAGGTCAGCGGCGACAACTGGTGCACCAGGTAAATAATCTCATTGCAATTTTTTTTATTAATATTACCAAACTAGTTCAATGATATTTAAAAACTGACAATTAAAATTTAATATTATCTGTTTTTGTAGGCGATGCCCCGTCACTGGATGAGACCAGACATCGTGACTACGCAACTAGGTCAGCGGCGACAACTGGTGCACCAGGTAAATAATCTCATTGCAATTTTTTATTAATATTACCGAACTAGTTCAATGATATTTAAAAACTGACAATTAAAATTTAATATTATCTGTTTTTGTAGGCGATGCCCCATCACTGGATGAGACCATACATCGTGACTACGCAACTAGGTCAGCAGTGCGGGTCGAAAGGCACGAAACAGGAGCAGAGCATGATGATATTGATGATGTAATTAGGAGCTTTAAAAATAGGAAGAAGAAAAAGAAAATTTGATAATGTAAAATATTGTATTATTATAAGAAAAACGTTACCATACTTGGAACGTTTTTTGTGTTACATAAAAAACTCATTTATCATACTATTTTTATGTCAAGCATTAATTGCAATGTTTCCTTGCGTACTTTTTGTTGAATTGTTTTTTTATTAGTTATTGAATATTTTTTTTTATGCTCATGAAAGTAAAAAATGAAATATAGATTGTGTATTGGGGAATTGAGAGTGATGTGAGGGGGGGGAGGGGCCATAAGAGCTTCCACCTTCACGTGGTTGGCCCTGTTTAGTAGAGAATAATTTATTGGAGCGATTTAATCTTGGAGCAAACCTCCCTCAATCCAACGTAGCAACAAAAAAGTCACTATTGACTTAGTTGCTACTCTTTCAGATCGTGGGAGGCTTGTTCCAAGTTCATGCGACTCCAATAAATTGTTCTTGAAACGAAGAGGAGCTTATTCAAGTATTTTTTGACATTTTCAACATATGTTCTAACATTATCATAAGAATGCATCTTAGAGTAAAAAATACTACATCAATTACTTGTATTTATCGTATAGATAATGATGGATTTTGATTGACTTGGCAGTGCAGGTACAAATCCTCTTGCATCATGAGAAATACAACTTGTCAACCAGGGTCATGTCCAGGATATTTTTTCTTGTGCGCTTGACCAGGTTCGTAATGTCACATTTTGTAAGTTCCTTTATAGTTCATAATTCAATATTAAGCTTGTTCATGATTATTATCTAGGTTTTTCGTATGTGTTTTTTCATCTATTTGATTGTAAGCAACTCTGCATGTTTCCTGTTGTTCACTATGATTTCTCCCATTACCACTCCCAGGATGAATCCGACTTTATTGTTACATAGGTTACTTTATTGTTACTATGATTTCTCCATTTACGATTTCATAGGTTACATTATGTAAAGTTGTCAATCTCAGGTTGGTGATGAGCTTTAGTTCTCCAGATTTGGGGCTTTTCTGATATTTTCTCCCTCATGTCATTCCTACATCACCTCGTTGTTTGAGCATGCCAATTGTCTACCACTTGTACCAATTGGCACATGTCAATCTCCGAGTGGTGCCACATTTCACCTATTTTCAGTGAGAGTTTAGGGTTTCTCTAACATAGCTTCAGAAATCCGATTCAGTGCCTGCTTGAATATTGTCACATAATACTTATGGTTTGGATTCATGAGCATGTTCTGAATGGTTGGTTGATTCATAAGAACCACCCATATAGTCATCTTGAGATATTTCAGAAGGTTTCTCGGGTTTCCTTTTTCACCGTTTCTAGTGGGTGGGATGGTGTGGGGTGATCCATCAATACTGGTGCTCTTGTAGTAGGGAATTTGTTTTTTGGGATATAAAGGAGCATTTGATGTATATATCCCATTGGATGCATTCATAGATGGGCACGAGAGGTCAAGAATTTAAATTAAAAATATGCAACCTCTAGCATGGCAACCTGAAGGCCGCGAGAGACACTGGTTAAAGATTGTTTTGTGCTGGCCTTAATATAGTCGTGATTTCTTTCTATTATCTTAATGCAAATATATAGTCCGGTCTCATTAAAATGAGGATCGTGGTTGTATTTCTCTTTGGTTTTTTCTCTATTAATGCTCCAGAAGTTGCCAAAAGTTGCGATAGTTGTTTAGTTTGCCTGTTACAACTTAAAAGGGGTTTTTAGCAATGGGAGTCATGTTTTTTAAGGTTCATACTAATATGAAGATATTGTAATTCTATATTCAGCATAAGAGAAGATGGCCTCTGCTTTGGGCAGTATGACAACAATTGCCACATCTACCTCATTGGGTAACAATGGAAAGGGTAAGAAGTTGGGTGCAATGTTTGATAATTATGGCAGACAATTGTCTTCTCTTTCAGTTTTTTCACCCATTTCCTTTAATCGCTCAAGCAGAAGAGGGACTTTGAGATTACGCGACAGAGAGAAGGTAGTTAATACAAGAGTTATGGAAAAGGAGTTGTACTTCAACAAGGATGGCTCAATGACAAAAAAATTGCAGGTCAGAGAAAAAATTATGTTTAAAGGAAGGTCACCTGCACGTGAAACTTCACTGCGGTGGATCTTTCCTTGTCCACTTATATTCGATTTTAATGTGTTATTTTAATTTTTCATGGAGAGTTGTTTTGGCATATGGTCTGGAATTCAATTGCACACTTACTGAAAGCATTGTCAATTTGTCTTGCAGGCGGTGTGAACAAACTTGCTGATCTTGTTGGAGTCACCCTTGGGGCGAGGGGCAAAATGTTGTCTTGGAGAGCAAGCATGGTTCTCCGAAAATAGTTAATGATGGTGTGACAATAGCTAAGGAGGTAATTTGTAGATGTGTGCTCTTGTTTTCTTTTTAACGTTGTATTAGTTCCCCCTCTTAAATGTCTTAGATTTGGTAGGCATAATTTGAAAACTCAAAGGTGAAAGGAAACATATTTGTTACCTAGTGGTCTAAAAGGAAAGGGTTATGGCTGAGTCAAATTTTATTGTTATTGACAGTGTAATGAAATGTATCTCAATGCTATGGTTTTGGCCTTTTTATTGGTTGAATTAGAGGACCCAGCTGAAAATATTGGGGCCAAGTTGGTAAGGCAAGTTGTGGCAAAGACAAATGATTTAGTTGGGGATGGAACCACAACATCTGTTGTTCTTGCACATGTTGGAATATTGAAAAATTCCAGAACAATGAATGGAGAATAAATCTCCCTTCCTCTAACACAGAGAAAATAAAAATTTCTTTGACAGGAGACAGAGTTTCAATACTTTGAAAAAAAAATTCGATTCCCTTCAATAACTCAAAAAAACTATTACACTACTTCCTCACTGAGAGGGATTACAAAATTATGACTGCTACAAAACGCAGTGCATAAAACCAACTCACTGTCTGTTCAAAACAAACATACTTTGTCTCTAAAACACTCTGTTGTGTTTTTCACTTTCGCACTGCTGTGCATACACACTTAAAAAGTTACACTCAGTCTTTCACTTTTTACACATTGTTGTGTAATAAAAAATTTACGTACTGTCTATAAAAAAAAACTACCAAGTTTTTTTGTCCTTTTTATTTTTATATGTTGTAACATATAAAACATATTATAATAAGCCCTCTTTTAAAAAAATTAAAATTAAAACTAAATTCTATGGCCCACCTTTCATTTCGCATATGATATATATATATATATATAACATATGTTTAAAACATATGTATATATTAAAGCATACATAAAATTAAACTATCAAAACATTAAAGAACCCTTTCCATCGAACTTCAAAAGTCTGAATAGATTGAATTTCAAACCAAATTCGCGTTCCAAAATGGGATGCTGACGTCTGCCTAATTTGTAACGTGAATTCTCAATCCAATGTGCCTTATAAAAAATTTGGGTCCGGTTTTCAGGTTTTCAGATTCCCTTCAATTTCATGTGATCCAATATTAATGCTCCACGTGTCCTCCTTTTGAATTTACAAAACTGTCGGGTAAATTTCCGTTTGTTTAATTTCTGGTTGGTGAATTGCGTTAATGCTGGCTGTTGTGTTTAAATACAATCCTGTACAGAAATATGGTTGTGGCCGTCTACAAAAAAAACTTGCAGGAATTTTAAATGTTGAATTAAATTTCTGGATGGCATGCAAGCAACCTCCAAAAAAAAATGTTGCTGCTGCATCCGTCCTTCTGCTGCAGCAGTTGAAGTTAAAATTCAACAGCACAAGGTTTAATAAGTGAGGGTGTAAAGGTAAATTTTTGTCGATAGTACTGGATTAAGATCATCTATTCATTTTTGTAGGGTCTTATGGTGTTTGGTTTTTTAGTTTTGGGTTGGGCTTATTGAGTCTAAGATATTTTTTGAGTGAAAAAATTGCTATCAGGTATTAAAAAACTTTGGTTCTTTTGTCAAAATTTATGAGCTTGTTAGGAAATACAAAACTGACAATGGTTGTATCTTAAATTTGTGGAAAATAATTTGAAATGAAACCTTTTTTTTTCGGTTGTTGCAGCAGGTGAAAACCCCGTTCAAATTACTAGGGGCATTGACAAAACAATAAAGGCCCTTGTTTCGGAACTCAAAATTTTGTCAAAGGAGGTAAACGCTTGCCTTTTGAGTAGGCTGGTTTTCCTTTTTGCTGATGGTTTGGTGTATCTAATTGAATTAGTTGCCTAAGGTATTTTTGGTTGCAAACTCCTTTTCATTTTTCATACAGTATTGGCCTTGTGGAATACATTTGATTGTGTGATCTTGTTAGATCTACAACATTTGTAGTTGTTTAGTCTTATGGTCGAGGTGCACTTTTATTATGGAAATAGTTGATGCAATATTGTCATTTAATCCTTACTGCAGGGTAGCATGTTGAGAAGTTTCTTGTGAAACATTTGGTATTCAAAATGACACTTGATCCCATACAGCATCATGCACTTGACTTCAAAATTCATATTCAAAGTGTGCCAGACAATTCTTGCAAAATTTCAAATATTTATGTTGTTTTAAACCATTATCTTTTTCATGTATTGGATGCTGAAAATGAGAAAAATACTTTGGTATGAAACCAACTCGTGAATAATTTCCAGCAAAACAACCACTTCCAAGACATGATTTAGAAGTAGAACATATGTACTTATGAAGCATAGAAAGATATCCTTTATGCATTGTCAATGTTTGGCTAGGGTTATTTTTGGAGAAAATAACTCCTTATTCCTAGAATAGTGATCTTCAATACAAGTAAATGCCAGAGAAGAGAGATCATCATGTGACATAAACCTATTAACAAAAGTGAACAGGGAATGATTATTAATTATGACATACTAAGTTGTCAATGATTTTGACTATTTGTCTTTAATATGTAAAAATGTTAAATTCCAAACTTACATCATCATGGTTTGGCATCATGAGCTTGACTAATTGTCCACCATGCTCATAATTTCATTGTTGTCTTCATATCTATAAAAAAATGTTTCAAATAATAATAAAAAAGTTCTATAAGAAAAATCCAGACCTCCATGCTGCTGCTCCTTGTGAGACAAAGTCAAAATTGCATTACACAATCTGACACATAAAAATCTCCTATATCCCGGTGGTATGTATCCAAATTCTTATAATAGTGTCTTCAAGACTTATGTTGACATTGCCAATGAGATATTTAAGCAATGAAAGATGGAGCCTTCTTCATTGTTGTATATGTAACAGTCTTTTATTAATATGAATATTGATGGTTTTGTCTTTCTGAAAATGAAATGTAAAAATAATTTATTGTGGTCAATTGAAAAGTTTTTTTTTAAAGCTTTTCATTATGGAAGGGCGACATAGATATATTCCCTTCTAATTGAAATTCGGACCTGCCCTTCAAATTTGATCACTATGTGGGACCTTAACAAACAATAAAACTATTCCGCCACGCGTTATATAAAACATATAACAAAACCTTTGTCAAAACTTCAAACGAACCCTTTAGCCGTGGGTATTTCATCACGAATTGATCATTTTACCATGTACCTTGTTCTAGAGGAATATTCTTCCACTTGATTAGGTACTTCATAATGGTTATATGTCAAAGAGATACAAAATGTTCTATAACTTTTTGTGGTTCAAGAATCAACTTTCATTCTTCATCTAATTTTGGAAGTTCTATTTACATTGGCATATTTTTTCCCAAAACCTTTTTTAGGCAAGATACATGAAAAACCTTATGAATGCAAGAAGAAGAAAAATATAACTTCTATACCACTTGTGCAATCCTATGAATAATTATTTAGGGCCATAACATTTTTGAGCTAATTCTTTATTCTTCTTTTTCTTGAATGAAGATTGCTTATAATGTTATAATCTAAAAAATACCCAATTACCCTCCCCAAATTATCTTTCACTTCAATGTTGTTCCCCTTGTTGTTTTATCATGTTTCATGTCATTTGAAGGTTTTCCATAATAATTTTCAAAGTTTCTTTAGTATTTTCCATATGTGACTCTGTTTCCTATACTTTGGACTTATCTTGCAAAAAGTATGAGATACTAGGAGTTGAATATCCATAAAGGGCCTTAAATGGGGAAATTTTAGTAGATGTGTGATAGGTAGTATCATATTACCATTCTTCCTTGATGAACCCACTTCATCCATTAAGATTGATTTTCTAAAGAGTAACATTGTAGATAACCTTAAAAACATTTGTTAACTATTTTTGTTTGACCATTTGATTGTGTTTGATATGTAGAACCCATGGCAGCTAGTGTTTCTCCACTCATATTAAATAATTATTTCCAAAAGTTTCTTGTTACTATTACTTTAGGAAAACCATGAAGACTATGAATTTCTTTCACGGACACTTCTGCCACTTGGCTTGTTGTTTATGTATTTTGAGCTCTACAAAAAAAATCTACAAAATTTGTCTATATAAATGACCACAAAAATGTAATACTTACCTTTATATTTCAGTAACCCTGTAATAAATTCTATTGATATATCTTCTAGTCTTTGAATATGTATGTGGAATGGTTAAGTAACCCTAGAGATTTTACTATCTCTCTTTTATTTATTATGCAAACTTGACCTTCTCTTACAAAATTTTGAATATCTTTCTTCATTCCTTCCAAAAATATATTTTTTGATCCTTTGAGATGTTTTAAGGAACCCTGCGTCCTACCATCAGAGAGACATGGGACTCCCTTAATATTTTCTTATTCAAATATGCTTGCGTGCATAAAAATATTCTACATTTGCACCAAAGTATATCTCTCTTTCACTCCCAATGCTCCATAGAGTTCATCCCATCCTTTATAAATTTTAGTTTTTGTTTAGTACTATTGTAATTTTTCCATTATGGAAAGCTTCTTCTAGCCACCTAGGAATAGAAAATGTAATTGGATATAAATTTGAGGCCTCTTCTATTTTAGAAAGAGCATCATGTACTAAATTTTCCTTACCCATTTTGCAGATTATCTCAAAATTAAAACTTTGCATTTTTCCTCCTCATTTTTGTTAATCTTCCAATGAAATCCATAGCTTCAAAAAATACTTTATGCTATCATGGTATATCTTGACTTTAAAGTACCTCCCAATGATATAATATCCCCATTTTTTATTGCATGTAATATTGCTTCCATTTATTTTTCATATGTAGATTTCACCAAATATTTTCTTTGAATTCCTTTCTTTTAAAAGCCAATGATATCCCTTATTGTGTTAATGTTACATAAATTCCTTGTCCTAGTGCCTCACACTCTACTATGAATGTTTTACCAAAAGTAGGTGCAACCGATGTTGGTGTAGAAGACATGGCATCCATTAAAAGAGAGAATGCCAAAGTAGCCTCATCATCCCATATAAATGATATTTTCTTCAAGAGATATGTGAGTGGACTTGAAATGCATGCATAATTCTTAAAAAATTATCAATAATATCATGTAAGTCTAAAAAATCTTCTAAGAACCTTGATTTTCTTAGAAATAGGTCATTTTGTAATAGCTTGCATCTTTTGAGGCTCCAACTTCACTCCTTCCTTTAAAACAATATGAACCAAATACTCGAATTCTTATTTCCCAAAAGCACATTTGGATATTTTTACACAAAAATGATTGTTCTCAATAATTTATATAAATTTTCCACATGTTTACTAGTGTGGTATTCCCATGATTTATTATAAATATGTGTATTATCAAAGAAAACCAGCACAAATTTTATAAGATGGGATCAAACAAAATTGTTCTTAAGTCGAGCCCGTCGGACTTCAAACGGCGATAAACCATAATTCAAACCAAATTCGCGTTCCAAAATAGCCTGCTGACGTCGGCCAATTTTGTGACGTGAAAACCAAATGAATTCCGCCCTAATATTTTTCGGGTCCGAAGTTGGGCTGGCGTACGGAGGGAGAGTTGTGACGCGAATTTCTTATCAAATTCGCCCTAATATTTTTCGGGTCTGGATTTCCACTGCGCGAGTGGCCCAAACAAAGATCCGCTCCAATCAATTTCTGCCACGTGTCCTCAATCAAAACTTGCCCTGCTCCCGGCTGCGGGTGCATTCGATGGCGTTTAAGGTGATGGGACATGGATGTGGCGATTTCATATCAATCGCATTAAGTTTTAACGTTGTTCAATTAAGTTCCAAGTTTTTCACCTGCGGGTGCATTCGATGGCGTTTAAGGTGATGGGACATGGATGTGGCGATTTCATATCAATCGCATTAAGTTTTAACGTTGTTCAATTAAGTTCCAAGTTTTTCACATCAAATCTGCATTACTTAAGTTTTAACACTATTCAAGATCGAACCTCCACTCCTGTTAGCGATTCCACATGCTCCAATATGATCCAGCCTTCGGCTCTCATTAATGATCAGAGATTAATTATGACGAGCGTCCTTCGATTGCATTGCAGTCGGGTCGATAAAATGGCGTTTCTCTATGGTTTTTTAGACGAGCCGGTTGCTGGGTTACACTGCCTGCTCACTGTGACGAGAAGGAGAAGTGATCAGCTGAACTGCTGCTTAGACCTTGCTACATATCTGCATTTCTCTCGGTCTCGTATGTGTCTGTATTCCTCTGTTTCTTGGAATTCTGCTTCTCCGTCTCCTCTTGTGTCCACTGCTAGTGAGACTGCACCCATGCCTCGCCTGGGTCAAAGGATGCGTTGCCACAGGGGGAGCACTAGAGGTCAACCCCTGCGCGCTCCCTCCAGCCCCTCAATCGAGTCGTCTTCCGGCCAGTCCAGTGATTATTACGCAGGTCGCTATCCAAATACTAGGAGTGGGCGGGGTTGGGTTGTAGGATATGGCCATCGTATGGATTCCCCTGCTCCTCGTTTCCCCACCGCTAGTTCACCTTCTCCCATGACGCGCACTGCGCAATTTTCCTTTAATTGCTCTCTCAACCGCCCACGAATCACAGCTTCAATCACTGTGGTTTTCTGCGAGGAGGCCCAAATGGAGGAAGAATGCACCCGTTTGGCGGGTCTGAGCTCGGAAAAAGCCGGCTAGCATTCGGGCCTTCAAGAGGGGAGCCGTGGCATGAATGTGGAGGTAGCACCTAGCGATCCTGGACCTTCCGAAGGATGGTGCCGAATCGTCGAGGAGCCGGAGGAGTAGTTTGGTTAATTTGTTTTTCTTGCTTCGCGGCCCACTTAATTGGGCTGCTTTTAGATTATTTTACTGTGCTGGACCTTTGTAATATTTTTGAATTATGTAAATTAAACGTTCAAGACTGGTTTCCCCGTATGAGGGCAGTCTTCTTAATTTTTTTATTTTTTGATGACAAATTTTCCATGAGTCTGGGCAATGATTTTGACTTCGTGTAATTTTATTCCCACTGTTAATAGATTAACTTTACTTAGAAAAATAAATGTTGCCCTGTTTCTATTTTAAACCTGTTTTTTGAAATACAGAGCCATGTTTCATTAGGGAATTTTTTGAAGTCTAAAATGGGCCTCCTAAGGAAAATGTACAATCAAAATTCACTTTATGAGAAACTAATCACATTTTAGGGGATGACATCATCCCTAATGGTTGATGTGACATTGCTTGAGTTAAAGGTACTTACTTGTCACATTCTCAATGGTGGATAAATACACATGGTTAACCATGGTAGCGTTTTAAGTACTTTTAAAGTCAAAAAGTAAAGTACTCATAATAAATTTCATTTCACACTTTTTGAATAAAATAATACTATTGTCATTTCATATTTCTTGAAAGAAACATTGCATATCCCTATACATTTATTATATTATATTATATTATATTAATTTTATATAGTATATTAATCACATGTTATTATACAATTTAAATAATATCAATTTTGATTAATAGCATATAATATAATTAAGAATTTATAAATTTATATTTATATTTTATTTGAATTTATATAAGTACAAAGTACAAATGCATTAGTTGTTCAATGATAATGACTTTTTCTTGAAAAGCTCATTCTTATTTATAGTCACATCAATACAATTTTTTACTAATTTTATTTTGGTACAAATTTTGAATTGAATTTAACTATGATTACATGGATTGTGGTGCAAAAATTGAATTTCAAATTCATAAATATTATTTTATTGGTTTATCTATTATTTTATTATTTCCTTAAGAGGCCCATTTTAGACCTCAAAATTCCCTAATGATATGGTTCATATTATACTCTTTATCCTATATCTACAGAACCTCTTTGCTATGAACACAGGGATGTTGTAATCTGCCACTAATGGAAACAAGAGAGCCTGAACCTTACATCTCGGATGCAATAGATGGTTACCAATTTTGGAATCAAGCGAGCCTGATCTTACAAGCAAGCCTAGGTTTCTGCAGATGTTTTTTATTTCTGGGAACAAGCGATCCAGAACATACAATCGACCCTGGGTTTATACATATTTTTGCTCTATCATGGATGCTTTTTGTGTGAGGCGTATATCAACAGTACATGTCTCTGCACATTTCCCGTATCCGCTTTATGATACTATTTTATGTGTTGATAGGTTATCACTCTGCCTTCAAAACTAGCGATGCTGGTTTATTGATATGGTCTGATGGTCTTTTTATATTTTGGACATATCACACTCCTCACATGATTAGCGTTTTTCTTTGTTCAAGGATTTTGGGTACTTTAATTTTTATTTGCAGGAACAATGGACATCGGTACTCTATCTGTTGCTTTACTATTCTACATATTGTTATTTCACTTTCTTATAGATGCCTCGTGCATATTTGGATGCTTTCTCAGATTGTCGATAATCTCCATGTGGACCGTTACTGGGTTTTATATCATGTCCCTGTATGTGACATGGGGTATTTTTCTATCATTGTCTGGGTGGGACTTCCACTTTTCTGGATGGATATTTGGGTTCCAATCTTCAGATGTGAAAATGTAATGACTTCATGGACTGTTTTACTTCATATAATATATTCAAAACAACTTTTTTTCTCTTGTGAAAAAAAAATGATTAATTTTTATCACTCTGCTTTCAAAACTAGCGATGCTAGTCTATGTTGCTGGTTTATTGATATGGTCTGATGGTCTTTTTATATTTTTGACATATCACACTCCTCACATGATTAGCGTTTTTCTCTGTTCAAGGATTTTGGGTACTTTAATTTGTATTTGGAACAATGGACGTCAGTACTCTATCTGTTGCTTTACTATTCTACATACTGCTATTTCATTTTCTTATAGATGCCTCGGGCATATTTGGATGCTTTCTCAGATTGTCGATAATCTCCATGTGGACCGTTACTGGGTTTTATATCATGTCCCTGTATGTGACATGGGGTATTTTTCTATCATTGTCTGGGGTGGGACTTCCACTTTTCCGGATGGATATTTGGGTTCCAATCTTCAGATGTGAAAATGTAATGACTTCATGGACTGTTTTACTTCATATAATATATTCAAAACAACGTTTTTTCTCTTGTGAGAAAAAAATGATTAATGTTTATCACTCTGCCTTCAAAACTAGCGATGCTGGTCTATGTTGCTGGTTTATTGATATGGTCTGATGGTCTTTTTATATTTTGGACATATCACACTCCTCACATGATTAGCGTTTTTCTCTGCTCAAGGATTTTGGGTACTTTAATTTGTATTTGGAACAATGGACGTCGGTACTCTATCTGTTGCTTTACTATTCTACATACTGCTATTTCACTTTCTTATAGATGCCTCGGGCATATTTGGATGCTTTCTTAGATTGTCGATAATCTCCATGTGGACCGTTACTGGGTTTTATATCAAGTCCCCGTATGTGACATGGGGTATTTTTCTATCACTGTCTTGGGTGGGACTTCCACTTTTCTGGATGGATATTTGGGTTCCAATCTTCAGATGTGAAAATGTAATAACTTCATGGATTGTTTTACTTCATATAATATATTCAAAACAGCGTTTTTTCTCTTGTGAAAAAAAAATGATTAATGTTTATCACTCTGCCTTCAAAACTAGCGATGCTGGTCTATGTTGCTGGTTTATTGATATGGTATGATGGTCATTTTATATTTTGGACATATCACACTCCTCACATGATTAGCGTTTTTCTCTATTCAAGGATTTTGGGTACTTTAATTTGTATTTGGAACAATGGACGTCGGTACTCTATCTGTTGCTTTACTATTCTACGTACTACTATTTCACTTTCTTATAGATTCCTCAGGCATATTTGGATGCTTTCTCAGATTGTCGATAATCTCCATGTGGACCGTTACTAGGTTTTATATCATGTCCCTGTATGTGACATGGGATATTTTTCTATCATTGTCTGGGGTGGGACTTCCACTTTTCTGGATGGATATTTTGGTTCCAATCTTCAGATGTGAAAATGTAATGACTTCATGGACTGTTTTACTTTATATAATATATTCAAAACAGCGTTTTTCCTCTTTTAAAGTTTTTTTTTTTTTTTTTAATTGAACCTGTCGTCGGTATGTCGACGCCTTGTAAGCGTCGAAATTGCGACAGCTTAAAAATGTCGGAAGAGCGACAGTATAAAAACGTCGGACGAGCGACGTTCAAAACATCGGACCACATTTTGTCGGAATTGCAACAGTTTATAAACGTCGGAAGAGCGACGTTCAAAACGTCGGACCACATTTCATCGAAATTGCGACAGTTTACAAACGTCGGAAGAGCGACGTCAAAAACGTTGGACCACATTGCGTCGGAATTGCAACCGTTTACAAACGTCGGAAGAGCGACGTTCAAAACGCCAGACCACATTTTTTCAGAAGTGCGACAGTTTACAAACGTCAGAAGCGCGACAGTTCGGGAAACGTTGGAAGAGCGACGGTATGGCAAACCACATTTTTCCCGCCCTCGAACTGTCGCTCTTGCGACGACTATGTGTCGGAATAGCGACGAATTGGCCGTCGGAAATTCCGCCAAATTTTCTAGTGCTACCATTAATTTGTCCTCTCAACACTTCTTTCCCTTCAAGATCCTCTAGTAGAAATGCTTTGTTTCCTATGAATGGAGTGATCTTATAAGGCTCTTTCCATAGATTGTTGAACTTCCCATGCTTACTGTTTTCTTCATTTTGGGCATCCCAACGAAGAACAACATCCCCAAGCTTGAAATCATCCACTTTGGTCTTCCTATCAAAAATATTTTTAATTTTCTCATGAAGCTTTAAAGTATTGCTGAAAACTTCATCTCTTGACTACTGTAGATGGATCATTTGGATGATTCTTCGTTGAATGTCATTTGGCTCATTGTCAATCTCTTGTAGAATTTTCATCACCGGTACAGCTAAAGAAGAGGGGAACACCATGTGAACACCATACACGAACTGTAAATGTCACATGATGATCGATCTCTTCATGCTAACTCTATTAGCCCATAAAGCATTAGTGAGATTTTTGTGCCAATTCTCTTGTTTTCTTGCAACATCTTCTTTATTATGTTCGCCAAATATTTATTTAAAGATTCAGCAAGATCGTTGCCCTGACGATAATATTTTTTTGAATGACCAAGCCTAATGTGATACTTGCCGCAAAATTCAATCGTATTCTTAGATTTGAAGGCAACTGCATTGTCAGTGATGATCTTGTGTGGACATCCAAAACGAGACATAATGTTTTTCTCAAGAAACTGAATGATAACAATATCGGTAGCTTGCCTCGTGGGGATAGCTTCAATCCATTTGGTGAAATAATATGTGGCAGTGATTATCCATTTGTGTTGAGCTAATGATGGAGGATGAATATTGCCAATGAAGTCAAGTCCCCACCGCTAGAATGATGTTTTCACTTCAATTTGTTTTAGAGGTAAAGTTAAGAGCTTTCTCTTTCCCTTAAATATTTGACATTCATGACAGCTCATGATTGTTTTTAAACATCAGAAAATAAGCTTGGCCAATAGAAGCCCTCCCTCAAGATACTATTAGCTATGGTATTCCAATAAAGATGACCGCCATAGTCACCTTTATGAAAAAATTTCATGAATTTTTCAACTTCTCACTTAACCAAAAAATTAAGCAATAATCCACCCAGATCTTTCCAATATAAGACACCATTAACAATGCAGTACTTAAGAGCTTCTAACTTCAAAGATCCAGCCTTACTACTTGGAAATCCAGGAGGAGGATTCAAGTGTTGCAAAACATGTACTATATCAACATACCAATGTGGTAGAGAGAAAATTTCAGCTACCTCAAGTAATGTTTCAACATCTTGTTCTTCAGATAATGCAGCAATGAAATTGATTTCCAAGGCATGAAGATTATAATTCGCCATGAAATTCTCCAGGGCCTGTCCTTTGATCAAATTTTTGGGCTTGATCTCCAAGTCATATTCTAACATGGCAGCGATTCATTTACATATATGACCTTCAAGATCATTATGTGTAAGCACATCTTTGACAGCAACATTTGGAACATATGAAATAACATGAGAATGTAGAACGTAAGCCCAGAAACCCTTCAACGCTTTGAATAATGCCAAGGCATGTTTCTCAATGATGTTGTACTTCATGGATGTGTCTCTTATGGTTCTACTGAAGAAGGCGATGGGTTGCTCTGTATTCTGATTTTTCTTTTGCATGAGGACAACAACAAGAGTATGCCCTGAAGCAAATGAGAAAATGGTTAAATAAAGTGTATAATCCAGACTAATAAGGATAGGAGAATGAGATAAAGCCAACTTAACTTGATTGAATGATTTCTTCACCTCTTCAGACCATTTTACTTCACTATCTTTCTTCTGCATGTCATTAATTCGCCTTAAATGTTCAACAAGATTGGGAACAAACCTTCTCAAAATATTGATTTTGTCATTGAATGACTGAATTTCATTTTTTCTCCTGGGATAGTCCAAGGTTTGAATTGCTTCAATTCTTTAAGGATCTATCCTCATTCTGTCTTTTGATATGATATGGCCCAGCAATTTACCTTCCACCATTGTGAAAAGACTCTTCTTTGGATTCAGCGATATGCCAAACTTTCTACATCTCTGAAAACTTTTTTAAGTGTAGAAAGTGTTTCTCATATATCTTGGAAAAAATAGTGATATCATAAAGATAGATGAACAAAAATAGATCTTTCTCATTGGCGAAAGAAATATCCATTGCTCGCTGAAAAGTAGCCCCTGCATTATTTAATCCGAAAGGCATTTTGGCGTACATGAAAGTACCCCAAGGTGTTGTGAAGGTTGTATTTTCTTGATCATATGGATGAACAAGAATATGATTATAATGAGAGTATCTGTCCAACAAATAAGGTCTAGACGATCCAACTACCCTTTGTAGAATATGGTCCATCTTTGGTTGTGGGTAATTGTCCTTCAATGACACTTTGTTCAGATTTATGAAATCAATGCACAAGTGAATCTCTCTCATCTTCCTCCTCACTGGCACTAGATTAAACATCTAATTTGAAAAGAGAAGAGGAACTATTATACCAGCAATGAATAATCTATTTACCTCCTTCTGAATAGAGGATAGTAACTTGGGATTCATTCTTCTTAGCTTCTGGTGGAAAGGTTTCTGATCCGGCTTCAAGGGAATAGTATGTTGAATTATGCTCTTATTATAGACTTTCAAATTAGAATATTTCCAAGAAAATACATCAGAAAATTGAGACATGAGCACTGCATATTTACCTTTCATTTCTGCACTCAAAGGTTTCGCAATTTTTACCATCTTTGGCTTTTCTGGAGTGCCAAGATTGAGGTCTTCCACTCCCATTTAGGTCGGTAACATGGTAATTTTGCGTGCAAAATCGTCTCGTTCAAAAATATCTTCCAAAGGTACCAAACCTCTTGGAATATATTTATCTTTCAGTTGAAGCACTTGCATCTCTACTGCATATATTTCTTGTTCATCTTCGTAGCATTGGTTGTCCATTTGAGAATTGACAAACTCCTCTTCTATCCGCAATAAGTTGTTGATCTATTTATCATCTTGAAATACTCGCCAATACTGAACATTGTCTAGGATAGTAGAGCGGTGTTTGATATTTATATTATACTTCTTATTAGGATACAATGGAATTTTGAACATTCTAGCGGAAGTGGCAAGATCATAAGCAATAACATTGTTATCTCTTGGAATGAATGATAAAGTGTACTCAGAAAATTTCTTGAGGATTTCTAGCACTGTGTTTTGATAAGCTCACATCCTTGGGCGCTTGGCCTGGTATTCCCCTTTGACTTGATTTATTACTAACTTGGACTCGCCTTATACATAAATCTACTTTGCACACATCTTCTTGAGAATTTTCAGACCGGCTATCAAAGCCTCATACTCATATTCATTGTTTGAACCTTCGAAATCTGACTTGTAGGAGGGCATTCAAACATTGGGAGGAATGTTTAATGATTGATTTATAGGGTTGTGAATCCACACTCCAATACCAGCCCCTTCTTTTCCCAAAGCTCCATCGAAGTCCATAGTCGACAAACTACTTTCTTCATCCGAAAACTGCAAATCAGATTGCTGAAGTTTGCTTGTTGTTTGAGAGACCTCTGTTGTACCAAAAACTACTGATTCTTTCACTGTTTCATTACTTTTTTGAGGTGATACACTTAGCTCCAAACCATTTGGCACTTTTTTACAAATTTCTGCATTTTCCAATTCTAAAACAGAATTTGAAAATTCGGAATTTTCTACAATTTCTTCAATCAAATCTTCAGAAGATGTTGAACATTCATCATTAAACAAGATAAATATGTATGAACAACATGTATAGGATGGTTATTTGGATTTTCTCAGTTTTTGATCATGTACTTCATCTTTCTTTCCTGATAATTTTTTCTAAGTTTTCCAAAGACGGGAATGGTAGCATAAGAAAAATCAATCTATAAGGTACCTCTAAGCTTCGCTCCCCATGACAGAGAAAATAGAATTCCATATCTGGGTAGGATATCATCCACAACAACTTCCATAAGGACATTCTTGGATGGGATTTTCTCTAATGACACCACTAGGTCCTTGATGAGGCCAATACATTTCACCCTCCCTGAATCAAATGAGTAAAGGTCATGATAAGGTCTTGTGATGTCCAATCCTAATCTATCCATAATGGAATTGGGCATGAGGTTTTGAGAGGCTCTAGAACCAAGCATAGCGTTGTGAAGAATGAAGTCATGGATTTTGAGGCTTAGGTAAAATGGAGGGACTTCGATTACCTATACAGACAATGACGATGCCAAGATGTGCATCATTGCTAACAATGTTCGATTACCTGTACAGACAGTCAAGACACCACGGCAAGCGTAAAACCACGACAAACATAAAACAATTACAACCTATCTAACTGATCAAGGAATGCTAGAAATCTCATTATAAATGTAAACAAGGGTGGAAGATAAACATCAGATGCAGTTTATTATGATAAAGACAAGGGGAGTTTACAACCAAGCCTTGATGTTGAGGCTCTTCTTAGGCAGGTCTGTATCCAAGCACGTTTGCAACACCCTCACACACAAAGTTACAAGATCTCATTATGTTCCCAATCACACAAAAACAATCACACTCTGCACTATTCTCCCGAAGCTATAATTGCTTCTTTTCTCTATGATTGCTATCTTTTTCAGCTATCTGTTCAAATAGCTTCTGTAGAAATTATATACAAGATGAATGTATATATCTAGATTCTCCTGATCTAACAATATTTAACTTCTTGTCAAATACAAAATCCTTCCACTGAATCTTTTGCGGAAATTAAACATTCAATTGCAAACACATGAAGCAATAAAAATAATCACACATAACACAGTTGCTTAACGGGAAAGCCTGAAGCTGAAAACCCCAACTATCATATATTATGTATCATGAAGATAATGTAACAATCTCATACAAAGATTAGTACATCAAGCTCTCAGTACAATCAATCGTCACACACTAATCAGAAGAAATTTGCAAATCCATGCACCGATTTCTTGCCACCTGCTAACCTACCTCCACTACACAATCCCTGTTGAAGAATAGCTCTGAATGAATTCAAATTACCCTTGCCTTGACTGCGCAATCCTAATTGGAAACTCCAATGTGTGTGTGGTGCAATCAATGCATCACTATAGTCACAACAGATAGTCCATCTTGCCCTTTCACCTATCTCTCCATTGGGTCTCCACTGGAACTGACATGCACTGTAGTTAACTGTTGTATTGCTCATTTGATTAATGAGTTATTATTTGTGAATTAATTCACTCCACTCTCACTAGTGTATCATTCAGTTAGACTAGATACAAATAGCTCAACTGAGTTTAACTCCATTAACTGAGTTAAACGGGATAACAACTCCATGAACTACTCTTCCAACCTTGTCATAACTTTGCCACTTCAGTTATAACTGAGTCCTCCATGCATGAACCACCATTAAACCCTAGAAATTGTGTAATTCCTTCAGCCCACTAATTTGACAAATTTTTGCATTGAAATTAAGTGCTCCAAGAGAATAAGTTGTTGTTTATTGTCGGATTATTATTAAGAGCTAATAATGATCGACACTTCTATTTTTAGATTGACGAACTATAAATAGACTTCGCCCAATATTCTAAAAATAGAATTTCATATATTTTTCCAACTTGATCAAACATCCACAAGTAGCATCCTGCAACTTCTGAAATATGATCACCATGTCTAAAAATAGACATAGTCTAAAAATAGACTTGCGCCAAAAATAGCCTGCGGGCCCACTTAGTGAAGGCGACTCTTTTCACTAAGCTCATCATCTTGTTGAATCTCAACACTCCCTCTCAACAATATAGGGATTATCTTTCACCCTAATCCTGCCTCTATGGTATTCGAATTTGCTCCTAGTGAGCGCCTTCGTCAGAATATCTGCATCCTGATCTTCCGTAGGAATGTACTGAAGCAACATGATCTTCTGTTGCACACAATCTCTAATATGATGATACCAGATATCAATATGTTTAGATCTATCATGAAACACAGGATTAATCGAGAGTTTAATGCAACTCTAATTATCACAATGTATCACTGTAGGATCTAAAAGTGAACCGAACAAACCAACCAGGATCTTCCTCATCCAGATAGCCTCACATGCCACTTGACTTGCTGCCATGTATTCTACTTCCGCTGAAATGAGTGCCATGGATCTTTGTTTCCTGTTGTACTAATAAAATGTCGTAGATCCGATACTAAAAATCCCTTCGGATGTGCTCTTTCTATCTGTTGGGCTGCCTTCCCAATCTGCATCTGTGAAGCCATGCAACATCACCTCATACATCTATCTATACCATAAGCCATACTCAAATGTGCCCCTGAGATATCTCGGGACATGCTTGCCTGCCTTCCAAAAGAGCTTGGTAGGCTTAACCATCACTTGTGAAAGCTGGTTCATTGCATAGCATATGTCTGGTCTTGTATTAACTAAATACATGAGCGAACCCACCAACTGTCGATAAACAGTGGCATCCAATACCTCTATCGATGTAGCATCCTCTTTCCTCCAATTTCCTAGAAGAGGAGTGTCGATAGGCTTGCAACCTTGCATGTGAAACTTCTCCAGTATCTCCCAGGCATACTTGCCTTGAGACACAAATAGTTCACCTTCCCACTGCCATATTTCCAATCCAAGGAAATAATGAAGGAGGCCCAAATCCTTCATCTCAAACTCCTTTGCAAGATCTGCCTTGCATGAGTGTATCAACTACTCATCACCTGTTAGTATTAAATCATCAACATAAAGAACATTGATTAAAAGCTTACCCTCACCAAAATTTGGTACAGGTTTGCATCCACCTCACTCTTGGTGAATCCAAGTCCAGTGAAATAGTTGTCGATCCGTGTGTACCAAGCAGGACGTGCTTGTTTCAGCTCATACAACGCTCTTTTGAGCCTTCACACATGCAACTCGCTGCTGAAGATCTCAAATCCTTCAAGCTTCTCAATGTACACCTCATCCTCAATGATCCCATTAAGGAACACAGTCTTCACATCCATCTGATGAATGTGCCAACCCATCTACGCTGAGAGAGCAAGCATGGTCCTTATGGAAGAATAGCATGCGACATGTGCAAAGGTTTCTTCATAATCAATCCCCTCGATTTGTGAGAAGCCCCGGGCAACAAATATTGCCTTATAATTCTCGACGCTCCTATTAGCATCTTGCTTTACCTTGTAGTTCCATCTTGATCCTACAACCGATTTACCTTGTAACCTAAGTAGGGTGATTATCTATGTCTCTGTATATGATGTAGGGACTCCTACTTTTTGTGGGGCATCAAGCTTCAGTCTCTCAGATTCTCTGGTATGCTTTCTGCCTTGTCTAATGTTTGGTTCTTCATGAGTGGACTCCTCCACTCCATGAATCTCGTCCTGTGGCTAATCGACATCTAGAGGCTCATCTTTGGGAACAAGAAGTTCCTCCTCTGCATGTAAGTGTATCTCCCTCTCAAGCGACAACTTCATGGCTTTCACCTCATTGAATTTTATATCCCGTCGCACCATAGTCATCTGACTGTTTGGAAAATACACATGATAATTATGGGTGTTTTTGTGTACCCACAAATATCCCAACTTCTGCAGTCGGCTCCAGCTCTTCCTGACGTCCTTTGTCACATGAATGTAAACAAATGAGCCAAAAATCTTCAAATGAGAAATATCAAGCTTCTTACCAGTAAAAGCTTCTTTAGGTGTCCTCATGCCAAGTACTCTATGAGGACAATGCAGCCAAACATAAACCGTAGTGTTGCATGCTTCCACCCACAAGTGCATCGGTAGGCCCTGGTCATGAAGCATCGCTCATGCATCACCCACGATTGTTCTGTTCTTCCTCTCCGTGACCCCACTCTGCTGTGGGTTATGAGGTGCTATGAGTTCTCTTCGAATTCAGTCTTTGCTACAGAATTCTTTGAATTTGCCTGAGATGTATTCACCACCATTATCGCTCTGTAGAGCTTTCACTTGCTTCCCCAACTCCTTCCCCACCAATGCTTTGAACTCACAGAACTTTGAGAACGTTTCACTCTTCTTCTCCATGAAAAAGATCCAGCATCTACGAGAATAGTCATCAACAAATATAACATATTACCTATGTTTTATTGTTGAAGCAACTGAGAAATTTCCACACACATCTGTGTGAATTCTTTCCATGATCAAAGAAGCACGGTTCTCCTTTTCATGAAAGCTGGTCTTCAAAAACTTACCAATAGTACATCCCTTGCACTGATCTGGCTGCACAAGAGTATCTTTGGGAAGTCCAGTAGAAATTTGCTGCAAAATATTTAAAGCGCCATGGTGAAGATGGCCCAATCTCCTGTGCCATAATTTGCCCTCATCCCGGCTCACCACTTCTTCTGCTTTTCCCACCATTGCAGTGCAGCCATCTACCTCCAACTTGTAGAGATTCTTAACTCGAATCCCTATCTTCTTGGTTTGACCCATTTTTTAATGTTGGAGGAAGGCTTTTCCCTCACTGAAAACAACATCATAACCTTTGTCTTCCAACATTGCAACCGAGACCAAGTTCTTCTTCAGACCTAGAACATGCATAACATCCTTCAACAAGAATAGATTACCAGACTCCCTCTCAAAGGTAATGGTCCCAATTCCAGTCACACTGTATCTACCATCGTCGCCCATCTCTATATGCATCTGGAGGTCCTTCTCCCCCAAGTCATTAAACAACTCCTTGTCTCCCGTCATATGGAAATACGCACCACTATCAAAATACCACACCGATCCCATATAGCTTGAAACCAAGCATGCGATCAAAGAGAAATCAAGTTCAAATTGTGAGGCTAAGGCCTCTCCAGCTGCAGCTCGAGCAGCCTTCTTGTTCTTCTTCTTCTGTGGGCAGTTAGTGGTGAAATGCCCATGTTCGTGACAATGAAAACACTTCACCTTGGACAAATCCTACTTCTTGTCTTTAGCTTCGGATTTTGAAGGAAATTTCTTCCCCTTCCCTTTCCTTTCTTTGGAAGCCAAAGCGTAATTCTCTTCATCTTCATTCTTTGATGAAGAGCCATCCCTAGCACCCCGCCTTATCTCCTCCTGCACAAGATCCGACCAAAGTCGCTCCCATCCCGGAAGTCAGGTCTCGCGGACAAGACCCAGGTTCAAGAGTTGTGGCCAAAAAAGGGGTCCGGTGTAGTCTAGGAACACGCCGACATTTTCACCCTGCTTCGGAGAGCAGTGCGTCTCACCCGAGGCGTGCCGCAACCACATGCAGAAGGGGATGAGATCAATGGCAAGGAACAAACCCGCAACTCATGAAGGACAGTGCATCGATTACATATACAAAGTTATATACGCAAGATCACTTAATAAGCATTCAGACATTTGCAAATAAAATTTTAAACCAGCATAAACACATTACAAGCACATAAACATCTTATTGAGACAGCAACCTTCCATTGTATTAATCTCTTGGCCAAACACATGATTACATGGCATTCTCCCTGATAGCTTACAAATCTGATACAGATGGATTTTGGAACAGAAAGGTAGAATAGAGAAGATGAGGAACCCTAGGAAGGTCATGCATGATTCTTCCGCAGTCGCTCTGTGCGCCTTTCCCTGTCTCTAGCCTCGCAACCTCTTCAGCATTCCCCTTCTCGTTTCAGCCGGGTGACTGTTATTTATTCACCCGCTCTCGCGACTATCAGTTCCTGTGTGTCTTTACTTCAGCTTCTCCCGGCTTCTCTCCTGTTATCTGCGTGTTCCACTTTCTGTCTTCTGCTGTGTGTTTCCTTCATCTGCACTTGTCCCTGTTCTATCTCCAGCTATCGCGTGCTTCCGCGCCAACTTGATAGCTCCGCGACTCCTGGTAGTTGCGGCGCGATCGCGGTTGCCATGTGTATTCATACCGCAACTCAAAAAAGGTCAAAATTCAAAATGTCTTAGCCAAGATTTCAAAACTAAACAAAAACAAGGGCCCCAACAGGCCCCGACCACAATTCCTTGACTCGTCCCCGAGTCAATCACAAATAACAGTCTTCACTTCCATTACCCCGCTGGCTCCCGTGCTCTGTTCTGCTATGCCTTCACCCCGTGCTCTTTCTTGCTGTGCTCCGCCAAGCGGTTGTTCAAACAAGGGCCCCAACTCCGGGACCCTGCGGAGCGCTGCATCTCTAAGCCCGGTGAAGTCCGCCACCGCTTGCTGCCATTCCTGCATAAGCAAGTCGGCTTCTTCAGAGATCCGGGTGGCGGCGGCCTCCTCTATAGTCGTCGGGACAGCCCCGAACAGCGTGGCAAGCTGGGCCTCGGCCTTGGCATCCAGCTGTTGTATGGCCTCACTAGTCTCTTTCTCAGGTGGCGTATTTGTGCAGCTCTCAGCGACTATCGGTTCCTTTGTGTCTTTACTTCGGCTTCCTCCAGGCTTCTCCTGTTATGCGTGTTTCACTTTAAATATTACAATTGTGTGTTTCCTTCATGTTGTACATGTCCTGTTCTATCTCCAGCTATCGCATGCGTCCGCGCCACCTTGATAGCTCCGCAACTCCTGGTAGTTGCGACGCGGTCGCGATTGCCATGTGTCTTCATGCCGCAACTCAAAAAAGGTCAAAATTCAAAATGTTCCAACCAAGATTTCAAAAATAATAAAAAACAAGGGCCCCAATAGGCCCCGACCACAATTCCTTGACTCGTCCCCGAGTCAATCACAAATAACATTCTCCACTTCCATTGCCCCGCTGGCTCCCGTGCTCTGTTCTGCTGTGCCTTCGCCCCGCGCCCTTTCCTGCTGTGCTCCGCCAAGCGGTTGTTCAAACAAGGGCCCCAACTCTGGGACCCTGCGGACCGCTGTATCTCTAAGCCCGGTGAAGTCCGCCACCGCTTGCTGCCATTCCTGCATAAGCAAGTCGACTTCTTCAGAGATCCTGGTGGCGGCGGCCTCCTCTATAGTCGTCGGGACAGCCCCGAACATCGCAGCAAGTTGGGTCTCAGCCTTGGCATCCAGCTGTTGTATGGCCTCACCCGTTTCTTTCTCGAGGCCGGGTGGCCCGGTATTTATTCACCCGCTCTTGCGACTATCAGTTCATCTGTGGCTTTACTTCGGCTTCTCCCGGCTTCTCTCCTGTTATCTGCGTGTTCCACTTTCTGTCTTCTACTGTGTGTTTCCTTCATCTGCACTTGTCCCTATTCTATCTCCAGCTATCGCATGCTTCCGCGCCACCTTGATAGCTCCGCGACTCCTGGTAGTTGCGGCGCGGTCGCGGTTGCCATGTGTATTCATACCGCAACTCAAAAAAGGTCAAAATTCAAAATGTCTTAGCCAAGATTTCAAAACTAAACAAAAACAAGGGCCCCAACAGGCCGCGACCACAATTCCTTGACTCGTCCCCGAGTCAATCACAAATAACAGTCTCCACTTCCATTGCCCCGCTGGCTCCCATGCTCTGTTCTGCTGTGCCTTCACCCCGCGCCCTTTCCTGCTGTGCTCCACCAAGTGGTTGTTCAAACAAGGGCCCCAACTCCGAGACCCTGCGGAGCACTGTATCTCTAAGCTCGGTGAAGTTCGCCACCGCTTGCTGCCATTCCTGCATAAGCAAGTCGGCTTCTTCAGAGATCCAGGTGGCGGCGGCCTCCTCTATAGTCGTCGGGACAGCCTCGAACAGCGTGGCAAGCTGGGCCTCGGCCTTGGCATCCAGCTGTTGTATGGATTCGGCATGGGCTCGGATGGGCGGACGGATTTCCCGAATGACTTGTTTGGCCGCTGCCGAGTCAGCCTCAGTCTGTTGCATTTGAATTTCAAGCTCGTCCGCCTGGGCATAGAGCTGATCTAACTGTGCTGGGTCCGCGGTCTCCTGAATTTCACAGGATATTTGTTGCAGCTGGGCAGAGATAGGTTGCGTCTTGACAGTGAGAGCGAGTGAGCACTCCTGCAGACTGTGCAAAAGGGCGTAAGCCTCGCCCGCAGTGGAATGGAGAGTCGCCTGCATACTAACTGCCTGAGTCTGCTTGGCAGTCACCTGTTCTGAGTGGGAAATCTGTGGATCCGGAAGGGTAGGCCGTGCGGCTAACGCTGCTTGGAGTTCCTGGTTCTCTCTGCATAGACCAGTGAAAGCAGTCCGAAGGTGGTGAGCCTGGGCTGCTACACTTTCCTCCGCTACATTGTCCGGAAGTGGGGCATGATGAGCCCTTGCAGCGGGCCATAATTCGGAGAACACCTGAGCAGTAATGGTGACCTGCCCCTGTAGGTAGGTCTTCTCCCTGGTCAGCTGATGGCGCTGTTCAGTAAGCGCTGTGATCTGGTTGTGCTGCTCGGTACACCGCTGCTCCAGCTCTGAGTGAATCTGTTCGGCCTTTAGGGTCGCCCGCTGAATGAGTAGGTACAGCTGTCCTGTACCCCATGGTTCTGCATTGGTTGTGCTAGGAGCGCCCTGCTCCGGCATCCGTTCCTGCGAAGGTTGGCCACTGGCCACTGATCGGTTTGAGGTCTTAGGAGGATGGACCGGCGTCTGCTGCTGCATTGAGGTGGCCATATCGGACTCCGGCCGGTCTTGCTATGTGGTCTGGTCTGGGGGAGGGTCAGCCGAATCAGCCCCAACATTTGTCAGCCGGGTAGATATAGTAGAGGCAGGATCCTGGGGTGTGGCCACGGGGTCAACCGGCGGTACTACGGCTTCAGTACTGGAGGTGACTTCCACCCCGTGGTCACCTCCGAAAAGTTCCCAGATGAGAGGATCTGATACAGTGGCCGATGAGTTGGATGGATTAGAGGAGGTGGCAGGTGGACGACCGGTGGAGGGAGCGGTGGACGGGGTGAAAGAGGTATGGGGGAGACGAATGTTGAGGAACTCTGACGGATCGATTAGGGGTTCCTCCGGAATCAACGTTCCTAGGAGTGGAGTGGATGGTGGATCATCGTCGGTAAGATCCACCACTGGATTGGTGACAGCAATGCGGGCCCTCTTGGATGGAGGGGGGTCTGATGGATCAGGTTATGGGCCCGGTTCGCCCATCGGTGTGATGATAGGGGTGGTAGAGGTGAATAGGTTGGTGGGGATGGGAGAAGTGAGAGGGGCGGTATGGGAGGGAGCAAGAGACCGACCGAGTTGAAATTCAGAAAATGAGGGAAACAAAGGGGCACCACTTGAAGCAACTTGGGTTACCATGTTAAGGCGTCGTACCTGGGCATTGAGGTGTTGTACGATGGGGACCAGTGATTCGGGCAGGTCCTGTGCGGTCTCAGCTGCATCCTGCGGAGGTCCCGCCGCAACCTGTGAGGACCCCGCTGCGCCTGTCTCAGCAGGCCGCTGCGCCGGCATCATCCGCTCAAAGTTATATCGGGGGATCCCATCGCGGATGTGCTTGGTGACCCCCGGCCACGCAGAGACCTCGCGGTGGAAGGTGTCATCATTCAACTGGAATCTGAGGGGCGCCATGTGGAAGGTGGCTTCCGGCACGTAAGTTGGGTGAAGGTAAGTGTGCCTGTGGCTTACCCCGAACCACACCTGCTCACTATACTCATCCAACAGGTGCCTGGGCACCCGTTGCTGGTTAGCCACCACGTCTGTCATTAACCCGTACCACGCCCGAAACGCTGCCGCGTTCACCTGTTTGGTGCTGGGGTCCGAGGAAACCTGCCAGGGGGTGTATTTCATCGCGAGAGGCTGGCTCGCGGTAGTCTCCGCCGGCATCCGGACAGGAGGAAGGTGCCATTTCCACATGGCGAAAGCTAAAATCAAGTAACCGTAAATGAAACTAGTGGTACGCTTGTAGTTCTCTTCGCAGGCCGCGAAGAGTTCTTTTAGCACAAAAGAGCACCAATTCAGCCTGACGCCCTGGATACAGTGCTCCGCAATGGAGATTGTATCCAAGGTGCACTCTCCCTTCGTATAGTGCCGCATTGTCTTGCTAGCGATAAGGTAGCAAGCGAACCGAATTTCTGGCTTATTGATCAAATCAATTTTGGCACCTTTGCCCCCCCGGCGAGTGCCATACTTGGTATACAGGTCTGAGTCACCCGACTTTCGGGCACGCTTGGAGGATGTCTGGCCTGTAGCGGAGACATCCGCGCCATTCTGAGACAGTCCTGTAAGCCGATGAATGTCTTCGGCATGAATTGGGATTTCCTCATTGAGCCACAGGGACCCGTTCTGTATTCTACTGAGGAGGAATCGGGTGCATTGCAGGGCTGGTCCCGTAGTTCCAAAAACCGGAAGAGTCCTCAAATTCATCAAGGACGACTGCTGGAGGCCCCTGAATTCTTGTCGCATTTAGCTGTTGGAGCTACTGCGTTGCGTGTAGTGGTGTTCCATGTAGGTCTGCCAATGGAGGTGGGGGAATTCAGCTGGGTCGGACAGATTGGCGTCCATCATCACTGCGCTATCATACTTCCCAACCAACGACTCTGTTCGGTGGATTCGGCTGTCTAACACTGGTTTAGGAACTGATAAGGGAGCCTTCGGCATCTTGGCGCGGCGCTGGTAAACTTGGAGAATTCTTCGGGAGTTTCCTGCTGGGCGCGGTGCACTTTAAGGCTGCAACTGCTCTGGAGTCGCTGCAATTTCCAAATTGAACTGGTCCGTCATTCTCGTGCTGGTAGCCTCCATGCAAGTTATGTCATCCATTGGCACGAGCGGAGTTGATGAGACTCCATAACGAAAATTAATTCTTGCTATCCTTCTTGCCTGCGATAATCGTGCGATCAATCGCATGCCTGTGTGTAATCTGACAGTTGCTGACGGCGTCATGGGGAGATGGGCGGACGCGACGGCTGAGGGAACTGTGGGTGATGGAAAATGATTACGGTACGATTACTGTCTACTTATGGTAATTTATGAAGCAAATCTGAGCGATCCTACGGACTGACAAAAGGACTGACGGAAATGACCTGGACTGACACTGGCACGGGGATGGATCCTACGCGAACGACACGCTGGACTGGCGCTGTGACACGCTGGACTGGTCTGCCCCGACCACAGTCGGTTGCGGTGAGGTACCCGCAACTGACCAGTTATTTGACAGACTGCCTATGAACGGAAAAGACTCCCTACGCTCATCCCAGTTGCGGGAGAGTTATTCGACTAAGCTACTCTACGGGTTCTCTCGGTTGCGAGAGTTATTGATGAAAAGTGAAAGGGACCTACTCCTGGTAGGGTTTCAGGCATGCGCCATTCACCCACCCAGGGAGAACTGTACCGTCCAGCTGTGCCAACCGAACGGCTCCTGAGTCGCGGATCTCAATGACAAAGTAGGGTCCCAACCAGTGCATCTGGAGCTTGCCTGGAAACTTCTGGAACCGGCTATCATATAAGAGAACTTTGCCGCCAACTTGGAAGGCTTTGGTTTTGATGTGGCGGTCGTGCCACGCTTTCTGCCTGGCCTTCTGAACCTTCTGGTGGAATTCCGCCAGGAATCGGGCCTCGTCCAGCTCCTGTAGCTCCTAGAGGCGTTCCCGAAGTGACTCCTCTTCTGAGAACTGAAGAGACGTTGCGATCAAAAGACTGGGTACAGTGAACTCGGCGGGAATCACAGCTTCCTGGCCATACACCAACTGGAATGGTGTCTGGTTGGTCAAACGTTTCACCGTGGTCCGGTAGGCCCACAATGCCGCTGGGAGACGCTCGTCCCAATCGTCGCGCTGAGCATTGCAAATTTTAGTCAAGCCCTTTTCGAGAATCTTGTTGAATGCTTCCACAGTACCATTGGCCTGCGGGTGGTATGGGCTGCTTTTATGATGCTAAATCATAAATGTGTCCAGTAGTGACTTGACCGTGGCATTAATGAAATGCGTACCCTGATCGCTGGTCAAGCTCCGTGGGCAGCCAAAGCGGCTGATGATGTGTTCAAAGATGAACCGGGCAGCGGTCTCTGCCGAGCAGTCGCGTACCGCTGCTGCCTCAGCCCACCGTGTGAGGTAATCCGTTGCGGTGATGATGTACCGGGCTTTGGAATGTCGAGCGACTGGTGCGATGGGGCCTACGAAATCAACAACCCACTTTTCAAACGGCCGCAGCACATGCACTGGGTGTAGCGGAAGCTCGTCCCGGTGCGAAGGCCTTCCCGTCCGCTGGCAAACATCGCAACGCTTCACATAGGCCTTACAGTCAGCATGTACCGTCGGCCACCACAGGCCAGCTTGGAGCACCTTCCTTGCGGTGGGTTTTGCACCCACATGCCCTCCCGCAACACCACTGTGACATTCCCACATCACCGCTTCCCGTTCGTGATCAAGAACACATCTGCGCAACACCTCATCAAGGCCCAGTTTGTATAGCTGCCCCGCGATCAATTGGTAGTCGACCGCCCGGACAACCAAGTGGCGTTTCTGGAGCGGGGTGTAATCTTGAGGGCATTGTCCCGTGGTCAGATAAGTGGCAATGTCAGCCAGGTAATCTGGTACTGTTTCTACTCGGAAGAGGTCGGCATCCGGCAGCTGGTCGTCCAACGAGCCTTCATTCTCTCCTGTCTCCAACCTGGATAAATGGTCGGGACCAACATTCAACCTGTCGGGCTTGACAATCACCTCAAACGTGAACTCCTGGAAAAGTAGAAGCCAGCGACAGATCCGTCCTTCCAACACAGGCTTATTCACCAGATACTTCAATGCAGAATGGTCTGTGAAGAATGTGAATTTTCCGCCCAGAAGATAGTGGCGGAACTTCTGGAGGGAGTACACCATCGCCAACGCCTCCCGCTCGGTCGTGGTGTAATTCTTCTCCGCATTCGATAACCGACGACTGGCGAAGTATACGGGGTGGTCAACTGTCGTCTCCCCGGGTTGCGCCAATACTGCCCCGAGTGCAATACCGGACGCATCAATATGCACATGGAACTGCTTTTCCCAGTCAGGATGCACAAGTATGGGTGCCGTCGCCAACTTCTCCTTCAATGTGTCAAGTGCCTTCCTGCACTCCGCCATCCACTGAAACACTTCTGACTTCCGCAACAGTTTCTCCAAAGGGGCCGTAACTTTTGCATAGTTGCGAATAAACCGTCTGTAGTATCCTGTGTGCCCAAGCAGTGCTCGCAACTGCTTCACGGTCTCGGGGGCCTCCATATGGACGATGACCGTGACCTTGGCAGGATCAACGCAGACCCCTTGCTTGCACACCACGTGGCCCAAGAGTGTGCCGAATGGAACTGCAAAAATACATTTCTTCAAGTTCAAGGAAATCTGCAGCTGACGACACCGGTCAAACATAATACGCAACAGGGAGGCGTGTTTCTTCAATAGGCTGTAGACGGTCCAGTCGTCCATGTAGACCTCCAGGAACTTGTGAATGTACTCCCGGAAAGCAGCAATGACGATCCGGGAAAACACAGTCGGTGCGTTCTTCAGACCAAACGGCATAACGTGGTATGCGAACGATCCCCACTCAGTGGTGAATGTCGTCTTTGCTTTGTCTTCCTCCGCGATGCGCACCTGATGATAACCCGAAAACCAATCAGTGAAGGAATAAGCTTCGTTTCCCGCAACATGGTCTAGGACTTCATCACTGAAAGGAGTGGGAAACGGGTCGTGGATGCAGGCATTGTTCAGGCTCCGATAATCTACACAGACACGGATCTTCGCTTTGTCCTTCTTGTTCTGGATGACAATGGGACTCACCCACTCTGCTTCTTCTACTGGAAAGATGAGACCTGCAGCCAGCATCTTGTCAATCTCCATCTTGACCTTTTCCTTGATACGTGGGTTCAACCGGTAGGGTCGGTGCTTCACTGGCCTAGCCCCCGGCTTCAACGCGATGCGCATTTCGCCCAGATCGCCCTTGATCCCCTTCAGGTCTGCAACCGAAGATGGGAACAAATCTTCGTATTCCCGGAGGAGGCAGAAAATTTCTTTTGTTGTTTCCTCGTCCCAGTAATCTCCCACCGTTGCGAGCTTGGGTCTCTCGTCTGTTCCAATGTTCAACTTCTTTGTCTTTAGGGGCTGTAAATGGACTCCTTCAGTCGTCGGCTCTTCACTGATGCTTCGCTCGCCTTCCCTTTCGTCAAAATAGAGATGCCTGAGGTCCTCCAGACTATCGTCATCCAAATCGCCATCAATCCGGTGGCAAACAAACTCGCACCTGACCTTAGGTCGTGACACCACCGGGCCCCCATCAGGCTCGGGATGGCGGAAAAACAAGACCTCCTTGACTGCCTGTAGGGCCTGAGACTCTTGCGTCATCTCCCCTTCGAACAAGAAGCACCGCACGAACTTGTCCACAACTGCCTGCCAAGAGCAAGTTCCCCGTTTCCGCTCTTCCTCTAGGTACCAGGCTTGGGGTATTGTACCCAAGGAGTGGATAAACCTGTGGACCCACAGTTCCTCAGGGTACCTGTTGCTACGCCACTGTTCGTCACAGGTCCGCAAATGGTGTCGCGGGTCGGAAGTTCCCTAATACTTAAGCGTACTGCAAGGTCCTTCGTCCTCTTTAAAGCATGCCCGCAGAGCATCCGCCACACACTCTCATCGCAACAGAGTGTTATGGTGATTTTTCCACCACCGTGCCGACGTTGACTGCAAGGCCACATCTAAAAGTGGCATCCGGCTTTCAGCTGGGACCATGTCTTCCACCTTGGTAATAAAAGTATTGACTGCCCGCATGTTCGACAAGGTGGGATATCCGCGGATCTCAGTCCCTACCCATCGGACTTGGGCAATGGAGGCACATCTCCGCGTGGTGGTCTCATACCCCCCTTGCTGCCAGTCTTCCCAAGCGAGTTCGGATCCGAGCTCCGAGCTCTGCACACTCCGCCAACTGACAGAGCCAGTCGCGGTCGGGTTAATATAATCGTCCCGCTTTCCTGCAGTCATCTGATAGAGATGGTCCATCATTTGAGCATCCTCCCGATTGTCCACCGTTTCTGTATATCGCGGGCCCTGATACGGGTCGAGAGGCTGGGTGACCCGTACCTCCCCATCCTCAAAGATCATCAGCTCCTTCTTAAGGTCGATGATGGCGTAATTCTCAAAAGCCCAATCAATGCCGAGTAAGGCAGGATAGGGATCCTTGTCGCCCATGATATCAATAACCTCAAAATCGGTGTATGTCTTCACCCCCGCAACGTCGACCTCGACACCCTCGAGCTGGCCGATTGGAAAAATGCAATACTGGTTCGCCATCCTGAGTTGGATTGGTGAGTAGGCTAGCCGTGGCCTTGCAAGAGCCTCCCATGTCTTTCGTGGCAGAATGTTGACGTCGGACCCCAAGTCCAACATGGTGTCGCTGATTTGGAACCCTGCGACCTGCGTGTTAAGCCGGAATTCTTTACCGGTTCGTTGCTTGTTCCGCTTGACCCGCTGCATGTATTGAGGCCAGCGTCCGCTGGATCTCTAAGTTCTGTGTGCCCCTGCAGTGCTCCGTCCAGAGCATGCTTGAGCTGCTGCCGCAACGCAGCGTTATCAACAATCCTGAGGAATAGCCGGAGCCAATCCTTGACCACAGTACCTGCGACGTTCTGCGCACCAGATTCCGGCAGCATGGGCTCCTCCAAACCTCCCTCGTTCCGCAACTGGGCGAACGCCTCAACTGCCTCCTGGAAATACTTCTTTTGGACTTCGGGCCTGATCAACTTCTTCGGGGATGCCGGCCGAACCACTCGTGCTGGCTCCTTCCCGTGGGCATCCTCTCCAGTCTTCTTTCCGCCCCTCGTCACGATTGCGATGTTCTGCAAGTCTGGGGCGGCAGTCCCTCGCGGCTCTGAGTTTATCATATTCGCTCCCCTCTGCCTCGCCCGTTCTTCCCACTTCTTGATGAGCTCCGGACAGTCTTCTGTAGCGTGGGCGTTGACCCGGCACTGGGAACACCAGGGTCGTCGCGGAAGGGGACATTCTCGAGCCACATGACCCTCCTGGTCACAGTTGTAACATTTTACCGGACCGCGTCCGCCTGTGCGGCCTCCCCGCATGCCTCCGCCTCTTCCCCTCGGAGCCTCGTTCACCCTGTAGGAGGGACGATCCAGTCGATCCGCAAGTGGGTCGAGCGCCCTGCACTGCTCAGTGTTGTGAGTCGTGGACACACAAAATTCGCAGTACACATTATTCGGGACCGTGGAGTACTTCTGTAATATCGGGCACATCCGAGGAGGATGCCCCAGCGTCCGGCAAATCTCGCAGTACTCTGTGGTGGAGGAACCCGGTTGCGGTGGGAACCTCGCATAAGTCTGTTGCGGCTGGTATACTCCCTGCGGGTTTATTGGCGCGATGCCACCAGGCGGTGGACCCCCCTGAATAGTTGTGACCGAGGGTCCTGTCCCTGCACCGTGTAACCGAGGACACTCGGTTGCGACGTGGCCCTCGACCAGGCAATGAGTACACCAAACATTCGGTCGCGCTGGTCTCACTGGCTGAAGCTCCTTGAGCTTTTCAGTCAAGCTGGCAATCTGGTGTTGCAACCCTATCAAAGAAGAATCTTGCGGGGCCGCCCCCCCCCCCCGATATTCCTGGGGGTAGCCCGCCATGGCTTCAATCTTCATGGCCTGCTCCAAAGCGTCCTGCAGGTTATCAATCTTCTGCTGAGTGAGGGGGGTTCGTGTCAAGGGGAGCAGAGCCTTGATGAACTAGTCCCTCTGGTGGTTTGGATCGATCGGGTAGCTAAGTTTCCCGATCGCGTCCTTGAATCGCCGCATCAACTCCCACGCGGTCTCACCTTCCTTCTGCTTAATTTCCCACAGCTCTGACAGGCCCTGCTGGTCTGTCTGGGGAAGCTTGAATTTGCGGACAAAATCCCGCTTCACGTCCGCAATTACGGGGTTAGGATGAGCCTCGGACCACTTGATAAACCATCGCAGAGCCCTCTCTCTGAGCGTGGTTTGGAATTCTATTAACTTCCCTGCATCTGGCATCTGGCGAGCCCTCTAGATGGCTTCGCACAGGTACCAGTGTTGCTCTACATCATCATTGCCCCGGCCAGAGAACTCTGGATACCGGGTGAAAGATCCAGCCATGTGTACTTGCGGAGAATTGACCAGGATAAAGCCTCTAGGTCCTGGTTGCGTAACGGTCCCACTAGGAAAAATACCACTACTAGTAGCGCTGCAGTTACTGAACGTTACTGACGCTGATGAACTATTGTATGACCGACTCAATGCTTGTAACTGAATAAAAATATTACTTAAAGGTTGATACAGTACCAGGGGAAGGTCGGGATCCTGGCCATGCAGAAGGTGAGAAGTAGGGCTGCCTGGAGGGGTGGGTGCCGTCTGATCTTGAAACATCCGCTGCATCACGCCGTGCCATTCATCATCGGAACTCTCTTCGGGCCGCATCTTTCCATTATCTTCGCTAGTCACTATCTCTCTTTCTCGCATCGCTGGGCTCCCATGCACCCACTGCACTTCCACCGCTATCCCATCTTCTTCCTGGGTATCCAAACCCATAGTTCCTGTCCTCTGAGGTGCCTCCTTCTGATTTTTCCTCTCGATCTCTCTTCTCTTCAAATCTCGCATTACCCTTCTTCGCCACCTATCGGCGATCTGTGCCCGCCGATGCGCACGTCGCTCCCGCAACTTGCATGCGGCTTCAACGTCCATTCCCCGCTCCCCACTTTCACATTCTACACAGCATCGGTCCCCTCAACCCTTCCCCCAGTACGGGAGGTTTACGCTTCCATACTCGGTTTGTGGAATTCAATCAACCCTTCGTCCACCATCAGGGCTTTGATCCACAGCGGAACCTCCTTCAACAGCTTCCCTCTTAGCCCTGAGTGGAAAACAGCCTCGGCTTTCGAGAAGGATTGATAGCACTCAGCAGCAAACTCCACAGTGTATCCTTCCAACGTGGTCCTTACCCAAAAATCCACTGCACGGGTTAGTTCAGTGTCTACCCGATGCAGTGCCACCATGTCTTCGTGCACCCACCTGCGGTTTATCTTCCGCAAACCTTCTTGGGGCAGCGTCGCTCGTAACCTCCGCAACCAATTGTAAAGGTTCGTAGGGAACCTTCCCCAGAAAATTTCGTACGTATCGCTGGCTGAGTCAGAGAAAAGAACAAGCTCCTTGATCGCCGCCTCCTTTTTCTTGGTCAGCTCTGCTTGCTGAGCAATGAACTGGTCAAGATGATCATCCCACCATCGCCGTATCTCTCCTTCAAAAATCCTCGATACCATGATCTAAGTCCCCTCAGAACATGCAGGTCCCGGCAACGGAACCATTTGTTGGTGAGAAGTCAGGTCTCGCGGACAAGACCCAGGTTCAAGAGTTGTGGCCAACAAAGGGGTCCGGTGTAGTCTAGGAACACGCCGGCATTTTCACCCTGCTCTGGAGAGCAGTGCGTCTCACCCGAGGCGTGACGCAACCACATGCAGAAGGGGATGAGATCAATGGCAAGGAACAAACCCGCAACTCAGGAAGGACAGTGCATCGAGTACATATATAGAGTTATATACGCAAGACCACTTAACAAGCATTCAGACATTTGCAAATAAAATTTTAAACCAGCATAAACACATTACAAGCACATAAACATCTTATTGAGACAGCAACCTTCCATTGTATTAATCTCTTGGCCAAACACATGATTACATGGCATTCTCACTGATAGCTTACAAATCTGATACAGATGGATTTTGGAACAGAAAGGTAGAATAGAGAAGATGAGGAACCCTAGGAAGGTCATGCATGATTCTTCCGCAGTCGCTCTGTGCGCCTTTCCCTGTCTCTAGCCTCGCAACCTCTTCAGCCTTCTCTTTCTCAGCCGGGTGACTGTTATTTATTCACCCGCTCTCGCGACTATCAGTTCCTCTGTGTCTTTACTTCAGCTTCTCCCAGCTTCTCTACTGTTATCTCACACTGTTTTACTTTCTCTGTCACTGGAAGTTTCTTCATTTGTAATTTCTGTCTCACATTCTAAACACAGACGTATTTCCGTTGGGCCACCCTTGGAGAAGCTCACATTCTCTTTTGAAGGTGGGCATGTCACGGCTGTCATGTGTATTCATACCAACCTGAAAAGGTCAAAATTCAAAAATGTCTTAATAAGATTTCAAAACTAAACAAAAACAAGGGCCCCAACAGTTCCCATCCTGCAATAGCAAGAATCCTGGTCCATTGACAAAGTCTTCGTAGCTATGCCAACTCTTCGGAAGCCCAAGGAGAGCCAAGCTCACCAAGTCTTCATCATCGACAGTAACCCCCACACTTGCCAGTTCATCCTTGTAGTGGACAAACTTCGTGAGGTATTTTGGAATACTGTCGCCCTTCTCCATTTTTATTTTTCTGAGCTTGTCTTTAAGCGCCAACTTCCTCTGGTCGCTTCTGCTTTGGAAAAAATATGTCAAAGCCTTCCACATTAAGAATGGAGTGGCTTTCCCGTGAAGGCTGGACACAATATGGTCCTTCACACCTTCCAACAGAATTATTCTTTTCTTTGCTATCTTCTTTTTCCATGCGTCAAGTAATGCAGCATCGCTAGATCCCGGCTTAGGAACATCGCTATCGATGAACTCCTTCAGTCCATTATCCTCCAGCACCGCCTCCATCCTATCCTTCCAGGCTATGTAATTCGAGCTCCCATCAAGGGCATACTCTAATCACAACCCATTGAAAGACATTTCAATGTATACTCAACTTCTGCACCAAGAATTTTCTGTAGCAAATTCGAATTGTCCACCAGCACAAACTCAACAATTCTTCACAATTGAAATCTTCAAGAATTAACACTCATCTGATACCATGTAGAAATTGAGGAGGCTGTGTGATGCATGCATATATCCGTATTATCTAACAATATTTAACTTCTTGCTAAATACATAATCCTTCCACTGTTAATATTTTGCGGAAATTAAACATTCAATTGCAAACACATGAAGCAATAAAAACAATCGCACATAACACAGTTGTTTAACAGGAAATCCTAAAGCTAAAAACCCCAACTATCATATATTATGTTTCATGGAGATCATATAACAATCTCATACAAAGCTTAGTACATCAAGCTCTCAGTACAATCAATCATCACACACTAATCAGAATAAATCTGCAAATCCATGCACCAATTTCTTGCCACCTGCTAGCCTGCCTCCACTGCGCAATCCCCGCTGAAGAATAGCTCTGAATGAATTTAAATTACCCTTGCCTTGACTGCATAATCCTCATTGGAAACTCCAATGTGTGTGTGGTGCAATCAATGTATCACTATAGTCACAACAAATATTCCATCTTGCCCTTTCACCTATCTCTCCACTGGGTCTCCACTGGAACTGACATGCACTGTAGTTAACTGTTTTATTGTTCAGTTGATTAATGAGTTATTATTTGTGAATTAATTCACTCCAATCTCACTAGTGTATCATTCAGTTAGACTAGATACAACTAGCTCAACTGATTTTAACTCCATTAAACGAGTTAAACGGAATAACAACTCCATGAACTACTCTTCAAACTCTATCATAAATTTTCCACTTCAGTTCTAACTGAGTCCTCCATGCATGAACCACCAGTAAACCCTAGGAATTGCATAATTCCTTCAGCCCACTGATTTGACAAATATGTGCACTTAAATTAAGTGCTCCAAGGGAATAAGTTGATGCTTATTGTCGGATTATTATTAAGAGATAATAATAATCAACACTTCTATTTTTAGATCGAAGATCTATAAATAGACTTCGCCCAATATTATAAAAATAGAATTTCATATATTTTTCCAAATTGATCAACCATCCACAAATAACATCCTGCAACTTCTGAAATATGATCACCATGTCTAAAAATAGACATATTCTAAAAATAGAATTGCGCCAAAAATAGCATGCAGGCCCATTTAGTGAAGGCGACTCTTTTCACTAAGCTCATCATCTTGTTGAATCTCAACATATTCATCAAGGAGAGATAGCTCCTTTTTATAGAGGAAAAGGAGGAGGTTAGGATCCCTATAAAGGTGGAAGGGAGGCCTATCCTTTAGGAAGTTCCCATAAGAGGTGGAAACCATAAACCTAAAGGAGGTAGTCTGTGGTGTATCAGTTCAACCACTTCCAATGACTCATCCTCGAAGTTTTTGTGATCGAAACTTGGCCTCTATTTTTAAAAAAAAATCCATAAACAGATTGGCGCAGGCATCTAACTGAGATAGAGCGCCAGCTGGCGCGGGTGCCAGTGTTAATCTGCCTCATTGGCGTGAGTGCATAACGGGCTACCAATGTCAAGGCAAAAACAGGTGTTTTTAGTGGTCTGCTCAGGAAATGGTCAACATAAGGAATGTTGTCCTCATGGAAAGGGATGAAATGATGGTATTTGCAAGGCATGACACTTCTGATTAGTCACAAAAATGACCCTCCAATGTGCGAGATGGGGATTGCAGGGACAGTGACAAAATTTTATGTAACAGATGCCCCCTAAAGTATGAAGTCTGAACATGAGTGAGGGGTGAAATGATTTACAAGTACGTGCAAGGAACCAGACGTTGTTGTCGAGAGACCTAAAAATTAAGCATAGATACATATACATAACTGAAATCTCTGTTGAAAATACATGAATCCATGGTATAGGTGCAGCTCTGCATCAAGAAGAGGATCATGTGAATGGATCCTCGGCATCGACGCAGCCATCTGAATGAAGGGATAATATGAAATAGATCTACGGTATGGGCGCAGCCATCCGTATAGAGAGGATCAAAACAAGGGAACCCACGGTATGGTCGCAACAATCCATCTAAATAATCATGTATATAATCATGAATGACTCATCACTCCTCGCAACTTGGACTTTTGTGATCGAAGCCCAAGGTCTTGCGCTCCACACTACCCGATCAAAGTAAAAATTCCAACATGTGAATAGACGTTTTGAAGTTGAACATGCTAGAAAATCACTTGATTATCGGTCAATGATGTGAACCATTAATAAGTGTGAGAGAAACCACCAATAATGACAATGGCTCTCAAGGTACAACTAGTACAATCCACATAATGTGAACAGTGAGATGAAGTCGAACATCCGTGAAATCACCCAATGGAAGGCCAATGATGTGAACCCGTCATCGAATGCGAAGAACTTGCCATTAGGGCATGCAAGCTCTAAGGTACCAAAAAGGAGTCTCTAGATCAACTTCCTGGATAATGAGCAAAAGTCGACAAGAAGCGATCCGTCGAAGGAGGGTCATAATGAATCCCACATCATCGACATGAAATAGATAATTTAATATGAGTGTAAATCAATACTGTAAAAGAGGATCAAGGAATGTACAAACTACAGAAGGATTTTCTCTTGAACATATAGGTGACATGACCCTGTAATTTGTCAGCATTTGACTCAAATAGGATCAGAGGTCATGTTGAAAATATTTGTAATCGAATGAGAGGCAAACCGATTTCCCAAACCCATGGAGGAAAAGTGACAGAATGAAGATATCCCAACCTGACACGAACTGCAAACAAGTTTCATGTTCAAGAGTGACATACTGTCGACACAACTGATGAATAACTTCCATTTTCCCTCACCATTTCTAGTGAGTACCTCTTTATTTTTACACAAGCTTGAAGAGGATAGCATATGCTTGTCATATAAGTTTGTCCTTCGGACAAATCCATCCTAGTACATTTTACGAGCCCTAGGAAGGAGGAACTCGGCAACATCATGATGAATGTATCCAATGTCATTTAGTTTTAATGAGTCTGACAAAGGAAGAACTTGACAAATTTTCATATTTAGAGAGTTTGAAAAGAAGCGGAAAAGAAAACTCCAACATTTCCCTTTTCATAAATAGTCCCTCAGATCCAAAAAGGTAGAAAAAAATATTTTAAATAACCTCTTAGTCGCAATAGCCTAAGGTATTCCTTAATAATCCATCCCAGCCCGAAAAAGGGGTAAACGTATACTGGGTAGATATCATTTCGCAGCCATTTAACGATTTCAAAATGATAAGAGTCTCGGCAATCTTTTCAATTTTTAAGAGAAAAAAAAGAGTTGAAAGTTGACTCCTCCTGGAGGAACGAGTGGTATTAAGGGTAACAACTGGTTCTGGTGATGGTGGAACTGCTCAGAACAAGTAAAGGTCAAGATGATGGCTAACAAGACTACTCATTGTAGCGCTTCCTCAGGAATGGGTAAAACAATCAAGTGAGGGCATATGATCGGCCAATTAGATGGTGACGATGGAATGAGAAAACCAAGGCTCATCTGGAAAAACAGCCTGATAAAATGGAAATCACGAGAGGTAAAATGGGAATGGTTTCATTTTTACACAAGCTTGAAATCAGGAAACTCTGCTTGAAGTTGGTTTCATTTTTACACAAGCTTGAAACAAAGATAAACTATGCTTGAAACTAGTTTCATTTTTACAAGCTTGAAATGAAACAAACTATGCCAGAAAAAAGTAAGCATGCCCCCAGCATGGTGACTCAATTCAAGGTACATGCCCCCCCAAGCTTCAGTCCATATGAAAGGCAAATGGAGTGAAGGTTCAAATTACGAGATCAAGAGAAAGACTCGACTGGGATTTTACGAGATCTTATCAAAGACTCGAATTGAACGGGAACATGTTTCATAGTTTTAATGAGGTTGACACATTAAAATAACTATCCTCGTGACCTAATTCATTTTTTAACGAGGTTGACATAGAAGATGAACTATCCTCTGACGAGCTTGTTTCATTTTTTAAAGATCTTGACACAAGAAAAACGAACTCTGCTCCTACAACCTTGTTTCATTTTTTAAGGAGCTTGACACAAGAAAAACAAACTCTGCTCCGGTGACCTTTCATCATGATGAATAAGAAGTCATGGCTTCCAAGAGTCCCACACCAAATGGGAGAACAACATTTTGTAAATCAGGACCCAATGCCCCCAACACACGATGCACAATGACACTATCATTGAATGTGCGCATGGGACAGGTAGCCACATAATTAACCTGTGGCGGGGAAGACACAACTGGCGTATAAAGACCCAGAAGGGATGATGGTGGACCATATGTCACGTCAGGACCAAAGAATGAAAGTTGATCAATGGTCACGATCCAACCTTTGTGTGGAAAACAGATCACACGAAAGAGGGAAGAGACAACCGCCCCATGGCATAAGCATAGTCACAGCCCAAGAGTAAATTAAAATCTAAGGGACCTTGGACCACCATCACGTCTATATAGACAGTTTTTTCTCCCAAAGTAACAGGAAACTTTGGAAGGATCCCTAATGGTTGATTGTTTCTTCTGTTAAATGCCAACAGATTCTGCGTAATAGGAACAAGCGATGGAGAACCAAAATCTTTCCAAGTAGTGGAAGACAGAATACTAACAAACGTGACTTCATCTATAATGGTGTTGGGTATGACCACATCAAAGGTCTGTACCGTGATCTCAAAAGGCACATAAGAAGGAAGGCGATATCGTGCAAATCGACTCCAATCGAAGGAAGCGATCAAACTACTTGGAGGGGGTACCATAGAACTGAGATGGTCATCCCCTGGTGTTATCGGAGCAAGAGGAGCATCCTCCTGGACCTCCATCATGGGAGCAGGAGGAGAAAATTCTTGAGTTATAGGGACAGGAGAATCTTTCTCCAAGTTTGAGGAATCAGAAGAAGCAAGAAGAACATGAGAGGGATGAGATCCACTCTCGATGGAAGAGACTTAATGAACCATGGGAGGGATCAGATCGACCGATTCCACGACCAATGGTTGGTCGGGAATGGATTCATGAATTTGAAATTTTGAGGGAGTGGGATCGACCAAGGATAACTCTTGATCGACCGTTGAATCGACTAGCAGAGGACTCGAAGAAAGCTTTTGGTAACCAACCGGAAGGCAGAGCGCAAAAACAGCAGGGTTTTCCAACACTCTTGTGGCTTCATCCATGTACGGAAAAAGGTGAATGGGATGATGCCCTTCACACAACTTACAGGGATTCATGATCTTACCCTGTTTATTACAAGTTTTATCATTACTAGTTGAAGATGTGCCAACAATATGACTTCCAAAAGCCAAAGGAAATGACGGCCGGCCGTCAGACCATGCTTCAAGTACCTTGGGAATGTCAGGGTAGTCTCGAAGAAAATGGTCACCTTTGCACAACATGCAAGGGAATTTGACTTTCCGAGGAAGGTTGGATGTTTTATTAGTGAAAAGTTTCTGAGGCACAATAGCCACAGAGCTGGCCTCTCTCTTATCTGACTTCTTCTTTTTCGTCTTCTTCTTCTTCTTCTTAGCCACCTGGTTACTACAATCCAGAATTTCACCAGGCAAAGTAAAGGAAGAGGATGAGGAAATAGGTGAAGAAGAGGATAGGTCCACCTTAGAATCAACATGATGTTGTTCAGGTGGAGGAGATGGTTGTACAGAGGGTGGAACATTCGAGAGCATGGAGGTCGAGAATAACCAAACAGGAAACCCAACAATTAACCCAGGCAGGCCAATAGTTTATAGGGGTAGACCACACCCCTTAAACTAGTGCGATTTCGTACACCCATGCGTCAAATCCACCACCATAGGATTGGTTACTCCACTAATGGTTTACAAGTTTATGTGGTTGTGCCATCTCTTGCAGGAGAACTTTGTCTACGCTAGAGAGTGGAGCTAATAGTCCTCAGATCCATCTTTCAATCCCTAGATTCACTTGGAGTGACAGACTAAAGAAGGCAGCTCCTAATATTTTTACTTGCAGGATTTTTGTAAGCAGTTTTTTCTCACAGACGTGCAGTGCGAGCATTCAAGACTGACCTGCACACAGGAAAGCGCACTTTTCAAAGCCTTTTCTGCACAAATTATAGAATGAGATTTTTCTCCCTATATTCCGCATTTTTTTGCTTGTAAGTGTGCTCGGAAGCCCCTAATGTATCTGCCAGCACTTGTGTTGATACCCCACAGCTTCTGAGAACTTACTTTTAGCTGCCTTCTATAGGCTTAAAGTTAGTTTTTCCTTCCAGATACCAATATCGGTCCAAAATATCACTATTCACCGATGTGTCATTGACGAGGGTGCATTGACATGCATCATGTCAAAAAAAATTGGAAGAAGTTGGGTTTTCCTGAACTAAAACCCTCAGAGTCCATTTTAAGTTTCTCCTCATGTAATAATTTTACTATATATTTGTATTCTTGCTTTCTGAATCATGTTTTAAAAAGGATTCCATCATCATTTTCATTCACTTTATCGAAAGGTATATGAAATCCTCTTCTTTATTATATATTTAATGTTTACATATAATTCCATATTACTCTTATATTTCATCATTAATGAAGTAGATTGTTGCTAACATAAGTCTAAGATCGAATAAGTTATATCTTTGTGCGAACAATCAATGCGTTCTTTAAACGGTCAGCCGTTCTTTGAAAGCGATCGACTCCGTTGCTGAAGCGATTGACGGAATTCTTTGAAAACGACGTGAAGCACGCAATTTTACTATCCGTAATTTGCGATTCTAGAAGAGTATTTTTTGGAACAATGGAAACAACATGAAGACATGGTTACACGGATTATCCTGAAGATAGTACTCTTTTTGTATCTGTTGTAACAATATCTTTTTATGGAAGAACAGAATAGCCCTGTTTTAAGAAAGAAGAACAGATTTGGGATAAACGTAGATTTGCTCTATTGTAATTGTAAGAGATGTCTCCTCTTTAAAAAGAGGAGACATCATCATTAGAAGGGAGTTCGAAAACTACAGGAGAACATTGTGTTTGAGAGGACAGGAGCTAGACTCCATTTGTAATGTATCATTTCTTTTGACAGATGAATAAAAGTTCCTGTTGAGCGCTTCAATTTAATTCTTTCCCTGGGGAATCTTGTGAGAGGGAAAGGGCCCGCCTTCCTCACAAGATTCACCTGACTGTTCCTGTACTTTGTTAGATTTCTTTATGACATTTGCACTTTACTTTGATTCTGTTTGCTGAAACACCAGTTACACAGTTCTGTAGTTTATTGAACATTCTGTTTCCCTTAACGCTGCATGTGTTTAGTACAT
>CM076578.1:203636408-203855279 GCA_034641835.2 Pinus albicaulis | reverse complement strand
ACAACCCCTACATTCGAAATTCCTGGCCACCAGCCCCATTTAATTATGTTTAAATCCTTTCGTGGCCAAAAACACTCGCCTTCTATTTATCGTTACCCTTCCTGCTCACAAAAATACATTATTCAAAGCTTAAATCCGCCATTAAAATTTGTATCGGGCCCAGCCCTTGAGGTCTCAACCTCCTCTGTTTTTATTCCCATGTGACCCGAGCGCAAAACCGTGTGCCTAATTGAACGAGGCTCATCGCTTTATGTTTTTGGGCACGTCTGGAGCTATCCGATCAAGAACAAATCGACAGAGCGGAGCCGTGCTTACCGTGGTGGCCCCCGCGCCTGAAAACTGGCGGTTAATTCCGCACCGCCATTGCTGGGCGAGGGATATTTCCCTTCGAGCCAGCGATTCCATAGATCGCATGACAAGTGTCCAAGTGTACGATGCTGAAACCGCCCATTTCGCGCATTAAAGATCAGACCAAAAACGGGCAGCGGAATTCACCGTCGCCGTCAGATCTGCCAGCTTCCATCTAACGGCGATCATCCTCCGGACCTGCACGAACAATAACAAAGGGAGATCGTACTCCAGGCCCGCTATCTGTCCCTCCAAATGCTGTTCCAGCCGTCGATCTCATTTTAAGGACGAAGGGTCAGGATCGTCCGCGTAATTGATTGTTGACTAAGTCCACCCCCCGCCACGCCATCAACCCATATCTCCATGTCATGCCCTCCATGCAATCTATCGTACATCCACTTGTCTAAATCCGATTCATTTATTGTATTTTGACGTTCTTACATTATAACCCTTTGCCAGCCCATTCTTCGCTATTCCATTACATTTTCTCCACCACCCTGTAGTCTTTTCGCCAACTCCACACGCCATTACCATTTAGCCATGTCCTCACCGCTACCATCGTTGAAACCTCCACGTCCCTCGCTCTTGTGTCTGGTTTTCTCTAACGTATTTGTGGGTTTTGCAAGTTTATATTGAGAAGGAGCTGTCGTAAGGGATCGCCTTCATTACAGAGGCCAAGATATTCTCTAAGGACAGTTATTAAAAGCCAAAATTTAAGAAGGAGGCTGGCGGTAGTTGCTATGATATGACCAAATTAATGGGAGCAGAAATAAAATCCATCGAATCCTGCAAATACATCTAGGGGCAAGATTACGCAGCAAGGCAATATTAATTGGGCGGCATACAAATACCAGAGAATGATCGAGAAACTGAGCCTCAAGCATTTAAAACCTTAGATGTGGATTCAAAATATGAGAGGCAGAAAGTACAATTATCCTCCAGGTTTAATCCTCAGTAGATTTCTCTCTCGAAGAAAGTACAGAGTATTGCATATTTTATCTTGCACATCTCATCTCTAGAGGAATCTACACCTACAACATTTACTCCATGGAGCAGTAGCAGAGTACACTCAGCATTTCAAGGTTTTCAAGTAATATGGGCGCGAGGTTTTTTCCGCCATTTTGTTCAAATCAAATCATTAAATGTGCATCACCTACCTCTTCTTCTACAATTTTCTATTTCCTCTATAAATAATAGGAACAAAGACATTTTAAAGGTTCCAAATTTCTATCAGAAAACTGTGCAGTGAAAGGCTTTTGTATACATCTTGTAAAGTTTCTGTATGAAGGCTCAGAGCCCGTAGGGTTTCAGTGAGGAGGAGTTATAACTGTAATGAGGATTCTGGTCTTTGGTATCCCACAGTATGTAATCTTTTCTTATGTGTAAATATAATATCTCATTTCATGCTATTTATCTTCTTGTATCATGTTCTAGAATGCGAGTGGCTCACCGGTCTTAAGTAAGGATTCATCCTAGTTGGTGCCCATACTTGGATTAGTCAAGCACTTTAAATAGGCCTAGTCATGATATACTGTTCCATGTTCATTTCATCCATATTTTCTGCTATATTAGTTACTTGAGGAGGGTGCTTTTAAAACACCATTTTCATGTATGGATTCTTAGTTGGATAAGCCCATATGTGGTTTTGTTGTGTATCTGGGTATCAGCCTCATGTTAACTAGTATCTCCTTCATGTTTTCCTCACTGCATCCACTTTCTGATATTTGATTTCTGTGGCATACTATTTGAACTGGCCCTCTTTGCAGTAAGCTGTCTCTTAATTGTCTGATGCTTTTGTATTGGAGTTTTGCATGTTGTTCCTACATTATTCTTATCTTTGTATCAGCTTCTGAGAGAGTTTGGTTCCATTTAAACTAATTTCCTTATTTTGCAAGAGATAGTAAGAGAGCTTTTGGATTGACAACCCAAGGTATATTATGAACTCCTTGCTATGTTAAGATGTCCTAGGCACTGGTCTATAGCAACTCTAGGCTGTCTCTAGGGTAGACAAGAATTGTCGAAAACATCTTTTTGGCGCCGTTGCTGGGGACGAATTTGAGAATATCAGTTTCCTTGGGCCTCGACATATCATATTCACTCTCTAATCAGGTGAGCACAGAGAGTTGAAGAGCTGCGTATCTCTCACCTTGGCGACTCCACTGTTATTTATTTGATAAATCTATTGGTAGTCCTGGCTCCTCGTAAGCCACATTTGAGGTCAGATTACTCTAAGTTAAAGACATCCCCTGTATCTGACCCAAAGAAGATTATTCATAGAAGAAGTTGGAAAGAAAGACAATCAGCCCGTGCTGAAGTCCCTGAATATTCTGTAGAAGATCAGCCATCCTCTTCTTCTCAGGAAATCCCAGTGGAAAATCCCGACTTCACTGAGGAAAATCCCGAATATTACTTAGATAGCCCACCCAGGGGAAGTGCTAGAACCGAAGATAACCCTCATCCTATCCCTGAGGCTGAAGAAGTTAAAGAAGTCACAGAAGTAGCTGCTGTTAACCATGAACTATTCCCATCTACACCTCAAGCTTCTGTGCAATTTATTCCTATTGTTATACATACTCCACTTCCTCCTCCTCCCCTTCCTTCATTTGTACATCAAATTGTTGCACAACCCCCACCTCCTCCAATGGCTAATGTTCTTGCTTTCCTATTGATAAAATACGCTCCACTGGCCTTACCCCAAGTGCTAAATGATATGCCACAGGATTATTTGAAGATTTTGCCTAGATTTAATGGAGAAAATGATATTGACGCTCAGAAACATCTTGAGGCTTTCTGCTCCTTTGCAAAAAAATTAAATGTAGAACATTTGGATGTGGTCTTGAGATTGTTTGTGCAATCTTTGGATGGTGAAGCCAGAAAATGGTTCAAGACATTGGGAAACCGTTCAGTAACCACCTGGGATGACATGGAGAATACTTTTCTCAGGAAATGGGGGGAAAAGAAAGATCATGGGATGTGTCTTACTGAGTTTAATACTCTGAAGAAGAAACATAATGAGGGAGTGGCAGAGTTTATCAAAAGATTTAATAAGCTATATTTGAGCCTGCCTCCTGATATGAAGCCTCATCAGAACGCTGCAAAAGTTGTTTTCATTGCAGCTTTTGACTCAGATTTCGGTTTCTCCCTCAGGGAAAGAAAACCTTCTACCTTAGATGATGCTTAGTCAGATGCTCTTGAGCTGGAAGCAAACTTTTCCTCCACTGGAAAATTAAAAGGAAAAGCTGAACAGGAAACTAGGAGGAGAGGCAAAGAAGAGGTTTCCACCTCTAATCAAGATAAGGATGCAGATAAGATGGATGAAATAAGTAAGATGGTTAAGAATATGGTCAAGCTTGAGTTGGAGGCTAAGAATGCAGCTCCCAAGAATTTCTATAATGCTCCAAACAGAGGATACAATCCCTAGTACAAGAGACCACCCCTGCAAATATTGCCAAGGGAAGCAAAGGAGCAGCAAGATCAGGTACCACATCCACTGTACCTGGAAGGTCCAACAGATGACTCCACTGAAGACGCTGCTTATGAACTAGAAGATTCAAATTTTGCGTTCTCAAACAACGATGAAGTGGAATGCCCGTTTCAAGAAGAAGAAGAAGCAGAGATTGATCATTATTGTAAACAATTTGCTGATTTCATGCAAGCGAAATTCAATGTAAAATATGATCTCAGATCCTCAGGAAGAGGACCCGGACTCAAGATGAAGAACATGAGCCACTTCAAAAGGGGGAACCTGCTCAGAGAGAACCATCAGTACAAAAATCTGCAGAAAAAGGTAATAGTCCTCTGAACAAGCCTTCACAGTATAATGACCAAGCCTCTTCTTTTTCAAAAATAGTCAGTCCTCCCAATGCTGAGTCAGTGTCAAGAGAAGTCAAATTTTCAGCTGAAAATAAAGAGTCAAAAGAGGTTGTGATAGAAAATCCCCCTCCTGCTTTTAGTTTGCAAAAAGAACTTGAGAAAATTAAAATTCCAGTCCCCTTGACCGAGTTGCTAAAACAGCCTGCATACCAATCTCAAGTTACTTCCTTCATACTCCCTGTTGAAGCTCCAATAACTCCAGATAGTCTTAACCTCCAAGAAGAAAGACCCCTGGTAGTCTTTGGCCCACATGTCGAGGAAGTAGATCCTTCTACTCCTCCTTTTTATGTGTCTCTAGTTATTCATGACCTGCTGTTACACAATTGTATGCTAGATTCTGGGGCTTCCCATAATCTTATGCCTTTGTCAGTCATGGAACAATTAGGATTACAGATCACACGTCCATATAAAGACCTATATTCATTTGATTCCAAGAGAGTTAAATGCTTGGGGATGATTAAAGATTTAGTGGTCAATTTGGCCCAAATTCCAGCAAAAAGTGTAGTTATGGACATTGTGGTTGCTGATATCCCAGCCCGCTTTGGTATGTTGCTGTCAAGGTCCTGGGGTACAAAAATTGGTGGGTCAATTAAGCTGGATTTAACATATGATACCATCCTAGTTTTTGGAGGCCAGGAGAGGAGGTTATACAGGGAGACTCGATTTGTTAAAATGGTAACTGAGGCTGACTGCTCAGAGAATTCTCCAGTTTACAACAAAGAGGGAGATTTCTCATGTTTGATGTTAGAAGAAAACCAAAATTATGCCCATGAGCCCTCCTTTTGTCAAATCCAAACTAAGCAGCCTCCAGAAGATCAGGAGGCAGAAATCTGGACTTTACATTTTGATGGAGCAAATTCAAGAGAAGGTAATGGAGCTGGAGTGTTATTAATCTCTCCTATAGGAAAATGGGTGCCACTGTCCTTTAAATTGGAGTATGAGGCTACCAATAACGTAGCTGAATATGAAGCACTTTTATTGGGATTGCAAACAACCAGGAATATGAATATAAAGAATTTAAAAATTCTGTGAATTGGTTGTTAGGCAAGTCAGAAATCAATGTCAAACTAAGCATCCTCGGCTGAGGGCATATAGAAATGAAGTTTGGGACATGGTGGAGAATTTCTTTTCAGCCTTTAACATACAGTTCATGCCTCGGGAGCAGAATCGAATGGCGGATTCTCTTGCTGAGGCTGCTAGTACATTCCGTCCTCCTTAGAACCCACTCTTGAGGTATGAAATTGAGGTACGTTATAGACCATCAATTCCAAATAATATTAAGCACTGGCAGGTATTTGAAGATGATGAAAAAATGAAGAGATTCCTGGAAACAGTGGGAGAATTCTCTAATATGGAGATTGATGATGATGAGGAAGAAGCTGAAAATATTGTAGAAAACAAATGGGAAGAAAAAATAGCAGGTAATAAAGTGCTGCAACTGAAAGGAAATGTTATCCCTAGAGGGCTAGTGCCCCTAGAAATATTATTTGATAAAAATGATGTTCCATTGTAGCACAGTAAAGTAATAGAAGAAGATCAAATGGAAGATTTAAATCTGGGTATTGATGCTGACCCAAAAATTGTAAAATTATCCAAGAAGGTTTCAGAGGAATATAAAAGAAAATATTTGAAATTATTTCAGTCATACAAGGATGTATTTGCATGGTCCTATCAGGACCTAAAAAATTTTGATATTAATATAATGCAGCATAAAATTCCTCTGAGGGAACATGCAAAGCCTTATAAGCAGAAGCTCAGACAGATAAATCCTCTGCTGCTTCCCTCTTTTGAAAAAGAAATCAAGAAGCTACTGAAGGCCAAAATAATTGTGCCATTGAGATACTCAGAATGGGTAGCAAACCTTGTTCCTGTTCGAAAGAAAAATGGAGAAATAAGGTTGTGTGTAGATTTCAGAAACTTAAATAGATCATATTTGAAGGATAATTATCCATTGCCTAAGATGGACCACATCCTGCAGAAAGTGGTGGGAGCATCTAGAATGTCAATGATGGATGGTTTTTCGGGTTATAATCAGGTGGCTGTGTTACCAGAAGATCAAAAGAAGACTGCTTTCACCACGCCATGGGGCACATTCATGTATGCCAGGATGCCTTTTGGGTTAATTAATGCAGGAGCCACCTTTCAGAGGGCTATGTATATTTCTTTTTTTGGTGAACAGGATAAATTTCTGGTGGTATATCTGGATGATATCACAGTATTTTCAAAGGATGATGTTGAACACATTCAGCACTTGCAGAGAACCTTTGAAAAATGCAGAAGGTATGGTCTTTGCCTCAATCCTCAAAAATCTTTATTTGCATTAGATGAGGGAAAACTCTTAGGGCACATTGTAACTAAAGACGGTGTGAAAATAGACCCTAAGAGAGTTGAAGTTATAAATAGTATTCCTTTACCCAGGAATAAGAAGGAAGTGTAAGTGTTTTTAGGGCGAATCAATTTTCTGAGAAGATTTATTCCAAATTATGCCGAGATAGTTAGGCATATAACTGATATGCTTAAAAAGAATAATGAGGTGAAATGGTCCCAAGAATCTAGAGATGCATTCACAAGGATAAAACAGGCATTTGCTGAAGCTCCTGTACTAGCTGGACCAGATTACAACAAGCCATTTATGATTTTTTCTTTTGTATCACCTCATACAGTAGCTGGAGTCCTGTTGCAGAAAAACGAAGATGGATATGAGCAGCCAATAGCCTTTTTCAGTCAGGTATTACATGATGCAGAATTGAAGTATAACATACTAGAAAAGCAGGCATACGCCCTGGTGAAGTCTCTCAAAGCCTTTAGAACATATGTTTTACAATCCCACATTACTGCATATGTTCCTACAGCAGCTGTCAAAGACATCCTCGTTCAAGGAGATAGTGAAGGCAAAAGAGGAAGATGGATTGCAAAAATACAGGAGTACGATCTGGACATAAAACCCACTAAGCTGGTTAAAGGACAAGGGCTAGCCAAAATTTTGACTGAATCAAATCACCAGGCTCTAGGCATAAATTTATCCATGATAGCGAATGAGGAGTCTGAGAAAGGAGAAGAGCAGCACGGACTAGAGATGGCCACTCAAAAGATACACATGAAATATCTCACTAGTCCTTGGTACAAAGAAATAATTGAATATCTCTTAATACTCAGCTGTCCTCCGGGTTGTGATAAGGTAAAATACAGAGCTGTAAGAATGAAATCGTAGAAATACATAGTTGCTAACGGACAACTGTACTGGAGAGATCATTCAGGTATATTACTATTATGCCTTACAGAAAATTAAGTGGAGAATATAATGACAGAATTTCATGAAGGAATCTGTGGAGGACATTACAGCTGGAGGGCTACAGCTCATAAAATCCTGAAGGCTGGTTTCTACTGGCCAAAATTATTTACAGATGTTTTTATTTGGGTCAGGGCATGTGATAAGTGCCAAATATTTGCATAAAGACATAAATTAACTGCTCTGCCCTTGATTCCTATTCATGTAAACGAACCATTTCAGCAATGGGGATTAGATTTTATTGGAGAAATACATCCCCCTTCAAGTGGCCAACATAAATGGATATTGACTGCAACAGATTACTTTACAAAGTGGGTGGAAGCCATACCTGCGAGAAATGCTACAGATGCTGTAATCATCAAATTCATGGAAGAGAACATCATATCCAGGTTTGGCTGTCCAGCTAGAACTGTAACTGATAATGCATAGGCCTTCAAGTCCAATAAATTTGTAAATTTCTGCCAGCAGTATAATATTGCATTAAATCACTCCACAGCTTACTATCCACAGGGGAATGGCTTGGTAGAATCTTCCAACAAAACTCTGGTGAGGGCCTTGAAGAAGACAATTAATGAGAATCAAAAGAATTGGGATTCCCAATTGAAATTTTCTCTGTGGGCGAATAGAGTAACTAGCAAGAGAGCAACTGGGAAATATCCTTATGAACTGGTAAATGGGCGAGCAGCTGTGTTTCCTGTGCAATTGGCATTTCCAGTGGCACGTTTCATGCAGGAAAGTCAGGAAGAACCAGATGACATGGTCAGAAGAATTAACCAACTGGTAGAATTGGAGGAAACACGGAGCCAAGTGAATTAGAGATTAGCGGAGTATCAGGAGAAAATGAAAAACATCTTTGATCAGCATGCAAAAGACAGGAAATTTCAAATTGGTGTTCTGGTTCTCAGATGGGATATTCAGAGGGCTGAAAAGGGAAAACATGCTAAATTTGATCCACTTTGGTTTGGCCCATTTAAGATCATGGAGCTAAAAGGTAATAATACATTTATTTTAGAAAATTTGCAGGGTGATCTGCTGGACGCCCCTGTAAATGGCCAATTTCTTAAGCCCTACTTTCAATTCTGATTTAGGCATAACAAGCCTGATGTACCATACTGTATATAAGTTTTGCTTCAGTTTTGGTTTTATGAGTGCACTGATGAATTATGAAGAAAAATGCTAAAAGAGTAAAAGATCAAGGTAAGCACAGAAATGATTAGTGGTTTGCAGGTTCTCGCCACGTCCATGGAGGAACGTATTGTCCCCAGATGGAGCCGATGTTGTGCATAACAGCCCCTACATTCGAAATTCCTAGCCACCAGCCCCATTTAATTCTGTTTAAATCCTTTCGTGGCCAAAAACACTCACCTTCTATCTATTGTTACCCTTCCTGCTCACAAAAATACATTATTCAAAGCTTAAATCTGCCATTAAAATTTATATCGGGCCCAGCCCTTGAGGTCTCAGCCTCCTCTGTTTTGATTCCCATGTGACCCGAGCGCAAAACCGTGTGCCTAATTGAACGGGGCTCATCGCTTTATGTTTTTGGGCGCGTCTGGAGCCGTCTGATCAAGAACAAATCGACGGAGCAGAGCCGTGCTTACCGTGGTGGCGCCCGCGCCCGAAAACCGGCAGTTAATTCCGCACTGCGATTGCTGGGCGAGAGGTATTTCCCTTGGAGCTAGCGATTCCATAGATCACATGACAAGTGTCCAAGTGTACGATGCTAAAACCGCCCATTTCGCGCATTAAAGATCAGACCGAAAACGAGCAGCGGAATTCACCGTCGCCGTCGGATCTACCAGCTTCCATCTAACGGCGATCATCCTCCAGACCTGCACGAATGATAACAGGGGGAAATCGTACTCCGGGCCCACTATCTGTCGCTCCAAATGTTGTTCCAGCCATCGATCTCGTTTTAAGGACGAAGGGTCAGGATCGTCCGCGTAATTGATTGTTGACTAAGTCCACCCCCCGCCACGCCATCAACTGATATCTCCACGTCATGCCCTCCATGCAATCTGTCGTACATCCACCTGTCCAAATCCGATTCATTTATTGTATTGTGAAGTTCTTATGTTATAACCCTTTGCCAGCCCATTCTTCGCTATTCCATTACATTTTCTCCACCACCCTGTAATCTTTCCACCAACTCCACACGCCATTACCATTTGGCCATGTCCTCACCGTCGTTATCGTCGACCCCTCCATGTTCCTCACACATGTGTCTAGTTTTTCTAATGTATTTGCGGGTTTTTCAGGTTTATATTGAGAAGGAGCTGCCGTAAGGTATCGCCTTCGTTACAGGGGCCGAGATCTTCTCTAAGGACAGTTCTTAAAAGCATAAATTTAAGAAGGAGGCTAGCGATAGTTGCTATGATATGACCAAATTAATGGGAGCAGAAACAAAATCCATCGAATCCTGCAAATACATCCAGGGGCAAGATTACGCAGCAAGGCAATATTAATTGGGCAGCATACAAATACCAGGGAATGATCTAGAAACTGAGCCTTGGGTATTTAAAACCTTAGATGTGGATTCAAAAGATGAGAGGCAGAAAGTACAATTATCCTCCAGGTTTAATCCTCAGTAGATTTCTCTCTCAAAGAAAGTACAGAGTATTGCATATTTTATCTTACGCATCTCATCTCTAGAGGCATCTACACCTACAACATTTACTCCATGGAGCAGTAGCAGAGTACACTCAGCATTTCAAGGTTGTCAAGTAATATGGGCGCGAGGGTTTTTCCGCCATTTTGTTCAAATCAAATCATTAAATGTGCATCACCTACCTCTTCTTCTACAATTTTCTATTTCCTCTATAAATACTAGGAAAAAAGACATTGTAAGGGTTCCAGATTTCTATCAGTAAATTGTGCAGTGAGAAGTTCTTGTATACATCTTGTAACACTTCTGTATGAAGGCTCAGAGCCCGTAGGGTCTCAGTGAGGAGGAGCTATAACTGTAATGAGGATTCTGGTCTTTGGCATATCACAGTATGTAATTTTCTCTTATGTGTTAATATAAAATCTCATTCCATGCTATTTATCTTCTTGTATCATGTTCTAGAATGCGAGTGGCTCACTGGTCTTAAGTAAGGATTCATCCTAGTTGGTGCCCATACTTGGATTAGTCAAGCGCTTTAAATAGGCCTAGTCATGATATACTGTTTCATGTTCATTTCATCCATATTGTCTGCTATATTAGTTACTTGAGGAGGGTGCTTTTAAACGCCATTGTCATGTATGGATTCTTAGTTGGATAAGCCCATATGTGGTTTTGTTGTGTATCTGGCTATCAACCTCATGCTAACTAGTATCTTCTTCATGTTTCTTCGCTGCATCCACTTTCTGATATTTGATTTTTGTGGCATATTATTTGAACTGGCCCTCTTTGCAGTAAGTTGTCTCTTAACTGTCTGATGCTTTTGTATTGGAGTTTTTCATGTTGTTCCTACATTATTCTTATCTTTGTATCAGCTTCTGAGAGAGTTTGGTTCCATTTAAACTAATTCCCTTGTTTTGCAAGAGATAGTAAGAGAGCTTTTGGATTGAAAACCCAAGCTATATTATGAGCTCCTTGCTATGTTAAGATGTCCTAGGCACTGGTCTATGGCAACTCTAGGTTGTCTCTAGGGGTGACAAAATTGTCGACAATAGGAAAGATGGTACAGAGACGCCTGTAGAGGGAAAGATTACACAGCAAGAAATATTAATTGCGCATCATACAAATATCAGTGAAGATCAAGAAAGCCAGTGCCCAGCCTTATGATTTTGAATTTTAATTCAAAGATTGGAAGATAGGGAGTACCATGCACAAACACAGGCAACCTCAAGGTTTTATTGCAGTAGATTCTTCTCTTCCAGTCATGTATAGAACATTTTTATATTTTACGCTTTGTGTCTTGCTAAGAGTATATTTTCATCCTCAGCATTTATTCCATGAAGTAGCAACAGAGTACTTGCACCAGTTCAACACCGTCAAACAGTATAGGCGGGTTTTTCTCGTCAATTTGTTTTAATGAGTCAATTCAATGTACATTACCTACCTCATTCTCTAGAGTTTTCGGTCTTTCCTATAAAAGCCAAGAAGAAAGACATTGTAAAGGTTCCAGATTTCTACCAGCAAACTGTGCAGTGAAAGGCTTTTGTATACATCTTGTAAAGTTTCTGTATGAAGGCTCAAAGGCCGTAGGGTTTCAGTGAGGAGGATTTATAACTGTAATGAGGATTCTAGTCATTGGTATCCCACAGTATGTGATCTTTTCTTATGTGTTAATATAATATCTTATTTCATGCTATTTATCTTCTTGTATCATGTTCTAGAACGCGAGTGGCTGACTGGTCCTAAGTAAGGATTCATCCTAGTTGGTGCCCATAGTTGGATTAATCAAGCACTTTAAATAGGCCTAGTCATGATATACTGTTCCATGTTCATTTCATCCATATTTTCTGTTATATTAGTTACTTGAGGAGGGTGATTTTAAAACACCATTGTCATGTATGGATTCTTAGTTGGATAAGCCCATATTTGGTTTCGTTGTGTATCTGGGTACCAACCTCATGCTAACTAGTATCTTCTTCATGTTTCTTCCCTGCATCCACTTTCTGATATTTGATTTCTGTGGCATATTATTTGAACTGGCCCTCTTTGTAGTAAGTTGTCTCTTAACTGTCTGATTCTTTTGTATTGGAGTTTTGCATGTTGTTCCTACATTATTCTTATCTTTGTATTAGCTTTTGAGAGAGTTTGGTTCCATTTAAACTAATTTCCTTGTTTTACAAGTGATAGTAAGAGAGCTTTTGGATTGACAACCCCAAGCTATATTATGAGCTCCTTGCTATGTTAATATGTCCTAGGCACTGGTCTATAGCAACTCTAGGCTGTCTCTAGGGTAGACAAGAATTGTCGACAACATCTTTATAGCGCCATTGCCGGGGATCGAATTTAAGAATATCAGTTTCCCTGGGCCTCGACAAATTATATTCACTCTCTAATAAAGTGAGCACAGAGAGTTAAAGAGTTGCATATCTCTCACCTTGGCGACTCCACCGTTCTTTATTTGATAAATCTATTGGTAGTCCTGGCTCCTCGAAAGCCACAATTGAGGTCAGATTCCTCTAAGTTAAAGACATCCTCTGTATCTGACCCAGGGAAGATTATTCATAGAAGAAGTCGGAAAGAAAGACAATCAGCTCGTGCTGAAGTCCCCGAATATTCTGTAGAAGATCATCCATCCTCTTCTTCTCAAGAAATCCCAGTGGAAAATCTCGACTCCACTGAGGAAAATCCCAAATATTACTCAGATAGCCCACCCAGGGGAAGTGCTAGAACCAAAGATAACCCTCATCCTACCCCTGAGGCTGAAGAAGTTAAAGAAGTCACAGAAGTAGCTGCTGTTAACCGTGAACTATTCCCATCTACACCTCAGGCTTCTGTGCAATTTATTCCCATTGTTATACATACTCCACTTCCTCCTCCTCCCCTTCCTTCATTTGTACATCAAATTTTTGCACAACCCCCACCTCCTCCAATGGCTAATGTTCCTGCTTTCCTATTGAACAAATACGCTCCACTGGCCTTACCCCAAGTGCTAAATGATATGCCACAGGATTATTTGAAGATTTTGCCTAGATTTAATGGAGAAAATGATATTGACGCTCAGAAACATCTTGAGGCTTTCTGCTCTTTTACAGAAAACTTAAATGTAGAACATTTGGATGTGGTATTGAGATTGTTTGTGCAATCTTTGGATGGTGAAGCCAGAAAATGGTTCAAGACATTGGGAAACCGTTCAGTAACCACCTGGGATGACATGGAGAATACTTTTCTCAGGAAATGGGGAGAAAAGAAAGATCATGGACAGTGTCTCACTGAGTTCAATACACTCAAGAAGAGACATAATGAAGGGGTGTTGGAGTTTATTAAGAGATTTAATAAGTTATATCTAAATCTCCCTGCAGATATGAAGCCTCATCAGAACGCTGCAAAAGTTGTTTTCATTGCAGCCTTTGACTCAGATTTCGGTTTCTCCCTCAGGGAGAGAAAGCCTGCCACCCTAGATGATGCTCAGTCAGATGCTCTTGAATTGGAAGCGAACTTTGCTTCCTATGGAAAATTAAAAGGGAAGGCTGAACAAGAAACTAGGAGGAGAGGCAAAGAAGAAGTTTCCACCTCTAATCAAGATAAGGATGCAGATAAGATGGATGAAATAAGCAAGATGGTTAAGAAGATGGTCAAGCTTGAGTTGGAGGCTAAGAATGCAGCTCCCAAGAATTTCTATAATGCTCCAAACAGAGGATATAACCCCCAGCACAAGAGACCACCCCTACAAATATTGCCAAGGGAAGCAAAGGAGCAGCAAGATCAGGTACCACACCCACTGTACCTGGAAGGTCCAGCAGATGACTCCACTGAAGACACTGCTTATGAACTAGAAGATTCAAATTTTGCGTTCTCAAACAACGATGAAGTGGAATGCCCGTTGCAAGAAGAAGAGGAAGAAGCAGAGATTGATCATTATTGTAAACAATTTGTTGATTTCATGCAAGCGCAATTCAATGTAAAATATGATCTCAGATCTTCAAGGAAGAGGACCAGGACTCAAGATGAAGAACAGGAGCCACTTCAAAAGGGGGAACCTACACAGAGAGAACCATCAGTGCAAAAAGCTGCAAAAAAAGGTAAGAGTCCTCTGAACAAGCCTTCACAGTCTAATGACCAAGTCCCTTCTTATTCAAAAATAGTCAGTCCTCCCAATGCTGAGTCAGTGTCAAGAGAGGTCAAATTTCCAGCTGAAAATAAAGAGTTTAAAGAAGTTTTAATAGAAAAGCCTCCCCCTTCTTTCAGTCTACAAAAAGAGCTTGAGACAATTAAAATTCCAGTCCCCTTGACCGAACTGCTAAAACAACCTGCATATCAATCTCAAGTTACCTCCTTCATGCTTCCTCCTGAAATATCAATTGTTCCTGATATTTTAAACCTTCAAGAAGAAAGACCCATGGTAGTCTTTGGCCCACATGTTGAGGAGGTAGATCCTTCTACTCCTCCTTTTTATGTGTCTCTAGTTATTCATGACCTGCTGTTACACAATTGTATGTTAGATTCTGGGGCTTCCCATAATCTTATGCCTCTATTTGTCATGGAACAACTAGGACTGCAAATCACACGCCCATATAAAGACCTTTATTCATTTGATTCCAAAAGAGTCAAATGCTTGGGGATGATTAAAGATTTAGTGGTCAATTTGGCCCAAATTCCAGCAAAGAGTGTGGTCATGGACATTGTGGTGGCTGATATCCCAGCCCGATTTGGCATGCTGTTGTCAAGGTCTTGGGGTAAAAATATTGGTGGGTCAATAAAAATGGACTTAACATATGCTACTGTACTAGTCTTTGGAGGTCAAGAGAGGAGGTTATACAGGGAGACTAGATTTTTTAAAATGGTAACTAAGGCTGACTGCTCAGAAAATTCCCCAGTATATGGTAAGGAAGGAGACTTCTCATGTTTGATGTTAGAAGAAGATCAAATTTATGCTCATGAGCCCTCCTTCTATCAAATCCAAGCTGAGCAGCCTTCAGAAGATCAGGAGGCAGGAATCTGGACATTACATTTCGATGGAGCAAATTCAAGAGAAGGAAATGGGGCTGGAGTATTGTTAATCTCTCCTACAGGAAAGTGGGTGCCATTGTCTTATAAATTGGAGTATGAGGCTACTAACAATGTGACCGAATATGAAGCACTGTTATTGGGACTGCAAACAGCTAAGAATATGAATATAAAGAATTTAAAAGTCCTGGGAGATTCCGAATTGGTTGTAAGGCAGGTCAGAAATCAATGTAAAACTAAGCATCCACGGCTGAGAGCCTACAAGAATGAAGTATGGGACATGGTGGAGAATTTCTTCTCAGCTTTAAATATACAGTTCATGCCCCGGGAGAAGAACAGAATAGCAGATTCTCTTGCTGTGGCTGCCAGTACATTCCGTCCTCCTCAGAACCCACTTTTGAGATATGAAATTGAGATGCGTTATAGACCATCAATTCCAGACAATATTAAGCACTGGCAGGTATTTGAAGATGAGGAACAAATGAAGAAATTTCTAGAGACAGTGGGTGAATTTTCTAATATGGAGATTGATGATTGTGAGGAAGAGGAAACTGAGAATATTGCAGGAAACAGATGGGAAGAAAAAATAGCAGGTAACAAAGTGCTACAGCTGAAAGGAAATGTTATACCTAGAGGTCTGGTGCCTCTAGAAAGATTATTTAACAAAGATGATATTCCATTGCAGCCAAACAAAGTAATAGAATAAATTCAAGTAGAAGACTTGAATTTGGGCACTGATGCTGAGCCCAAAATTGTAAAATTATCTAAGAAGGTTTCAGAAGAATACAAAAGAAAATATCTGAAATTATTTCAGTCATATAAGGATGTATTTGCATGGTCTTATTAGGACCTAAAAACTTTTGATATTAATATAATGCAGCATAAAATTCCTTTGAGGGAAGATGCAAAGCCTTATAAGCAGAAGCTCAGACAGATAAATCCTCTGCTGCTTCCTTCAATTGAAAAAGAAATTAAGAAGCTGCTACAAGCCAAAATAATTGTGCCACTAAGATACTCTGAATGGGTCGCTAACCTAGTTCCTGTTCGCAAAAATAATGGAGAAATAAGATTATGTGTGGATTTCAGGAATTTAAATAGAGCATCTTTAAAGGATAATTATCCACTGCCTAAGATGGACCACATCCTACAGAAAGTGGTGGGAGCAGCTAGAATGTCAATAATGGATGGTTTTTCTAGTTATAATCAGGTGGCTGTGTTCCCAGAAGATCAAAAGAAGACTGCTTTCACCACGCCATGGGGAACGTTCATGTACGCTAGGATGCCTTTTGGATTAATCAATGCAGGAGCCACCTTCCAGAGGGCTATGGATATTGCTTTTGTTGGTGAACAGGATAAATTCTTGGTGGTATACCTTGATGATATTACAGTATTTTCCAAGAATGATGATGAGCATATTGAGCATTTACGGAGAACTTTTGAAAAATGCAGAAGGTATGGCCTTTCTCTTAATCCACAAAAATATTTATTTGCATTAGATGAAGGCAAAATTTTAGGGCACATTGTGACTAGAGATGGTGTGCAAACCCTAAAAGAGTTGAGGTGATAAATAGTATTTCTCTACCAAGAAATAAGAAAGAAGTACAAGTATTTCTAGGCCGAATCAATTTTCTGAGAAGATTTATTCCTAATTATGCCGAGATAGTTAGGCATATAATTGATATGCTTAAAAAGAACAATGAGGTGAAATGGTCCCAAGAATCTAGAGATGCATTCACAAGGATAAAATAGGCATTTGCTGAAGCTCCTGTGCTAGCTGGACCAGATTACAACAAGCCATTTATGATTTTTTCTTTTGCATCACCTCATACAATAGTTGGAGTATTGTTGCAGGAAAATAAATAAGGATATGAGCAGCCTATAGCCTTCTTTAGCCAGGTATTACATGATGCAGAATTAAAGTATAACATACTTGAGAAGTAGGCATATGCCCTGGTGAAGTCCCTCAAAGCCTTTAGAACATATGTTTTGCAGTCCCACATTACTGCATATGTTCCTACAGCAGCTGTCAAAGATATCCTCGTTCAAGGAGACAGTGAAGGTAAAAGGGGAAGATGGATTGCAAAAATACAAGAATATGATTTGGACATCAGACCTACTAGGCTAATTAAAGGACAGGGACTTGCTAAAATGTTATCTGAATCAAATCATCAAGCCTTGGGCATTAATTTATCTATGATTTCAAGTGAAGAGTCAGAAAATGAAAAAGGTCAGTAGGGACTGGAAAAATCCACTCAAAAAGCACATTTAAAGTATCTCACTAGTCCTTGGTACAAAGAAATAGTTGAATATATTTTAACACTCAGCTATCCACCCAGCTGTGATAAATCAAAATACAGGGCTTTGAGGCTGAAATCACAAAAGTATATAGTTGCCAATGGTCAGCTATATTGGAGAGATCCTTCAGGCATACTATTATTGTGCCTCATAGAGGATGAAGTAGAAAATATAATGGTGGAGTTTCATGAGGGAATTTGTGGAGGTCATTACAGTTGGAAGGCCACAGCACATAAAATACTGAGAGCTGGTTTTTATTGGCCTAAATTATTTGGAGATGTTTTTAATTGGGTTAGAGCATGTGATAAGTGTCAAAAATTTGTTGAGATACAAAAGCTGCCTGCTTTGCCCCTAATTCCAGTTCATATAGATGAACCATTTTAGCAATGGGGATTAGATTTTATTGGAGAAATACATCCCCCTTCAAGTGGCCAACATAAATGGATATTGACTGCAACAGATTACTTTACAAAGTGGGTGGAAGCCATACCTGCGAGAAATGCTACAGATGTTGTAATCATCAAATTCATGGAAGAGAACATCATATCCAGGTTTGGCTGTCTAGCTAGAATTGTAACTAATAATGCACAGGCCTTCAAGTCCAATAAATTTGTAAATTTCTGCCAGCAGTATAATATTGCATTAAATCACTCCACAGCTTACTATCCATAGGGGAATGGCTTGGCAGAATCTTCCAACAAAACTTTGGTGAGGGCCTTGAAGAAGACAATTAATGAGAATCAAAATAATTGGGATTCCCAATTGAAATTTGCTCTGTGGATGAATAGAGTAACTAGCAAGAGAGAAACTGGGAAATCTCCTTATGAACTGGTATATGGGGGAGCAGTTGTGTTTCCTGTGCAATTGGCTTTGCCAGTGGCACGTTTCATGCAGGAAAGTCAGGAAGAACCAGATGACATTGTCAGAAGAATTAACCAACTGGTAGAATTGGAGGAAACACTGAGCCAAGTGAATCAGAGATTAGCGGAGTATCATGAGAAAATGAAAAACATCTTTGATCAGCATGCAAAAGATAGGAAATTTCAAATTGGTGATCTAGTTCTCAGATGGGATATCCGGAGGGCTGAAAAGGGAAAACATGCTAAATTTGATCCACTTTGGTTTGGCCCATTTAAGATTATGGAGCTAAAAGGTAATAATACATTTATTTTAGAAAATTTTCAGGGTGACTTGTTAGATGCCCCTGTGAACAGCCAATTCCTAAAGCCCTACTTTCAATTTTGATTCGGGTAGAGTATGCCTATTGTATTATATTGTATATAGACTTTGTTTCAGTTTTTATTTTAATAAGGGATGTGTGCTAATGAGTTTTGAAGAAAAAGCAAAAGGGCTGAAGAGCGGAATCTACATACAAGATGATCAAGGGTCTGCAAGTTCTCGACATGTCCAAGGATGAACATGTCATCCCCAGATGGAGCCGACGTTGTGCATAACAGCCCCTACATTCGAAATTCCTGGCCACTAGCCCCATTTAATTTTGTTTAAATCCTTTCGTGGCCAAAAACACTCGCCTTCTATCTATCGTTACCCTTCCCGCTCACAAAATACATTATTCAAAGCTTAAATCCGCCATTAGAATTTGTATCGGGCCCAGCCCTTGAGGTCTCAGCCTCCTCTGTTTTGATTCTCATGTGACCCGGGCGCAAAACCGTGTGCCGGACAGGCAGGAGCTTATCGTCAAAGATTTCGGGTGCGTCTGGAGCCGTCCGATAAAAAAAAAATCGACGGAGTGGAGTCGTGCTTACCGTGGTGGTCCCCGCGCCCGAAAACAGGTGGTTTATTCCGCACCACCATTGCTGAGCCGGCGGTATTGTCCATGGGGCCAGCGATTCCACACATCGCTGGACAAGTGTCCAAGTGTACGATGACTGAAATCGCCCATTTCGTGCATTAAAGGTCAGACCGAAAATGGGTAGCGGAATTCACCATCACCGTAGGATCTGCCAGCTTCCATCTAACGGCGATCATCCTCCGGATCTGCGCGAACGATAACAAGGGGAAATCGTACTCCAGGCTCGCTATCTGTCGCTCCAAATGTTGTTCCAGCCGTCGATCTCGTTTTAAGGACGAAGGGTCAGGATCGTCTGCATAATTGATTGTTGACTAAGTTTGCCCCCTGCCACGCCATCAACCCATATCTCCACGTCATGCCCTCCATGCAATATGTCGTACATTCACTTGTCTAAATCCGATTTATTTATTGTATTTTGACGTTCTTACGTTATAACCCTTTGCCAGCCCATTCTTCGCTATTCCATTATATTTTCTCCACCACCCTGTAATCTTTCCGCCAACTCCACATGCCATTACCATTTGGCCATGTCCTCACCACTACCATCGTTGAAACCTCCACGTCCTTCGCTCCTGTGTCTGGTTTTCTCTAACGTATTTGTGGGTTTTGCAGGTTTATATTGAGAAGGAGCTTCCATAAGGTATCACCTTCGTTACAGAGGCCAAGATCTTCTCTAAGGACAGTTCTTAAAAGCAGAAATTTAAGAAGGAGGCTAGCGGTAGTTGTTATGATATGACCAAATTAATGGGAGCAGAAAAAAAAGCCATCGAATCCTACAAACACATCCAGGGGAAAGCTTACGCAGCAAGGCAATATTAATTGGGCGGCACACAAATACCAGGGAATGATCGAGAAACTGAGCCTTGGGCATTTAAAACCTTAGATGTGGATTCAAAAGATGAGAGGAAGAAAGTACAATTATCCTCCAGGTTTAATCTTCAGTAGATTTCTCTCTCGAAGAAAGTACAGAGTATTGCATATTTTATCTTGCGCCTCTCATCTCTAGAGGAATCTACACCTACAGCATTTACACCATGGAGCAGCAACAGAGTGCACTCAGCATTTCAAGGTTGTCAAGTAATATGGGCGCGAGGGTTTTTCCGCCATTTTGTTCAAATCAAATCATTAAATGTGCATCACCTACCTCTTCTTCTACAATTTTCTATTTCCTCTATAAATACTAGGAAGAAAGACATTGTAAGGGTTCCAGATTTCTATCAGCAAACTGTGCAGTGAAAGGCTTTTGTATACATCTTGTAAAGTTTATGTATGAAGGCTCAGAGCCCGTAGGGTTTCAGTGAGGAGGAGTTATAACTGTAATGAGGATTCTGGTCTTTGGTATCCCACAGTATGTAATCTTTTCTTATGTGTTAATATAATATCTCATTTCATTGCATTTATCTTCTTGTATCATGTTCTAGAATGCGAGTGGCTCACTGATCTTAAGTAATGATTCATCCTAGTTGGTGCCCATACTTGGATTAGTCAAGCGCTTTAAATAGGCCTAGTCATGATATACTGTTCCATGTTCATGTCATTCATATTTTCTGTTATATTAGTTACTTGAGGAGGGTGCTTTTAAAATGCCATTGTCATGTATGGATTCTTAATTGGATAAGCCCATATGTGGTTCTGTTGTGTATCTGGGTATCAGCCTCATGTTAACTAGTATCTCCTTCATGTTTTCCTCACTGCATCCACTTTCTGATATTTGATTTCTGTGGCATACTATTTGAACTGGCCCTCTTTGCAGTAAGCTGTCTCTTAACTGTCTGATGCTTTTGTATTGGAGTTTTGCATGCCGTTCCTACATTATTCTTATCTTTGTATCAGCTTCTGAAAGAGTGTGGTTCCATTTAAACTAATTTCCTTGTTTTACAAGAGATAGTAAGAGAGCTTTTGGATTGACAACCCAAGCTATATTATGAGCTCCTTGCTATGTTAAGATGTCCTAGGCACTGGTCTATAGCAACTCTAGGTTGTCTCTAGGGGGATGGAATTGTATACAACATCGAATATGCCAATTTGCGCTCTATTTTTATAAAACCAGGGGGCATTACCATGGTATTGGCCCAAAGTATTGAGCGCTTGATTATCTATTTGATCCCATCCAGGAATACCATCAGTGGTTGAGTGGTTTTGACTCATGGTATTGATAAAGGCCAAATCTATTTAAGGAGAAGAAAATCATAGTGCAAGAAAGAGTGAAAGGGTCTGAGCATTAATGAATACTTCACTCTAAAATATATCTGCATGGTTGAACTCTGTTCTTAATTGATAGATCTGAATCTATGATGCACCTATGAATATGATGAAGAGATATCTCTAGATCTGAAATGTATATGTATTTTCTAGATTTGTTTATGGAATGTTTAGATCTGAGATGAGGCGAATACTTTCTGAAGTGAAGGGTAAGATCTGAGCTATTTATCTGTTCTAAAGAGTTGCGCAGCCCTACAAAGTTTGAAGATCTATACGCAGGTTAGCTTCATAAAAAGCGCGTGCATACGTAGGTTGGCTTCAACAAAAGCGCGTATGGATTGTAAGGTTGGTTCTGGAATATGTGTAGAAGTATACGCAGGTTTGTCTCTATGAAAGTGCGTATATACGCAGGTTCAGTAAAGGAAAAGCGTGTATGGAATATATGGTTTTGCTGAAGTATGTGGAATGAAATGTCTGATCTTTTCTGCTGGTTTACTGTTATCTGTCAATAATGTATTCATACAGATCTAGGTTGTTTGAATGTTGAATATGCTGATGATTATGTTAATTGAAGATCAAGTTGTTGATTGATTGGTTGATGATTCAATGAATGAATTGATGGGGTTATAAGTTTCAGTTTGATGTATGTTGAGCTTAAGTGTGTGGAGTGGGTCCAGTGTGAAAATCTGATGAAAAGTGGCCTACAAGGTGTGTTGTATGGAAGCTGTAGGATCCAGTATGAAAATTGATGAAACGTGGTCCGCAATGGTGCTGAGGGTCGAAGCCTTCAGTGAGGGGGTTGTAGCTCCCTTCCAGTGGTAGCTGGTAAACGAGAGTAGGGGGTAGTAGCTCCCTTCCAGGAGAGGCTGGTAAACGAGAGCAGGGGGTTGTAGCTCCCTTCCAGGAGAGGTTGGTAAATGAGAGAAGGTTGTAGCCTTCTACAGGTGGGTGCCTGCGTGCTGGTATGAGTCTGCGCCAGTAGATGGTTGTACGAGGTTTTCTTTATAATAAAATATTGAAGACTGAGATGATGACAGCTATGGTTTTCTCTCGAATTGGGTTTCCACCTTAAATCCTGGTGTTCATGTGTGTTTCTTATGTGTGATGATTTATTCTGTTCTTACTGCACATGTTTACTGCTTACTAAACATCTAATGAATGAATGATGCAATGATCTAAGCAAAGAATTATCAGCATAATGAGATCTCTGTTAATACGGGAGTTTTATTAAGGATATCCACGTGTATACGCGAGTTGGTTTCAGTAAAGTAGCGTATGGGTTTTAGAAAAATAAAAAGTGAAAAGTTTTCAGTCTGCACTAAATACTGATTCACCCCCCCCCCCCCCCCTCCCTTCTCAGTATTTTTCCCAACAGATATATCAAAAAGAGAAAAGGCTCCATCCAGGTATGTTCAAAAGAATCATCGAGAAAAGGAATCAAGAGTAAAAACAAGAATTTATAGGATCTCCCAGTTATCTAGAATTTCTATCCACTATTGAACCAAAAAATATAAATGAAGCTAGTAAATATGAATGTTGGATTCAAGCAATGAATGAAGAACTTGATAAATTGAAAGAATAATACTTGGGAATTAGTTCCAAGACCTAATAATAAAAATGTTATTGGAACAAAGTGGATATTCAAAAACAAGTTAAATGAAAATGGAGATGTAATTAGAAATAAAGCTAGAATTGTTTGTAAAGGGTATGCTCAACAAGAAGGTATAGACTTTGAAGAAAAATTTGCACCAATAGCCAAAATTGAAGCCATAATAATGTTTCTTGCATTTCCAAGTTTTCAAAAATTCAAGGTTCATCAAATGGATGTAAAATATTCTTTCCTCAATGGTGATCTGGAAGAAGAATTTTATATAGAATAACCAGAAGGATTCATTCTGGGAAATGATGAAAAAATTGTTTTCAAATTGAAAAAGGCCCTATATGGTCTAAAACAAGCTCCTCGAGCATGGTATTATCGTATTGAAAATTATCTTCAACAACATGGCTTTACAGAAGGATCTGCAGACAATAATTTATACACAAAAATTGAGAATGATAAAATGCTAATTATTTTTGTTTATGTTGATGACATCATTTTTGGGAGTAATGAAGAATCGATGAGTCAGAAATTTGTTTCTTTTATGCAACAGGAATTTGAAATGTCTTTACCTGGAGAAATAACATATTTTCTTGGCTTACAAGTGCAACAAGCAAAAGATGACATCTTTCTCTCACAAAAAAAATATGTCAAATAGATCCTGAAGAAGTATGGGATGGAATATTGCAAACCTGTGAGCAGTCCAATGGTGATCAGATGTAACCTCGGTTCTCATGATGATTCTCCCATGGTAAACCAACCAGAGTATAGATATATGATTGGAATTTTTCTCTATCTAACAGGGACTAGACCAGGTATCATGGATGTAATTAGGATTGTTGGATGATTCCAAGAAAATCCAAAAGAGTCACATCTTCAGGTCGTAAAAAGAATATTCAAATATCTACAAGGAACTCAAGATTTTTTTCTATGATATCCCAAGAATGCTGATCTTACTCTTCATGCTTACAAAAATGCGGACTGGGCTGGAAATGTTGATGAACAAAAAAGCGCTAGTGGTAGTGCATTTTATATGGGGCCATGATTAATATCCTGGATCAGTAAGAAACAAAGTTCCATAGACTTATCTACAACAGAATCAAAATATGTGGCTCCTGCGTCATGTTGCAGACAACTTCTTTGGATGATGAAAAAATTACAAGATATTCAAATTAAATGTTCTCCTCCCATATCCATCCTATGTGATAATACAAGTGCCATTAGTATCTCTAAAAATCCTGTTATGCATTCCAAAACCGAGCACATACCTATCAAGTATAATTTTTTCCGGGAACAAGTGCTTGAGAAAAAGGTTAAATTGGAGTATGTTCCCTCCAAAGAATAAGTTTCTCACATATTTACTAAACCTCTTCCTAGAGAAGCATTTGAATATCTCAGACTGAAGCTGGGAGTTATCTCTGCCTCACTTATCTAATCTGTTTGATTTTAGAAGAATAATTTCGGTACACATGTTTCATGAAGTATAGTCACGTATCTACACGCATTTCTCTCTATACAGTCGCGTATGGATCTTCTATCATAAAATCTGTGGGTTATCCTTCAGAATAGTCTTCGCCATGTTGCTGACATACATGGTTTGTCTCTGTTTCTCAGGTGTTGATGGGTACAATCTGAGGTTCTGGTGTTCACCTTACATTTCCTTTCCTTGATATTTATCTGCTTGATGAAGATTCTTTGATGAATTGGATGTTGAAAACATTCAGGATTCACAGTTTTAGGGGGAGAATTATCCTTGTTGAGAATAATGCATTGTTGGAATTATGTTGGTTGCTGAGTTATGATCTCTCTCTTGAGGTCCTTTGTTCTTGGTTATAAGAGTCACATCTGAAATTTGATGTAAGGGTCATGTTGAGACCTATGATGTATAAATTTTCATATTCAGTCGTGTATGGAATTTTTCAAAATTGTAAACCTACTTGGTTGGGTGCTTGAGTCAATAATGTAAACCCACTTGGTTGGGTAGTTGAGTCAAATATGTAACCCCAATTGGTTGGGTAATTGATGTATGTATGTCTCCTTGGTGATAGGAAAGGTTATAGAGTCTTGCAAATCTGTTTTGAAGCTTCATCATGTGTTCAGGGGGAGAATGATCCATAAAGTGCAGTGCAGATCTCGACATTCTTGTATCGATTCTCCCTTTGATCTTGATGCCAAAGGGGGAGAATAAATTGGTGTTTGAATTGTTGTAGCTCCTAGATACAACCTTGAGTTGCAAAAGACTAGTTCCTAGGACATCTTAAAATTAGAGATTAGATGTGGACAATTGTAAAATTTCCTCTAGAAGAATATGGTTCAAGAGAATAATGGTTTTGGTGGTTCAAGAATGGAGAATACCATTTGAGCCTGACCCATGTGAATTCCCCAAACTGTGAGAGGGCTCAGGAGGTCGTGAGGCTGATGGATTTTAGATGTGCCAAGTATAAAAAAATGAGTAGAAGCTTTAAAAATATGTAGAGGCATTGAGAAAGAATGGAGAAGGAACCCACAAGAGACAGGCTTAAGAGATTTAAGAATCTGTCCCCCTGTGAATTCAGAGGAAGAGTGTAGAAATTTGAATAACTGAGATATTATTCACTGAGATTCTCCTGATCACACACTATTTTAGCTTCATGCATAATACAGAACCTCTTCTACCATTGATCATCACATGCGGAAATAAAATCAATTGCATTCATACATTAAAACCACAAACAATCACACATATGAACACAGTATTTAATGGGAAAGCTTAAAGCTGAAAACCCCAACTATCTGTATATTATATGTCATGGAGATCATGTAACAATCATAGTACAAAAGCTCCTCACAATCTCTCATGCACACCCTCAATTGCTACACACTATCAAGCTAGATCTAGCAAAGCTCATGCTCCAACCCTTAGCCACTTGATAGCCAGCCTCTATTGCGTTTTCAAGCTATGGGATGGCTTCATTAAATAGATAACCACCTGGCCTGAACTGCGCAATCCTCATTGACTACTCCACCTATCTGTGTGTTGCAAATAGCAACATTATAGTCACAACTGATAGTTAACCTGCTCTTTCACCTATTCCTGCACTGATCTCCACTGAAACTGTCCATGCACTGAAGTTAACTGATGTATTCTTTAGTTGATTAATGAGTTTATAATTAGTGAATTAATTAATAATTAATTCACACCACTGTCACTAATTGTATCAATCAGTTAAACTAGATACAAATAGCTCAACTATGTTTAGATTAGTTAAACTGAACACAACTCCACTAACTTCCTCAATCAACTCCACCAAACTCTCTCACATGAGTTCTAACTGAAGTATCCATGCAATAGCTCCACTTAACCCTCAGGAATAGCGTAATTCCTTCTGTCAGCTCCTGTGCCACATCTGTGCACTTAACTGAAGTGCTCCAAGAGAATAATATAATGTTTATAGTCCAAATATTATTAAGAGTTAATAATATTCGACATATCTATTTTTAGACTGGCAATCTAAAAATAGATTCCGCCCAATATGTCTAAAAATAGAAGTCCATCTATTTTTTCCGACTTGACCAACCATCCACAAATAGCATCCTGCAACTCATAGAACATGATCCATATGTCTAAAAAGAGACATAGTCTAAAAATAGACTTTGCGCCAAAAATAGCCTGTGGGCCCACTTAGTGAAGGCGACTCCTTTCCACTAAGCTCATCATCTTGTTGCAATCTCAACACTCCCTCTCAACAAGATATGGATTATCTGCAACCCCTATCCTACCCCTGTGGTATTCGAATTTTCTCCTGGTGAGTGCCTTCGTCAAGATATCAGCATCCTGATCCTCCGTAGGAATGTATGAAAGTAACATGACCTTCTGCTGCACACAATCTCTGATATGATGATACCGATGCCTGAAGCACTGCCGCCTCAACTCATCCTCCTGTCTGTACCACAATCCATATCCCGATGTGCCTCTGAGATATATGCCTCTGAGATATCTCAATACATGCCTTCTTGCCTTCCAGAAGAGCTTGGTAGGCTTAACCATAGCTTGTGAAAGCTGGTTAACTGCATAGCACATATCGGGTCGTGTATTGACCAGATACATAAGCGACCCCACCAACTGTCGATAAACAGTGGCATCCACTACCTCCGCTGAAGTAGCATCCTCCTTCCTCCAGACAGCAGGAATAGAAGTATCAACAGGCTTGTAGCCATGCATGTTGAAATTCTCCAAAATCTCCCGGGCATACTTACCCTGAGAAACAAACAGTCCACCACTGCGTTGGCAAATTTACAATCCCAGGAAATAATGAAGGAGGCCCAAGTCCTTCATCTCAAACTCCTTTGCAAGATCAGCCTTGCATGAATGTATCAACAGTTCATCACCTGCCAAAATCAAATCATCTACATAAAGTACAATGATCAACAACTTACCTTCACCACAATCTGGTATAGGTTAGGATCCGCCTCACTCTTGGAGAATCCAAGTCCGGTGAAATAACTGTCTATCCATGTGTACCAAGCACGAGGTTCTTGTTTCAACCCATACAACGCTCTCTTGAGCCTGCACACATGTAACTCGCTGCTGAAGATCTCGAAACCTTCGGGCTGCTCTATGTACACCTCCTCCTCAATGACTCCGTTGAGGAATGCAGTCTTCACATCCATCTGATGAATGTGCCACCCCATCTACGCTGAGAGAGCTAGGATCATCCGTATGGAAGAATACCTTGCGACAGGTGCAAAGGTATCCTCATAATCAATCCCCTTAATCTGTGAAAAGCCTCAGGCAACAAATCTTGCCTTGTACTTCTCCACACTCCCGTCAACTGCCTGCTTCACTTTGTAGATCCATCTCGAACCCACCACTGATTTCCCCTCCGGCCTTGGGACATTCTCCCATGCACTTTTTCTGACAATCGAATCATACTCTTCCACCATGGCATCTACCCATGCGGGGTCCTCCACAGCTTCCTCGAAAGAGGATGGCTCTGTCACGATACACTTGCTCATAAGAGCCATGTATCTAGTATACCGGTCAGGTGACTGTCTTTGTCTGCACTGTGATGTAGGTGCTCCTACAACCTTCTCTGCATCTTGAGCCAGTCGCTCAACTTCTGTAGTGCGCTTCCGCCCTCTAATGTTTGGCGCTGCATGAGTGGTCTCTTCCACTCCATGAACCTCATCTTGTGGTTGATCCACATCTTGAAACTCATCCTTAGGAACTAATAGCTCCTCATCTGCATGCAAGTGTGGCTCCCTCTCAAGCGAACACTTCATGGCTTTCTCCTCCTGAAATTTGATATCTTGTCGCACAACAGTCTTGCGACTGTCTGGAAAATACACACGATAGTTGTGGGGCATATCAGTGTACCCCACAAATATCCCAACCTCCGCAGTCGGCTCTAGCTTCTTCCTGGCATCCTTCGTCACATGAATGTAAACAGGTGAACCAAAAATCCTCAAATTGGAAATATCAGGCCTCTTACTAGAAAACGCCTCCTCGGGTGTACTCATGCCAAGTATCCTGTGAGGACAACGGTTCTTCACATATACTGCATTATTGCATGCCACCACCCACAAGTGAATGGGTAGGCCCTGATCATTCAACATCGCCCGTGCAGCACCCACGATCATTCTGTTCTTTCGCTCAGCCACCCCATTCTGCTGTGGGTTATGAGGTGCTATGAGCTCTCTTCGAATTCCTTCTACGCTGCAAAAGTCCTTGAATTCGCCAGAGATGAATTCACCACCATTGTCACTCCTTAGAGCCTTCACCTGCTTCCCCGATTCTTTCTCAACCAGTGCCTTGAACTCACAGAACTTTAAGTATGTCTCGCTCTTCTTCTGCATGAAGAAGATCCAGCACTTACGAGAAAAATCATAAAAAAATATCACATAATACCTGTGCTTTGCTGTCGAAGCTGCTGAGAAAGGTCCACACACGTCTCGATCTCCTGTCATGTGAAAAGACGCACCACTGTCAAGAAACCACGCTAATCCCGTCATACTTGAGACCAAGCATGCGATCAGGGAAAAATCCAGCTCAAACTGCGAGGCTAAGGCCTCTCCAACTGCAGTCCCAGTAGCCTGTTTATTTTTCTTCTTCTGTGGACAATTTGTGGCATAATGTCCGTGTTGGTGACAGTGAAAGCACTTCACCTTGGACATGTCCTGCTTCTTGCCTTTCGCACCGGAATGAGAAGCTTTCTTTCTCTTCCCTTTCTTTGCTTTGGCAGCCAAAGCACAATTCTCTTCATCAGAGTTCTTTGATGAAGATCCGTCCCTGGTACTTTGCCTTATCTCCTCTTGCACAAGATCCGACCAAAGTCGCTCCCATCCTGGCAATTTCTCCCGACCATTGACAGAGTCCTGATAGGAATGCCAACTCTTTGGAAGCCCAAGGAGAGCCAAGCTCACCAAGTCCTCATCATAAATAGTAACCCCCACACTTCCCGGCTCATCCCTGCATTGGATGAACTTCGTGAGGTACTTGGGAATACTGTCTCCTTTCTCCATATTTATGTTTCTGAGTTTATCCTTGAGCGCCAACTTCCTCTGATCGCTCTTGCTTTGGAAAAAATCTATCAAATCTTTCCACATCAAGAATGGAGAAGCCTTACCATGAAGGCTGGACACTATGTGATCCTTCACGCCCTCCAACAGAATCCTTCGACACTTTGCTGTCTTCTTTTGCCAAGCCTCAATTACGGCAGCATCACTAGAAGTAGGCTTTGGAATTTATGCATCTATGAACTCCTTCAACCCATTGTCATCCAGCACCGCCTCCATCCTGTCCTTCCATGCAATATAATTTGAGCTGCCCTCAAGGGCATACTCCAATCACAATCCGTTGAAAAACATCTCAACTTCGACACCAAGAAAACACTTCTGCAAATTCGAATTCCACCAGCACAAAACTAAACCGCTTCAATGTTTTGCAATTGCTCCGATGATCAATAAAGCTCCGATAACATGTAGAAAATTTGAATAAATGAGATATTATTCACCGATATTCTCCTGATCACACACTATTTTAGCTTCATGCATAATACAGAATCTCTTCTACCATTGATCATCACATGCGGAAATAAAATCAATTGCATGCATAAATTAAAACCACAAACAATCACACATATGAACACAGTATTTAATGGGAAAGCTTAAAGCTGAAAACCCCAACTATCTGTATATTATATTTCATGGAGATCATGTAACAATCATAGTACAAAAGCTCCTCACAAGCTCTCATGCACACCCTCAATTGCTACACACTATCAAGCTAGATCTAGCAAAGCTCATGATCCAACCCTTAGCCACTTGATAGCCAGCCTCTATTTCGTTTTCAAAGCTATGGGATGGCTTCATTAAATAGATAACCACCTGGCCTGAACTGCGCAATCCTCATGGGCTTACTCCACCTATCTGTGTGTTGCAAATAGCAACAGTATAGTCACAACTGATAGTTAACCTACTCTTTCACCTATTTCTGCACTGGTCTCCACTGAAACTGTCCATGCACTGAAGTTAACTGATGTATTCTTTAGTTGATTTATGAGTTTATAATTAGTGAATTAATTAATAATTAATTCACACCACTCTCACCAATTGTATCTATTAGTTAACTTGGATACAAAAAGCTCAACTATGTTTAGATTAGTTAAACTGAATACAACTCCACTAACTTCCTCAATCAACTCCACCAAACTTTTTCACATGAGTTCTAACTGAATTCTCCATGCAATAGCTTCACTTAAACCCTAGGAAAAGCGTAATTCCTTCTGTCAACTGCATGTGCCACTTCTAGGCATCAAACTGAAGTGCTCCAAGAGAATAAGATAATGTTTAGAGTCTAAATATTATTAAGAGCTAATAATATTTGGCATATCTATTTTTAGACTGGCAATCTAAAAATAGATTCCGCCCAGTATGTCTAAAAATAGAAGTCCATCTATTTTTCCCGACTTGACCAACCATCCACAAATAGCATCCTGCAACTCATAGAACATGATCCATATGTCTAAAAATAGACTTTGCGTCAAAAATAGCCTGCGGGCCCACTTAGTGAAGGCGACTCCTTTCCACTAAGCTCATCATCTTGTTGAAATCTCAACAAAGAGGATATGAATGAGATATGGACAACAACAGAGGTTCGTGGAGCGCAAATTAAGGGAGTGCATCAATCCTAATACATGAGCATTGATGCCTGAGCGTTATACATACAAGAATTCATGAATAAAATTATAGACCACCGGAAAGTACATTACACAAACCATCAAAGCAACATAACATGTAAGATGATTACACATATCATATTAAGTTTAAACAACTCTCCCAAATATGTGTCTTAGAGCACAGGGAGTACAATCATACAAAACTACAACAAAATTCTTCAAAATTCCATAACCTTTCTTTCATCTTAGAACTCACTACATATAGAGTTCTCGCTGAGGGTTTACGCTCGAATATTCTGTCATGATCGACCCACACAGGTCAAAACCAAAATATCCTAACAAACTAGCAGAGCATGCATCAAGCAATCACTCCTGCAACAGAAAAATCAAAATAGAATTGGGTGAAATCGGGATTTTACTAGCAAAACATCACTATCTAATAGTAAAAAGAAACAAAACAGTTGGCCAGGGAGGCCAAATTCCAGAATCTTCACAGGAGTGGTGAGAAGTGGCTGAGAACATGTGAGAAGTCCCTCCTTCATCATATGATTCCACCTGTTGTTTGAAAACCTCCACTCTCTAATTCTCATGATTTCCACTTCCCACTACGGAACGACCAGATGTGCTATGCGTGCTTGGCTCTTTAGCAGAAGTTCCCTGAGTAAACTGAATAAACCATAACTGAACACTCAACCCAAAAGCCCATGCTGCGTTTGAATTGCACACCGGAAACTGGATTTTGGAGGAGGGCATGGAAGGTTTGTGGTATTGGATAAGAGGGGTGCGAAATCGCTACAAGCTGCCATGTAGCACTGGAGGCGGTATTAGAAACCGATTTTTTCGGACCCCCCCATTAACCTTTGGAAGGTGGAGGGGATGCGAAATAGATTATGAGCCGTCAAAGGCATTGACGTGGAGCGGAGTTGAAGGCAAGATGGAGGAAGTGGAAATGGATTTAGTGGGACTCATTAACACTGAAATGGGCGAAAGGCAGGCCACATGAGGGCTATTGATGATGTGGCAAAGTGGTGGGACCCGCGCCCACAAACCACAGATCACATGTTTTATATGGGGACATCGAGAGGTAGGGGTTAAATCTTGCAGGGAGCGATATGCGATGGGTAGGAGTGACGTGGAAGATGGAGGTGGGATCATGCTCGCAGATTGCATATCGCAAAGTTTATGTGCATGCACCGAAAGGTAAACGGTAAAGAGTAGGATGTGCGAAGTGCAGGGAAGGTGACGTGGTATATGGAGGTGGGATTGCGCCCATAGATTGCATATCGCAAAGATTATGTGCACGGAGCGAAAGGTAAACGGTAAAGAGTGTGATGTGCAAAGTGCAAGGGAGCTGACATGGCACGGACGGTGGTGGGACCGCACCCACAGATTTCATGTCCATTAGGGGAATTTTGAGGTCTAAAATAGGCCTCCTCAGGAAATTATAAAATAATAGTGGAAATAATAAAATAATATTTGATTACATCATCAAAATTTAGAGGGAAAAAAGAAAAAACTATTTTTTCAACTCATATTTTCAACTTATCTCGCAAAGTTTTTACTCAAATTTCGAGCAGGAGTACTCGTTGGATGAAAATTTTAATTCCTCATCCAAGGAGTACCCATGTTGCATAGTTTTGATGGGTCATGCTACATGAAAAAATATAAATACATGAAAAACGTGATTGTGATAACATTTTTTAATGTATTTCTCATTTTTCGTGTAGCAGGGTCCATCGAAAGTATGCAACATGGGTACTCCTTGGATGAGGAATTAAATTTTGCATACAACGAATACTCCTGCTCGAAATTTGAGTAAAAGAATTAGGAGCTAAGTTGAAAATATGAGTTGAAAAAGTAGTTTTATTATTATATTATTTTTCAATCTTTTTACCCTTTTACTTAAAAAATGGTGAATCATCCCCCATGGTTGAAATCATCATCTTGAATCCTATTGGTTATTATAAAGTTTAATTTTGTTGTAAATTTATCTTAGGAGGCCCATTTTAGACCTAAAAATTCCCCTAATGGCAAGGTTTATCTTGGATCAATGGGGGTTAAGTGTTACATATTGCAAAGTGCAGGGGGCGGGGAAGGTGACGTGGCAGATGGAGGTGGGGCCCCGCTCGAAAATCGCAGATCACAAGTTTTTCATGGAAGCAGCAAAGGGTAAAGGTTATATTTGGTGGAGTGTGAAATGTGATGAGAAAAGAGGTTGGTGGTGCACAAAGGTAATTGAGTGCCGATAAAGATTTTGAACATAAAGGAGTGGATTTTTTACGATAAAGGCTCGTGCGAGAAGGTGGGTCCCTTTATATCGCATCAGCGGAATTATAAGCAGAAAATGGTGTTATGAAATAGTTTATGGTTTTTCGATGTAGGAAGGTAAGGATGGGGTAAGGTACAATCACAAGCCAACATTGGCTCCATCTGGGGACAACGTGTTGATCCTAGTGCGTTGAGAACCTGCAGACCTAATGCCTGTGATTTATTTGGCACATGGAGTCACAAATGCATACTAATTAGACAAAGCTTTATACCAATAGTCAAGTGGACACAAAACGGAAGATGAAATGGAAGATGATATGGAAAATGAAATGGGAAAATGTAAACAGTGGATGAAACAAAATGGGAAGAGTGGACGATGATATGAAAAATGAAATGGAAAAATGCAAATAGTGGAGGAAGAAAAATGGAGTGTAAACAGTGAAATGATATATACAGTGAGTTGGATCAGCCCTCATTAGTGATGAAAATAGAACTTGAGGAACCGCCCATTCACGGGCACCTCAAGTATGTCTCCTTCTAAGTTCTCCAGCGCAAAATTATTGTTGCCTTTGACCTCTGCCACCCTGAATGAACCAAACCAGAGGGGATCGAACTTACCATGTTTCTCTTTCTCTGCTCGCCTGATATCCCATCACAACACCAAATCCCCAACTCGGATTTCTATGTATTTAGCTCTTTAATCAAATAAGCTGATGGTATTCTTAAATATCCTCACCAGTGTCTTGTTAGATGATTGTGCCATCTCGTTCCCCTGTGGGTAGTACGCAGTGGAGTGTCCCAACAAGATGTTGCAACGCTGAAAAAAATTCACAAATTTAGCTGACCTGAAAGCCTGGGCGTTATCTGTAATGATTTTAGCTGGGCATCCAAACCTAGATATTATGTTCTCCTCTAGGAAATTAATCACCACCAAATCTGTAGCATTCCTTGCGGGCACAAATTCTATCCACTTAGTGAAGTAATCCGTAGTAGTGAGGATCCATCGATGCTAATTGCTAGAGGTCGGGTGAATCTCTCCTATGAAGTCAATTCCCCATTGTTTGAAAGGTTCTTCAACATGTACTGGGATCAATGGGAGAGGTGAATACCTTTTCTTTTTAGCGAACGTTTGACACTTATCGCAGGCCCAGAGAGCATGTATATCACCAAACAGTTTAGGCCAAAAGAAACCTACCCTCAGTATCTTGTGTGCAGTGGATTGCCAATTATAATTTCTGCCACATGTCCCTTCATGGAATTCGGCCATCACTTGGTCAAATTATTGCTTTGTTAAACAAAATAATAGGATCCCCACCGGGTCCTTCCAATATAGTCGCCAATTTGCCACGATGTACTTTTGAGACCTCAGCCTCAAGGTCCGGTACTTGGCCTTATCATAGTTAGGAGGGCATCTTAGCGTTAAAATATATTCCACTATATATTTATACCATGAGGATAGAAGGTACTTCACATGTGTTTTTTGAGTGGAAGATTCTATGCCTTGATGTGCACTTGTATCCTGCTGTGCCTCTCCTCCTGTCATAGACACATTTATCCCCAAAGCTTGACAATTGGATTCAGACAAGATTTTTTCTAGCCCTTGGCCTTTAATGAGCTTGGTAGGCTTTATCTCTAGTTCGTAGTCCTGAAGCTTGGCTATCCACTTGCCCCTTTTTCCTTCACTTTTTCCCTGCACCAGGATATCCTTCACCACTGCTATGGGAATATAGGCGGTTATGGCAGATTGTAACACATACACCTGGAATGAATTTAGATATTTGACCAGAGCGTAAGATTTCTTCTCTAGGATACCATATTTCAGTTCAACAACTCGCAAGACTTGTCTGAAGAACACAATCGGCTGTTCATGCCCCTCAACATTTTTCTGTAAAAGTACTGCAGCTATTGTGTGAGGAGAGGTGAAAGAGAAAATCATGAATGAATTATCATAATATGGATCGGCCATCACTGGAGCTTCTGCAAAGGCCTGTTTGATCCCATTGAAAGAGTTCTTGGATTCAGGAGTCAATCTAACTTCACTATTCTTCTTCAGCATCCCGGTGATGTTTCGGAAAATCTCGACATAGTTGGGGAGGAACCTTCTGAGGAAATTTATTCTTCCCAGGAACACCTGTACTTCCTTTTTTTTTCTTGGTAGGGGAATTCCATTTATCACCTCTACCCACTTTGGGCTGATCTTCACTCCCTCCTTAGTTACTATGTGCCCCAGTAACTTTCCTTCCTTTGAGGAAAACGTGGATTTTTGAGGATTTAGAGACAGGCCATACCTGCAACATTTATCAAAGGTTCGTTGAAGGTGTTCTATGTGTTCAACGTCACTCTTTGAAAATACGGTAATTTCATCCAGGTAAATCAACACAAACTTATCTCTCTCCTATGAAAGCAATGTCCATCGGACACTGGAATGTGGCACTGAAATTTATCAGGCCTAAGGGCATTCTAGCGTACATGAAGGTTCCCAAAGATATGGTGAATTTCATCTTTGTTTGGCCTTCTGGGAGCACTGCTACTTGATTATATCCTGAGAAGCCATCCATCATGGACATGAGGGAGGATCCCACAACCTTTTGCAAGATGTGGTCCATCTTTGGGAGGGGATAGTTATCCTTGAGTGAGGCTTTGTTTAGATTGCAGAAATCCATGCAAAGTCTGATTTAACTATTCTTCTTTCTTACAGGCACCAAGTTCGCCACCCATTCGGAGTATCTTAAAGGGACAATGATCTTGGCCTGCAACAAATTATTTATTTCCTTCTCAATAGCTGGGAGAAGAAGGGGGTTTATCTGTCTCAACTTCTTCTTATGAGGCTTAGCATCTTCTTTCAGAGGTATTTTGTGTTGTATAATTTCCATTTCAAAAGTATTTAGATCCTGGTATGACCAGGCAAAGACGTCTTTATATTATTGAAACAAACTGAGATACTGACCTTGGTATTCTTCAGGAACCCCTTTTTACAAATTCACCACCTTCGCATCTTCTTATATCCCAATATTCACATACCTGACAAGCTCGTTGAGGGTCATTTTGTTGGGGTTTACTGGGATATCATTCTTGTCAAATAATCTCTCTAATGGCACGAGCCCCCTGGTGATGACATTTCCCTTTAATTGCAAAACATGGTGTCCAACCAATGTCTCTTTCCAGCTGGTTTTTGTCTCTTCATTGTCATCCTCAGTGACTGAATCGATCACCATATTTCAGAACTCACCCAACATTTCCATAAAACGCTGAACCTGCTCTTCATCTTCGAAAACTTGCCAATGCTTTATGTTGTTCGGAATGGAAGGGCGATATCGCACTTCAACCTCATATCTAAGAAAAGGATTCCGTGGGGGGTAGAAATTACTAGCAGCCATAGCTAGTGAGTCTGCCATTCTGTTCTTATCCCTCAGCATGAACTGAATGTTAAAAGAAAAAAAGAAGTTCTCAACTAAATCCCATATCTCATTCCTGTAAGCTCTGAGTCGCAAGTGCTTATTTTGGCATTAGATCCTAACTTGTCTTACTACAAGCTCTGAATTTCCAAACACCTTGAGATTATATATGTTCATGTTCCGTGCCGCCTATAATCCCAAAAACAGAGCTTCATATTTAACCAAATTATTTGTGGCTTCGAATTCTAGCTTAAAAGAGGGGGGAACCAAGCATCCTTCTGGTGAGTAAGCTCCATCAAACTGCAAGGTCCATATCTTATTTTCCTCTATGCTCATAGGATTCTTTTGTATTAGAGGACATATATCTGTTTCTTGCAGGAAATTTTAATCCTTCTCGAGCATAAGACAAGACAATTCACCCTCCTTACCATATACCTGAGAATTTGTGGAACCATCAGCTTTCGTGACCATCTTCACAAATCTAGATTCATGGTATAATCTTCTTTCCTCCCTACCGAATACTGGAATAGTGGTATAGGTGAGGTCCAATTTTATGGATCCTCCAATATTGGATCCCTAGGATCTGGATAGCAACATTCCAAACCGAGCTTGGATATCGGCAACAACAATGTCCATTACCACACTTTTGGCCAGAATCTGGGCTAAGTTTACTAATAGATCTTTTATCATGCCTAAGAATTTTACCCTCTTGGAATCAAAAGAACACAGATATTTATAAGGCATGGTAATCTGCAACCCCAACTGCTCCATGACTGATAATGGAAATAGATTATGTGAAGCCCCAGAATCTAGCATGCATTTGTGCAATAACAGGTCATGTATAACTAGAGTCACATAGAATGGGGTAGTGGCTGAGTCCAGCTCTTCTACATGAGGTCCAAAAATTACCATGGGTCTTTCTTCTTGAAGATTGAGGCTATCAGGGAGAGGGCCTACTCCATGGGGCAACATGAATTGGGACACTTGGGCCTTGTATGAAGGTTGTTTTAGAAGCTCGATCAGGGGAACCAATATCTTGACCTTCTCTAGTTCTTTCTAGAGGTTAAAGGTCGTTGGAGATTTTTCTGCCATGACTTATTTGGACTGCTCCTTAGGCTGGTCGGGTAGGTTCAAGGCTATAGATGATGATTTCTTATTTGCGAGAGGATCAGAGCCTTGCTTTGTGGAAGCAGGCGCAATGACTTTATGATGGGAAGACTCTTCTAAAGGAATTTTCCCGTTACTGGCAGAACTAGAAGGGGTCTATTCTCTTGGTATTGACTCTTCGTTTTGTTCTTGCACTCGAGTTCTCTTCCTGGAGCACCTGAGGTCATACTTCTTGTGGAGCTGTACTTGCATGAAATCCACAAACTACCTGCAATAATTGTCAATATCTCGATCCTCTAGGGGGACTTCCTTCTCTTCTTGCTCTTCTTGTAGGGTGAGTTCACCTTGTTCATCCTCTGAGTAAGCAAGGAATTTATATTCTTGGATGTTTGTGACTTCTTCGGTCCTTCCTTCCATTTCCCCTTCTAGGTATAGATGAGGTTGGATGTGATCTTGCTGCTCCTTCATTTACTGCTGCAACAACTGCATAGGGGGCTTCCGATATTTGGGATTAAACCCATAGTTTGAAATCATTTGGTTAGGACAAGGGGGGGAATTCTTGGCCTCCAATTCAAGCTTCAACAACTTATTTAAGAGGTTCTTGATCAACTTATTCATTTCTTAAATTATGTACTCCTGTGATTCCTTCTCCTGATTAGAAGTTGAAGCCTCCTCCCTGCTCTTTCTTCTGGCTTCATGCTCTGTCTTCCCTTTGAATTTACGAGTAGAAAAAAAGTTTGCTTCTACCTCCAATGAATCAGTATGGATCTGATCCAGTAATGCGGATTTTCTTTCTCTCAGGGTGAACCCAAAATCCAGTTCGAAGGCTCCTACGAAAACCACCTTAGCAGCTTCTTGGGGAGGCTTTATTTCAACAGGGATATTATTATAGAGCTTATTGAACCTATTTGTGAATTATATTACATCCTAATTGTGTCCCTTTTTAAGAGAATTGAACTTTGTGAGGACATATCCATGGTCCCTCTTTTCTCCCCATTTTAGTGTGAAGAAATTCTCCATTGCTTCCCAAGTGGTGACTGTGTGATCAACAAGAGATTTGAACCACTTTCAAGCCTCTCCATCCAAGGATTGGACGAAAAGCCTCAACACCACATCTAGGTGTTCCACAATCACATTCTCAACAAAGGCGTAAAAGTTTTCAATATTTTTCTGTGCAGAAGTACTATCTTCCCTGGTGAACCGAGGAAAGATCTTTAGATAATGTTGAGGCATGTCATTCAATACTTGAGGTAAATCCAATGGAGCATATTTTTTGAGGAGAAAACTAGGTACAACCATGAGGGGCAGTGGTGGTAAGTTATGTGGATGATTTTACTATGGTACAACATGTATACGTGTAGTAGGGTGCATGAGAGGCAAAGAAGTATCAGCGGATTCATCTTCGTCTTTTATGGCTGAATTGGCTAAAGAAAATTTTTCTAGAGGATACTCAAGTACATCGGCTGTGGAGCCAGGACCATAGATATCAGATTTCTGAGATGATGAAGGTGAATATTCTAGGGAAAATGAGGGTAGATCAACCTGGCTGGGTTGATTTTCCCTCTAGATTCTCCTAAATATGATCTTTTCGAGATCAGATACAGAAGGGGTTCTCTGCTGGGAAGTATCTGATTGAGTATGAGGCCTTGTGTAAGCCAGGATTACAACTGATTTAAACTTTGATAATAGTGAAGTAACCAAGGTGAGGGCTATGCAACTCTCAACCCTTCGTGCTCACCTGATTGAAGGGTGAAGATAATGTCGTATCCCAGGGAATAGATTTTCTAATTTGTCCTCGCCAACGGCGCTAAAAATATGTTGTAGCTCCTAGAGACAACCTTGAGTTGCAAAATACCAGTTCCTAGGACATCTCAAAATTAGAGGTTAGATGTGGAAAATTATATAAATTCCTCTGACAGAATATGGGTCAAGAGAATAATGGTTTTGGTGGTTCAATAATGGAGAAGACCGTTTGAGCCTCACTCATATGAATTCCCCAAACTGTGAGAGGACTCATGAGGTCGTGACGCTGATGGCGTTTAGATGGGCCAAGTATAAAAAAATGAGAAAAAGCTTTAAAAATATGTCGAGGCATTGAGAAAGAATGCAGAAGGAACCCACAAGAGACAGGCTTAAGAGATTTAAGAATCTATCCCCCCGTGAACTTAGAGGAAGCAGATATGAATGAGATATGGAAAACGACAGAGGTTCGTGGAGCAAAATTTAAGGAAGTGTAGCAAGCTTAATACATGAGCGTTAATTCCTGAGTGTTATATAGACCAGAATTCATGAATAAAATTGCATACCACCAACAACTACATTACACAAGCCATCAAAGAAGCATAGCATGAAAGATGATTACACATAAAAAGGAGATTAATGATAACAAAAGGAAATAGATACATACTACTCATTGCTCCATATGGAATCCCAATAACAACTCTATATCATATTAAGTTTAAACAACTCTCCCAAATATGTGTCTCAGAGCACAAGGAGCACAATCATACAAAACTATAAAAAAATTCTTCAATATTCCAGAACCTTTCTTTCATCTTAGAACTCACTACATATAGAGTTATCACTGAGCATTTACGATCGAATATTCTACCATGATCGACCCACACAGGTGAAAACCAAAATATCCTAACAAAATCGCAGAGCGTGCATCAAGGAATCACTCCTGCAACAAAAAAATCAAAACAGAATTGGGTAAAATCGGGATTTTACCACCAAAACATCACTATCTAATAGTAAAAAGAAACAAAACAGCTGGCCAGGGAGGCCAAATTCCAGAATCTTCAAAGGAGTGGCGAGAAGTGGCTAAGAATAGGCGAGCGGTCCAACCTTCATGATATGATTCCACCTGCTATTTGAAAACCTCCACTCTCTAATTCTCATGATTTCCAATTCCTGCTACAAAACGTCTAGTTGTGCTATGCGTGCTTGGCTCTTTAGTGGAAGTTTCCTACGTAAACTGAATAAACCATAACTGCACACTCCACCCAAAATCCCATGTTGCATTTGAATTGCACACTAGAAACCGGATTTTAGAGGAGGGCATGGATGGTTTGTGGTATTGGATGGGAGGGGTGTGAAATCACTACAAGCTTCCACGTAGCACAGGAGGCGGTATTAGAAACTGGCCATTGTGGACCCCCCTTCCCCGACATTAACCTTTGAAAGGTGGAGGGGATGCGAAATAGATTATGAGTTGTCGGATGCATTGACGTGGAGTGGAGTTGAAGGTAGTATGGCGGAAGCAGAAATGGATTTAGCGAGACGCATTAACACTAAAATGGGTGAAAGATAGGCCACATGAGGGCTATTGATGACATGGCAAGGCATTTTTATATGGTCACAACAGGAGGTAAAGGTTAAATCTTGCAGGGAGTGATATGCGATGGGAGGGAGTGACGTGGCAGATGGAGGTGGGATTGCACCCAAAGTTCGCATATCGTAAAGCTTATGTGCACGCAGCGAAAGGTAAACAATAAAGAGTGCGATGTGTGAAGTGTGGGGAAGGTGACGTGGAAGATGGAGGTGGGCCCACGCCCGCAGATCACATATCACAAAGTCTATGTGCACGCAACGAAAGGTAAATGGTAAAGAGTGTGATGTGTGAAGTGCGGGGGAGGTGACGTAGCACGAATGGTGGGGGACCTTAGCCCGTAGATCGCATGTCGCAAGGATTCGCTGGGAGAAGGGGGGGTTAAATGTTATATATTGCGAAGTGTGAAGTGCGGGGGGCGGGGAAGGTGAAGTGGTAGATGGAGGTGGGGCCCCACCCGCAAATCGCAGATCACAAGTTTTTCATGGAAGTAGCAAAGGGTAAAGGTTATATTCTGTGGAGTGTGAAATGAGATGAGCGGAGAGGTTGGCGGCGCGCAAAGGTAATTTAGTGCCGATAAAGGTTTTGAATGAAAAGGAGTGGATTGTTTACGATAAAGGCTCATGCAGGAAGGTGGGTCCCTTTATATCGCATCAGCAGAATTATAAGCGAAAAATGGCGTTATGAATGAGTTTATGGTTTTGCGATGCAGGAAGGTAAGGAAGTGGTAAGGTGCAGTCACATTCCAACATGAATAATGCTTATGATTTATGTGTCTATTAGGTATCTACAAGTTGTAGTGATCAAACACCATCATGGTTGCCATCAAGTCTAAAGGCGGAGATTGTTGGCATTATGATGTAATATGTTGTTATGTTGTCCTTGATGGAAACCTACTCGATGAGTTGCATTTTGATAGCAACCTATTTGTTAAAGATGTAAAATTGATGTATCTTCAGGTCATTTTAGATGTGACAGAGAAAAGAATTCCAGTCAGAGACAAAGGAATAATAAAGATAATTTTTCAAGATTTATACGTAGGTTTGATGAAAGAAACCCATGTATACTTGCAAGTTTGATAAAGATAACCTGTGTATACATACAAAATTAGTGTATACGTAGTTTTGGTGAAGTAAAGTCGCGTATATACGCGGGTACGAAGAAGCCAAGTCGTGTATGTACTTACGCAATAAGTTTATGATACCAGGGGTCCTTACCATGGTTTTAGCCCACAGTATTGAGCGTTGTGTTGTCTATTTGATTTTGTCCAAGAGTACCATCGGCACTTGTGTGGTTTTGGCTCATGGTATTGTCTAAGGCTCAAACTATATAAGGAGAAGAAGAGCATAGTGCAAAGGGTACAAGTGTATGGGTATTGATTGAATACTTCACTTTGAAGTATATCTACATGTAATGTGTTACAATTTATTAATAGATCTGAAATAATGATGCACCTATGAATACAATGATGGATCAAGATCTCTAGACCTGAAATTACTATTTATTTGCTTGATCTGTTTGTGAGATGTTTATATCTGTGATCTAGTGCATGTTTTCTGAAGTGAAGGGTATGATCTGAGTAAGTCTGCTGATCTGAAGTGTTACGCAATCCTGAATATTTATCAATCTATATGCTGGTTCGTCACAGTGAAAGTGCATATACATGCGGGTTCGTTTTAGTAAAAGCACATATGGACGTTAGGGTTTTTCTAAAGATTGCTGAAGAAAATTTCTGATCATTTCTGCTATAGTTCTGTTGTCTTTCAATGAAGTCTTCATGTAGATATGGATTGTTTGAATACTATTTATACGTCTAGTTGATTATGATTAGTGACTGGGTGTTTGAATATGATGGATGTTGCTGACTAAATAATGGTTCTATAAATCTGACAAAGTATGCCTGAATGTCTCTGATCTATTATGATTCTAATTAGATTCCTAAATTCAGTATATATGGATCTATACGCAGGTTCGTCCTCAGGAAAGCGCGTATATACGCAGGTTGCAGTAAGTAAAGTAGCGTATACATTTTTATGAATGATTAGGGTTAAAGTTGATTCTGCATGTTAATTTAGAAGCCTGGGTTTATTGTTGTGATCTGGTTACAGTGATCTCACTATTCTATTTAAAGATTGGTTTATGGCTATTGGTGTTGATCTAAAAATTGTGTTGTGTTGAAGCTGTTGGATCCAGTGTGAAAATTTATGAAACGTGGTACGCAGTGGTTCTGAGGTTTGAAGCCTTTAGTGTGGAAGTCGAAGTTTCCTGCTGGTAGAAGATGGTGATCATTTCAGGGCGTTGTAGCTCCCTTCCAGTAGTGGTTGGTAAATTATATCAGGGGGTTGAAGCTCCCTTTCAGTAGTAGCTGGAGAACGAGAGATGGTTGCATCCTTCTGCAGTTGGGTGCTTGCGTAATGACATGAGTCTGCATCAGTGCAACATTGTAAGAAGTTCTCTATATAATAAATATTGAAGACAAAGACAATAATAGTAGTGGTTTTCTCCCGACTTGGGTTTCCACCTTAAATCTTGGTATTCATGTGTGATGCCCTTGTGTGATGATTTATTTTTTTATTACTGCACATGTTTACTGCTTAAATTTCTGATGCATAACTAATGAACTGGGCTAAGAAGTGTTTTTGAATATTTACTTGAAAATTAATTTATTTGGGTGTACGCAAATTTGATTTAAGATAGTTGTGTATATACACTAGTTGGACTAATCAGAGTCGTGTATTGAAATCTGGAAAAGAAAAGAAAAATGATTGCAATTCTTGTAAATACTGATTCACCCCCCCCCCCCCCCCCTCTTAGTATTTTTCCAACATTAACTACCATCCTTAGTTATCACCTTTTATCATCATCATGCCTAGTTAACCCATTACACCACAACCCGGTACATCATAAACCCTGGTCTCTCGCATCAGTACTCATTTTGGTCAGTTGATGCTTCCTTCTTGTCAACTACAACAAAAATTTTCCAAGAAGGAGGTAGTACCTTGGATGACTCCTCACCTCAATAGGGGAATCCTTGGATGGAACTATAGGAGTCATCATTTCCCATTGATGTCATCGACCCTCTTGACATTAGAATTCAAGATAAGCTTTCATGTCAAGATGGTATCATACTTCATAACCATTGCACTATGTCAAAAATTTTCGAAGACCGGTGACTTGATAAGCATCTTTTCCAACAATGATTACACAAGAAGGTCCCCAAAAATCAAGAACCCATGCATAAAATAAGCACCCGTTCTAAACAAACATGCCATACCAAGATTATGCATGTAGGCCCCACATTCAACCTTCTTTCAAAGAAAAGCACTCCTGAGGGTGTCAACAACCGTCGTAGTCAACCAACAGTAGGTCTACCAAAAGTGGCATAAACAAAACCAATATCTATCAGATAAGCTTAACTAGTTAAAACATCACGAGCATGGGACATTCCCGCCTCATAGAAATATTTTATTCATACTATCTATTACAGGTTTCCAATAGAGCATGGTGTCTTTTTTACTCAAGGAAAGGGGTCTCTCAACTCAGTTCCAAAGCAAGTTACTCTCTCTCTTTCTCTAAAGGACCACACTGAAAAGAAAATATAATGTATTGCAGATATACAATTCTTCCTAGACCCCATACATTAGGGGGCAATCGTTAACACTGGAAAATAGTACGGGAAAAAGACATTACAAACGTCAAGCATAAGGTACAAATAAAGGTTTCCAGGGAAGAAATACATTAGGAGGAGCCAAAAATTTATTTTTTCCTAAGGTTAGAGGACAAAATTTATGGACCATGCACAGGAAACACTGGCTCTCAGCGCACAGTGCAGATTTTTCTTCGATATTCATGCACTGCGTGACTATCCCTTCGATAACCGCATGGTCCTAGGGATGACAGAATGTCACCATCCAGAACCACTTGTGATCAGGAGCTCAGGACCAGGTGTCATAAAATGGTCAAAAATGAAAGTGCTCAGAACTGGTTTGAACCTGAACGACCGGATAGTGCTCGTCTTCCTGATTCCGGCGCCGCGAACGGTTCGAAAAATGGTCTCCGTATGAAGAAGTTATTCAGCTTCAAAGTTTTCTCAATTTCCATTAAAAAATGGCAAAATTGGCTTTGGAAAAATTTTATTAAAAAAAGAATATTCCACAGAATATTCTGGGAATATTCCGTGGAATATTCCGCAGAATATTCTGGGGAATATTCCATTTTGTGGCCAATCAGGAAGCGCCACGTGGCTAGCCCGGAGGCCGCCACGTGGCCCCGTAAGACCGATTTGAAATGGCGTTCAAAATTTTATTCGGGCTTGCAGGATTCGAACCCGCGACCTGTGGAAATCCAATGCAACGGTTTTACCAACACACCAGCGCATTAAGTCTTGTTACATGGTGCGGACGAGTTTTATTTAAACCAGAAAGTTGTTTTGGGCGGGGCCCTAAGGGGGCCAGCCCCCGTTGCACATGACCCGCCGGCCAGGAACCACAGGTCAGAAATTGGCGCGCAATACGGCGGAGTTATCAACATTTAAATGGTTTTATAACGTGGGTTTTAAATGTTAAACATATGTTATGGATTATGTTATGGTTTTTTAATATATATCCATTCAAACCGTTTGATATTTAATATAACCGCCGACCCCATATGAACGCCAACAAATAAACTTTAATGCCAGTTTAACCGCGCGCCTATTTTAGCGGTTCCGCCCCAATTTTGGCGCTTATCCCCATTTTGTCTGCGTTAACTGCAGTCCTTCCACATTTAGTGGAGTTTCTCAAGGGGAAAGAGGCAGTTTACTAAATGTGCCATAACTTTTGATTGGGGAGGCCTTTGGAGACGAAATTTTTTTTGATTTCGGGTCTCTTCGACCTTCTGAAGCCATTGGCACAGGTTTCACAGCCATCTGAGGTCGTTTTCAGGTGATTTTTCTCCGTGGAAGTTCCAGGAGTCACTAGGGCCAAATCAGTTTGGGAGCTGCATTGGGAATTGTGCAGCCAGTTTATGTGGAACGAAGGTCATTCCTGAAGTTTTTCAGCATTCTGAATCCATTTATACAGCTCGTTTTTCCTTTTGAGGAATTCTTCTCACTGTTTAGCTTCAGGGAAGCTTTCAGGGCCAAGAGGGCCATTTCAGTGTTGGAGCTGTTTGGGGACTATGTTCTTCCATTTTTGGTGATTCAGAAGTCTATTTCTGATATTTTCGACCTTCTGATTCTAATGGCAGAGGTTTCAGAACCAATTGAGGTCATCTTCACCTCGAAATTCTCCATGCAAGTCTAAAGGGCCACCAAGGACAATTGGGGAAAAGTACTGTAGCAGGTACAAATTTCATTGTTTAGTGTTTGGGAAAGAGCATGTTCAGCTAATTCCTATCTTCTGATTCTGTATTTACAGTCAGATCTGTCTTTCGAGACATTCTTATTCTTGTATTAGCCTTTGTAGCATTTTTAATACAAGAGGACAAGCCTAGTTTGAGGGGCTTGGTCCAGCAGATGTAGCCCAGAGAAGGGGGTGAACTGCTTATCATTTTGATGTCTTTATTTGCTGAAGATGATATGCTAAACAAAACTGATATAAATTGTTAAACAGCAAATATACATAACTTTCATATACACATAATCACCTACTCAGCTGCAGAAAGTTATTTGTCTTATTCCGCAAGACATCAAATTTCAAGTATGTGAATGTGAAAGACTTCTAAGTGTTTACATATTATTTCCTTAGGCAGAGTCTGTAGAGGGCCAGGTAGCCTCCGGATTCATCCTTTCCTAGAAAGGTGAAACATCTGGTGAATGCCCCTACAGTCCATCTCTGTATAGGAAATAGTTTGTTCTCACATTTTCAGAGGTCACTTGGAGTGTATAGCTCAATTTGAAATTATGGGAAATGGATACCTTGCACCCTCAAACAAGTACATTCCATTTTCGGATCAACTTGGCACACTTGGTGAAAACGATTCTCACTCAACCTAACCAAATACAGTTTCCTTTGAGCCACCTTGAGGCTTTAGTGCAACACGCAAAGGAATAATACCCCCCAATCTTGTGTCACCATCCATCCTGGGCCAAGAGAAGGAGGGAAATTTTGAAAATGGTCTATAAAAGCCAGCCTTGGGAAGAGAAATGGGAGACACATTATTATGCTGGCCAAATTGCTCCATAGAAAACTAGCTTGTGTTGTCCAGCAGAAGGAGGAATGGAAGGACTCAGTTGTTGGCCACCCAACATCTCAGTCCAAGAGAGAGGAGTTCACCACATGTTCGTCGATATACCATCCTTTGAGAGGGAAGAGATTCTTTATGAAAACTTGAGGGGAAGAAACCCCTTGTCTTGGATATTGAAGCTTCGTAGCTCGAAGGATCCACTACAAGAGATTTAGAATTATATATTCTACTATTAATAGCACCTAATAAAGGGAGAATCTCTCCATTGTTGAGTTATTAGTGTGTTTTCTCTATTGAGCATGTATCTTGTGCATTTTGTGTTGTTTTTGTTTCATTGTTTATGTAGCATGTTATGTTTCCTTTATAACTTAGCTTATTACATGTTGAACTTGTTCCACTAAAGTTTGAAAAACTATTTTGACCCATGACTCTTATGTAGGTAAGCAACCTCCCTACTAAGAAAAGTGTATTTCATCCGCCCATGCGCTGAATACACTACCAAAACCACTTTAGGGGAATTAAAATTCCCAAGGGGTGTCCAAACTTAATCAAACCTCACACAATCCTAGTGATAAGCATCCCATTGTGGATTATCGATACTTCTTCCATCTAACATAGGGGTTGGCCCTGACCTAGGCTCAATCTAGATAAAAATATTAAATAAATAAATAAAAATGTTAGATGAATTAAAAATGGGTTTAAAACAAACACTGCAATAATGTGCTTGCACAGGTCAAAACATAATACCAAAGTGAGATTGTTAATAATAATTACAAATTGTTTGACAGAATGCTGAAATTTGCATAATTTTTGTAGAAAATATTTCAACTATTTTAGATTGCATTGTTTGAGATTTACAAAGTTCTTAACCAAATTCTAAAAACAACAATTAATTTGGACTATGATAATTGGTGGGTATAGTTTGTTAAAATACATCTGTTTTTGTGCATGCATAGAATGGGTGTTCTCATGAGACCCCTGAAACTATTTTAGGAAATGGTGGAATTAGATGATGTTTCTTGGGTAGCTATTATTTCCATGATGAGAATTGGAGTTGCACATAAACTCTTTGAAAATATGCTAGAACAAAATATGGCTTCGTTGAATTCCATAATAGTAGGACGACAAAGCTACAAAGTTTTTCTTAGAGGTATTTCTTGCATGTTGGTATTATGGTAGCAATGAGGGGCTCCCCTTTATTCAAGAAATTAGAAAATTATAACACCTAGTGAAGTAGGTCCAAGAAATATGAGTCAAGAAGATCACAATCCATACTTTGAAATGGATGTTTGTAGGCTTTATGACATGTTAAAGAAGTTGTTGATATTTTGCACATAACCTACAAAGGGTTGACTTCAATACCTATTAAATTTATGGTAAAATATATATATATATATATATATATATATATATATATATATATATATATATATATATATATAATTAATGTGATAATTTCTTTTGGTCACTCTCGTAATTTGGATTTTTAGGATTTCAATGATTAATAATTATAATATGATTTTTTTCTTTTTATAAATAATCATTTTAATTTGATTGGTGGGGAATTTTAAATTTATTTTTTAAATATAATGAAGGATATGATGGAATTTTTTGGGGACCTCTTTTTAATATATCGATATATCTTGGATATTTTGTTTTATATTAATGCTTTTATTTTGATATTAAATATAAAATTTTATAGAGGAATTATTTAAATTGAGTTGTATGCTTTTGATGTATCTATTGTTGCACATAGTGTTATCATTGATAACAACAAGTTTCATTGATGTCAAGGGGGATGTCCAATACAGCAACAATATCATTCACGAGTTAAAGAAAGAAGTATGATAGTTTGACATCTTACATGCCCTCATCAGGCGAAATTAAAAGAGATATGAATTTTATTGAGTTTTTCACAAGTTTATGATTCCCTAATGGTCCCATAAAAAACATGGTTGGGTAATCCTCATTGATACCTTTCGAAATATATATTTGACTTCAAAAAAAACCACCTAGATGAGAATTTATGGCCATTTTAAAATCAACATCAGTTGAGGGCCCAAAAATATAGGGAAAAACACCAAAATATAAATATGTTAAATAATGTGAAACTTCCAGGTGGATCCATGGATAATTAGTTAAAACCATGGTGGTTGGAGACCATACATGTACACTGTTTAACAGAATTAAAGTCCAAGCATCTCTACTTAGACATAACAGATCCATTGATTGAATGAGGAAATGATCATCAAATGAGTGCTAACTTTCCCATTCACATGATGACATGGAAAGACATGATATGATAAGATTGGTGATGTGGCTATATGGTCGAGTGCCAAGTGGCATGTAAATTTAATGATTTGTAATGTCCAATAAGGCATATTTTTTATGACACATAACTATAACCATCTTTAGGCATGAAACATTGGAAATTGGGTGCACTCGGGAAGATGCAGGAAGCTCCAATTTGTATGCCATAGTACCAATATTTTGCAACACCTTGTAAGAACCATAGTACTTTGGTGATAATTTATTATCCTTCTTAGCTTGCTTGAGGGAGATTTTTTTGTATAGTTGTAGCCGTAAAAATACCTAGTCGCATACATCAAAATGTAATTTGCTGCAATATTGATCTGCCTACTGTTTCATTTGATTCTGCGCCAAAGTGAGGTTATCCTTTTAGACTTGGATAACTTTTTGTTGATGCTTGATGTGATCTTCCACTTCTTGAACCTTATAATTTTCTCTTAAAGATGATGTTATGGACGGTGGATGATATCCATAAACTGCCATACGAGGGGTCATTTTTTCTGTAGTATGGAAGGAAGTGTTATACCACCATTCAGCCAGAGGTAACCACTTGATAAATTATGTTTGTTTATCAGATACAAAGCAATGAAGGCATCCTTCCAAACATTTGTTCACTATCTCAGTTTTCCCATCAGATTGAGGATGATAAGATGAGTTATAAGCTAATTGAGTACCCAGACAAGAAAATAATTTTGTTCAAAAATTTCCAGTGAAAATGGATCTCTTTCGCTTACAATAATATTTTGGTTTCCAAGTAGCTTTTGAATTGTTTCCATAAATGAAATGGCACCTATAATGGCTTTAAATGGATGAGATAATGCACAAAAGTGTGCATACTTGGTAAGTCTATCAACTGCCACCATGATGACACTCTTTCCTTCATACTTGGGTAAACCTGTGATAAAATACATTGAAACCTCCTCCCAACATTGACTTGGAATGGATAAAGGTTGTAATAGACCCAAGGTCTTAATTATCCCCACTTTATTTTGTTGGAAAACCAAATATTCTGCCACAAATTTTTGAATATCAGATTTAAGGCCATCGCAAAAAAATTCCTTCTTGACCCTATGGTAAGTTTTTAAAAATATCGAGTTCCATATTGAGGGAGGTGTGTAATTCCAAATGAATATTTTTGTTTGAGTTGGGAATTATTACAAATATATAAGCAACCTTTTTACCATAATGAAAATTTTTTCTTGCTGAATGTATCATATGTACTGGGATCTTGCTGTAACTTTTGGATGAATGTCCACACTTCTTTGCCATTCTTCAATTCATCCCTTGCTTCAGCTATCCAATCTGGTTGGGTAATATAAATGGCATAATGTAATTCTTCCACATTCTCATCCTTTCTTGAGAGTGCATTTGCAAAAGCAAATTTCCTTCCCTTTTTTGTAGATGATTTCAAAGTCATAACCCAACATATTTGTGACCCATTTTTGTTTCTCTTCTGAAGATAATCTTTGTTACAAAAAGTATTTAATACTATAATGATCTGTTTTTATCTTGAAGTTTCTTCCCATTAGGTAAGCTCTCCATTTCTTTAGTGCATGTAGTATTTATAACATTTCCTTCTCATAAATAGGTTTGTGTAAGTACTTTCCTTTTATTGGAAGAATTTCGAAAGAAATGTGTATTTATTCTTGCATTAAAACAGCACCAATTCCATTTCCTTAGGCATCAAATTCCACAATAAATGTTTTTGTGAAGTCTGGAATTGCTAAGACCAATACTTGGCACATTGCCTCTTTAAGATGTTCAAAGGCCTTAGTTGCTTATGTAGTCCAAGAAAATGCATCTTTCTTTAGTAATGTTGTTAAAGGTGCTGCTATTCTCCAATAATTCTTAAAAAACTTGTGATAATATGATGTCAACCCGAGAAATCCTCAAAGATGATATATGGTTATAAGGGTTTTCCATTCCTTAATGGCTAAAAGAGTGTACCTAAAAACCCTCATGAGATACAATATGACCTAGATATTCCACCTTGTGTACTGCAAAGAAAAATCTGGAGGTTTTTTCATATAATTTTTTCTCCTCAAATATTTTGAGCACCTTGTCAACACGTTGAACATGATCCTTCAGAGACTTGTTGTAGATTAGTATATCATCAAAAAATACTAACACAAATTTTCTAAGGAAGGGTTTGAAAATGGAATTCATCAAACCTTGAAATGGAGAAGGTGCATTGGTAAGGCCAAAATGCATGACCAAAAATTTATAATGACCCTCATGAGTTCTAAATGTTGTTTTTAGAATGTCTTTATTCTTCATTCTAATTTGATGATATCCAGAATGAAGATCCGACTTGGTGAAGTAAATTTCTCCATGTAATTCATTCAATAATTCATCAATGATAGGAATGGGAAATTTTTCTTTAATAATGATCTTGTTGAGCTCCCTATAATCTGAACACATACTTGATGATCCATTCTTCTTATGCACCAATACCGTTGGAGCAGAGAAATAACTTTGACTAGGTTGAACTATATCGACCTCTAGCATTTCTGCAACCATACGTAAAATTTCAATCTTTTTGGCATAGTGATATCTGTAAGGCTTTATCTTTGGAGAAACACTTCGTGGAATCAAATGAATGACATGATCATGATAAAGAATAGGTGGAAGGCCTTTGGGAGTCTCAAATACCTTGGAGTGATTGTTGAAGACTTTTTGCAGATATGGAGAAATAGATGATTTCGATGTTTGAACCTCTAGTACTGAGTATAATTATGCAATTATGACCTGCTGTTCTTTCTTTAGAAGATTTTTAATGCCATTAGAGCTTATTATCTTTCCTAGTTTCCCTGTGATACCCCTTAATTTAACTTGCTTTCCTTCCAAACAATTTTTTTTATTTATTGAAAATTAAAAGCTATCGTACCCAAAAATTGTAACCATTGGACTCCTAATACAACATAAACATGACCCATTGGAATGGAAAGCATTGGACTATTCAATACATATTCCCCTATGGTTAGATTGATATTATGAAACTTTCCAGAGAAATTTACAGTTCCTTCACTTGCAACAGTGGCTTGACACTTTGGTGTTGGATATAAGAATAAATTCAATTCCTTGGCTATCTTACAATGAATAAAATTATGTGTACTACCCGAATAAATCAACGTATTAAATTTTTCTTCTTGACATGTACTTATATATTGAAAGTTTGAGGAGTGGTAATTTCTGCCAATGCATTAGAAGATATGGTAGGATTCATTTATTATTTCTTTAGCATTGGTTCCTGGTGTATATCCTCTTATTTTGGAATTTCTTTCTCCTTTTCATCCTCCTCTTCACAATATATGTAAAATAATTTATTCTCAATACACTTATGACCTTTAGTGTATTTTATATCACAACTGTAACAAAGACCTTTTTCTCTTTGATATTCCAATTGTTGTGGTGTCAACCTTGTAGGTTGTGGAAAGCTAGAAACAACAACACTTCCATATTTATAGTTGTGAGTGGTAGACTTCCTTGTTGCCATAATTTTTCTTTCAACTTTTCTTGCCACCCTAAATTCCTTCTCCAATGAATCAGGTTCCCAAAGGTGAACCTCATTTTGGATGTTATCCTTTAAAGTACGTATGAGGAAATCAATTCTATGTTCCTATGGAATATCATGTACCCTTATATTCAATTTTTAGAAGTCCTCAATGTTCTCTGCCATTAAACCCTTTTTTTTAGAGATTTATCAATTGGTTGAATAAGGTGTTGCTCTTTTTATCCTCATAATGTGCTATAAATTCCTCCAGAAAAATTGACCAAGTGAAAATTGGTTTACGAGAACAAATCCATAGATACCTTACAAACTGATTGGTTCTAAATATAAAGTTGCAATGCACACCTTTTGTGTGTGTTTCACATTATGGAGATAAAAATATTGCTCCATCTATAGCATCCATGTTACCAGATCCTTTCCATCAAGCTTCCTCATATCGATATTTGGAATATGGTCTTCAATCCAAAGTTAGATTGTATGAAATCATTATTAAAAAAAAATTCTTTCTCATCATGAGTTTCATCTAATACCTTTTCGCCATTAGGAAGAATTTCTTGTAGCAAATTTGTCAAACCTTCCTTCAAACCTTCCATGAATGATTTTAGACCATTCTTCAAAGAATCCATCTTATTTTTCATTTCATTTTTGGTTACTCTTTTCGAGAGAAAAAATTTGTTCACTTGGTCTCCTAATTTCGATATATCATGTTGCATTTCTTCCTCTTCTTCATGCGTCATAGTAGATATTTCTGATTTCTTACTAGCTGTTTCCATTTTCTTGCTTTGAGTTATTTTGGAATAAACTAATGACAATTATGCTTCACTATGCCCCTTGAATCACTTCAAAATGATTTTTCAAGCAAAACTTATGAAAATTTAAAAATAAATACACACCTTTTTACTCATTTATAAGAGATCGATATAGAATCTGTTGTAGCTCTGTAATTCAGATCTCCAAGGTCTAAAGTTTCATCCTATGGTAACCCTCCGAGTCTTCTTTCAAACCTCACAAGTTAGATCACCAAAATTGGATTCTTCAAGAAAGCGTTATGCCTGATCTCCCACGATGACCTGATTACAGATTGGTTCAGTAGAGTCAACTTGTATGAAGTTCCACGTGTCACTCTTTCAACCTTCGACCCTAAAAATGACAAAAAGGAAACTAGAGTTCATACACATTTAGTCACTTTTTACGAAATTCATATCTGATGCTCTGAGATAAAGTTACGGAAAATTTCCCTAGGTCACCTATTTGAGATTGAATTTTGGAGCCTGCAAAAACACTAACTTCATAGGAAAATCGTAGGACTTATATTCTAGATAAGTATGGGCCAACACAACATCCTACTACAAATTATAAATATAAGTATGTGAATTAAGATTCAATTAAAAAAATAATTTTTATATGCAATACCTTATCATGGTTCTCATGAGAACAATGCACCTCCATGGCCTCCACATCAAACAAATCCACTCTGTTGATCTTCTTAACAGGCCCATGGTTAATTTTCCTCCACTCTCATCATATTAAATAGACCACCTAGGGGATTCCCCTTCTAATTCACCACCATCAACCAACCTGTACTTTGATGACAATAAATACATTGAACCCTCACTGATCCCATCCTTGTTTTGTTCATCTATCACAAACATTGATATTATAATAGGGTTGACATTGACAAGAGTGGTACCTACAAGAGCAATCAATAAAAATTAAGATAATTGATTTTGATTGTACAAGGATTGAAATGAAAAGTAGGAAAGGAAATGAAAAACATATATAAAGAAATATAACTGAGAGCATGGTAATAGTGAAAACCCAACTTTTATTAATAAAAAAAATAACATAATACTCTAGAACATAGGACAGGTGCTAGAATGGTGGAAAATCTCTCTCAAGAGAGAGAGAGAAAAAGATGGCATCTATAGGCACTTGTAAATCTATTATAAGAGGGTGAAACAATGCCATATTAACATGAAGAAAGAACCATAGAATTCCAAAACCCTAACCCTATAAATTGAAGTGCCAAAAGGTTTGTGGGCCCTGAGATGGTTAGTTGTTACATCAACTTCACGGGGGCACAAAGTTTTCATAAAATCTCCATTTGGGCCACACAGTAGCTTGTTGGAAAGAACTAAGTAATGTCTACAACTTTTTAATAGGGCGAGGTAATGCCATGCAAACCCTTGGCCCCTTGAATTTCCAAAAAACATCATTTAAGGCCTTAAAATGGCCCCAAAAGTTTGGGACCCAAAAACCATGGAAAACTTGCCAAGAAGATAAAGAGCCATTTAGTAAGTGGAAGAGGTGGTTAGTCGTGATATCCATCTGGATCAAGAATCCCCACAACTATTTTTTTTTAAAAGAAAATTTTTATCATCCACATATTTAGTTTCTGCATTGATCTGCATTGATATACCACAGTCAAGCACAAGAAAAAGCTCAATCTCATAATTTTATTAACCATAGAAGCACATGTTGCATTAAAATCCCACAATCCAACAAAACAAAGACTCAATCTCTTTGATCCACATTATAATATGGCAACCCACGTCCATATTTCTATTGAAATCCTGAAAATCCTTAGACCTAAATGAATTTTTCCAATGATTTGTATAAATATGTTACCATTCATTTGTCGGGGGAGTTTCACCATTCTTCCATAAGATTTTTTCTGTGAAGTCACGTTGATATCAATAAAAATATACAAAACGATAAAGATACAAATGTAATATGCAACATTACTGCTTAGTACACTCCTCTTGTGCAAAAAGTAATTGATTATAGATATAAATATATATAAAAGATTAAAAAATAATATAAAAATGTAACATAATAAGAGCTTTTCTTTTCCATAATATTTTGAGAGATCAAAATTTTATTACAACTGGATTATTATTTTATATATATCAATTTTTATGTTTGGTTTAAATTTATACACATCAAATTTTAATTTAAATTAAAAAACAAAAAACTAATCGCTAATAGAATGTTATAAAATAAAATTAAAATAAAATATTTAGAAAATAGTTTTATTTTGAAATGAGTTATGGTTTTTGGGCAAGTGGTATTGATTAGCCATAGTAATGCTCCACGATATTATAAGAAAACCTATTTACACATGACACTAGAAAAATGACAAGTGCTCCGACCAACACACCGTTTTGTTAAATTTATATTTTGTGATTAATATTTTGTTTGTTTTTTTTAATTATTTTATTTTCACCCAAATTTATTTTAAACCACATAAAAATTGTCAACAGCTAATAAAAAATCATAAATTTCATTTATAAAAAAAATTACAAAATATTTTTTTGTATTTTCAAAATTTTGTTTTAATATAATTTTTTAAAAACATTACGAAAACTTTAAAGAAAAATTTGGTTTTAATAGAAGTCAATGTTTTTTGATTAAAAAAAAAAAAACAATTTAATCCGACATGTATAAAAATATGAAACAATTTCCTAATGCAATACAAACTCGAATATCTCACGTTTCCATAACAATTTTCTACTTATTTGGTTAAAATAATACATGTCCTTCCCATCGATTGCATAGGGGGCATATTGGGTAGCTATTAGTCCTTTATCAGTTAGATTATGGTCTCTGAAAGTACACATGGTATATTTTATTTATTTTTTTGTTTGGCAGCGACCCACCCTATATAGTATCTATTTTTTTATATAAGGTAGATCGGTTTTGTATATAAGGTAGATCCATGACACAGGGATTACTTATTTGAAAATATTTCGGTAAAAAGTCACGTTAAGGTTGCTGGGTCGATGCATTTCAAATTATTTAGTGTGGTTTATTGCTAGGACTAAGATCTTAGTCCTGACTATGAACGACACTTGGTGGTTCGAAATGTGTCTATCTAATGATTTTAATGTATTTTTTTACCAAAATATTTTTAGATATACAATATGAATCACAAAGCTTGATTTCAAAGACATGGATTATTATTTGAAAATACATGTTTATGAATTATAAAAAAAAATAGTCATAATTTTTAATGTTTTGTAAAAGTAATTTGGTATTATTTTAGTAGGTGAGATGAAATTTGTTATTAATCCTGGCCAAAGTGGATTATAAAAATCGATTTTTCTTTAATTTCTTATTAGTTTTCCTTTTCCTTTTAATTTTTAAAATAAATTATATATATTTTAATATAATAAAAACTTTATTTTCTAAACATTTTATTGGTCAAAGTTTCTAGTTGAAAAATTAATTGAGTAATTAATGTTGAATTATGATCCAATACAATTTTAACAATCAATGGTAATCTCAATGACACATTGACCCTCTTCCTTTTGAGTTGGGAGCTATTATAATTACTATTGCTATTGCTTCACCAAATTAAACACTAAAATTGCTAAGATTATTATTGCAGTATACCTTCCACACATCATTAAATCACCTAATTGAGAGGGATGCATATGTATATGGAACACATTTGATTGACATGTATAAACTAGATTTTTATTTATTTCTATTTCTATTTGCATATGGTTCTTTAGCATGAGTGGAAATTAAAGGTTTCCATTTTTTCTAGTTGTTTCCATTTCCCATTCTCTTTGGACCTTTCCAAATGCTAGACCAACTCTTCATCTTGATAACGCAGGTAGTTAACCCATTGAAGAGAGGACTGAAACACCATATAAAATTGGATATTCCATAGAATATTGGATACTTTGGTTTCAATTGAGGCCACCTTCAATCCGTTATTTGTATGAAGATTGTTTGTGATCCATTGTTGAGTGGCGTGATTGAGATGATTATTCCCGCTTAGAAAGGGAAGCAAGTGATCATTCATGTAGCGAGGAAAAATAGGAGGAGTTTAGAAGATTCATTGGAAATGTTCAGATGCTAAAGTGAGAGGAGTTTAGTGATACTCCAACAATATATCACAATTGATTCCTCTATTATAAATTCCCAGCAACATGCACACAAACTTCAAGTCCCTTAGAGGTGGAGTGTCAGGTCTCATTGAATTAGTGATGAGGTGGAGATGATCTATGGTAGTGGTTCCCTCTAGTGAAAATAGTTTCAAGAAATTTCTGACCATGAAACAAAAGAGTATGTCTAGTGGATTATCCTTCTCTTATTGGATTTCCTACTTTATTTAAGTATTTAATTTATATATTCAAATGGTTCGATAGAGACTATGATGCATGCACCTCTTTCTCTTAATGTGTTTTAAATCCTATTTTATGTCGTGTTTATTTTATTCTCGAGTTAATTTACTAATTATTGAAAATTATAAAGAACATGGTTTACCTTTGATATTATTTTTAGAATGAGGGGAAGTTAATAAATTTTTCTATAGACAAAAAATATTATGCAAGAGTATTCTATAATCAATGCCCTCTTCCAATTTCCAAGGACTATTCCAATTTTCAAGGGAAATCATCCTGCCAGAGTGAGGGTCAATATAAAAATATTCATATGCATGTAGTCATTACATCAATATTTCTCAACATTATATTACTCACCAAGAATTGAACCTGGGTGGGAAAGACAACAACCATTCTACCCAACTATTAGAGATAACCCCAATTGACAAGTTTCTGAGGATTTTATTGCTATATGAGTTAGTAATTCAATCACATGGTGGTTGTGTTAATATCAACATATATCCCACTTAATTTTAAATCTATTAAACATAGAGAGGCATAGAAAAGATTAGAGAGACATATCTTTCAATGCTTAAAAGATCTCAATTTAATATAGATCTAAAATAGTAAATATGTACTATGTATATAATGTTAGACATCTCCCCCATAATGTTTTTTTATTCCTAAATATTATATTAGATCAATTTATATCATGTTCTCTTGTGTCAACTCAACATTAAGCTTATATTTTATAATTTTTCATATATATAAAATGCATACTCTTAATGATGATTTGTTATTTTTAGTTTTATTCTTAAATACTATATTACATCAATTTATATCATATTATCATGTATCAATACAACATTAAAACAACGTTAAACTTAGATATACATATTTTATATATATATATATATATATATATATATATATATATATATATATATATATATATATATATATTAAAAATTTCATTTAAATTTTTATTAAATGATAACTCATAAATATCTGATTTAAACATTAAAAATATATTTTTATATTCCTTCCTCATATAAATAGTGATTGATATTAATATTATTTTTTAAAAGCTATAAATAAATTAATTAATATTAGAATCAATATAAATTTCTTTAAAAGCTATGATTAAATTAATTAATAATCTAATCAATATAACTATCTTTAAGGAGATAACAAGTTAATAAATGTTCATATTTATTAGGATTAAGATGTGTATATTTAATATACTAGCCACTTTTTGTGTGGTGCATCAACAAAAGCAATTTGAAGTATACAAAGCTTTGTCAATTCTAAAGTTTGATTTAGATGTGACTACATATAAACATGCAATAAGTAGAGAAATCAGTACTTTCATTTGTTAATATATGTTGACATACTATATCAATTATATGTTGACCTACTATATCAATTATATGTTGATATACTATATCAATTATATGTTGATATACTATATCAATTACAGTGTGACTAAAATTCGGTTTGGATATGAAATTTATATTAATAAAAATATAATTTTTATATTAATGTGATCATTTCCTTACTAAATATTTTTGGTGATTTGGATTGATGTGTTTACATTTCAATGATAATTATTATAGACAATTTTTATTTTATCATTTTACAAATAATCATTTTAATTTGTTTTGTAAGGAATAATTTTAAATTTAATAAGTGATAAGATGGAATTTGTTAATACATCCACATATTTTTGAGATTTTTTTTTTATATTAGTACTGGATTTTGTGATTAGATATATCATTTTATAGATGAAGTATTTAAATTTTGTCAGGTCTTTGATGTATCTATGTGCAATGCATAATAACAATATGAGCACGGATTTTGATGTATTCTATATGTAATGCACAATAACAATATGAAGGGAATTTATTAACCACAGAAGGGAATATATTAATAACAAAAAGTAATAAAAAAATAATAATAAATAAATAAAAATAAAAATGATACAAATAAGTAAATTAAAATAAAAATTATATAAATAAATAAATTATATTGAATATTTGATTTAAAGTTATAATATTATTAATTAAATAATAATAATAATAATAATAATAATTATATTTCACAAAATTATTATTGATTCAAATTTTTAAACTAATTGGTTTGCGTGGGGTTTAATATCTATTAAGTCATATGTTTAGACTTTATGGTAAGGGGTTGAGGATGTAAACTATTTTAGGGGAATTAAACTTCCCAAGGGGTGTCCATAATCGATCAAGCCTCACACAATCCTAGTGATAAGCATCTCATTGTGGGTAATTGATACTTTAGTCCTTCTAATATAAGAGTTAGCCCTGACCTAGGCTCAATCTAGATAATAATAATAATAATAATAATAATAATAATGTTATATGATTTAAAAATGGGTTTACAATAGACACTGCAATAATGGGCTTGTATAGGTCAAAACAGAGCACCAAAATGAGATTGTTAAGAATACTTACAAATTGTTTGACAAAATGCTAAAATTTGTGTAATTGTTGTAGAAAAAGTTTCAACTATTTTAGTAGCGATTGTTTCAGATTTACAAAGTGCTTAACCAAATGCTAAAAACAAAAATTAATTTGGACTATGATAATGGGTGGGTATATTATGTTAGAATACATCTATTTTTTTGCATGCATAGAATGGGTGTTCTCACGAGACCTTGACAATATTTGAGGAAATGGTGGAATTAGATGTTGTTTCTTGGGTAGCTATTATTTCCATGATAGGAATTGGAGTTGCACATAAACAATTTGACATAATGCTAGAACAAACTATGGCTTCGTTGAATGCCATAATAGTAGGACGACAAAGCGACAATGTTTTTTTTTTTAGGTATTTTGTGGACATTGGGATTTTGGTAGTAATGAGGTGCTCCTCATTATTCAAGAAATTAGAAAATTATATAAATCCAAGTCAAGAAGATTGCAATCCATATTTTGAAATGGATGTTTGTAGGGTTGTGTATAAAAGGAAATGTTAAAGAAGTTGTTAATATTTTGCATGAAACCTACAAAGGGCTGGCCTCAAAGCCTATGAAATATATATATATATATATATATATATATAGAGAGAGAGAGAGAGAGAGAGAGAGAGAGAGAGAGATAGAGAGAGAGAGGGGTTGTTTTGGTAATTTGGATTTTTATGTAATTATTTTCTACATATTTTAGGATTTCAATGATTAATAATTATGATATGATTTTAGTTTTTTTTTTAATAAATAATTATTTTAATATATATATATATATATATATATATATATATATATATATATATGATAATTTTTTTTTGGTTGCTTTGGTAATTTGGATTTTTATGTAATTGTTTTCTACATATTTTAGGATTTCAATGATTAATAATTATGATATGATTTTAGTTTGTTTTTTTATAAATAATCATTTTAATTTGATTAGTGAGGAATTTTAAGTTTAATTTTTAAATTTAATAAATGAGATGATGGAATTGGTTGGGGACCCCTTTTTAATATATCAATATATCTTTGAGATTCTGCATTATATTAATGCTTTTATTTTGTGATTACATATAACATTTAAATTGAGTTGTATGTTTTTTATGTATCTATTGTTGCACATAGTGTTGGCGAGAAAACAGGTCTCGTGGGCAAGACCTAGATTCAAGGATTGGGTCCAACAAAGGAGTCCGTTGTAGTCTAGAACCACGTTGGCATTTTCACCCTACTCTCGAGAGCAGAGAGTCTCACTCGAGGCGTGCCGCGACCACATGCAGAAATTGAACAGATCGGTAGTGGTAGATGGATTCCGCAACTCGAAGTTAACATGGAATCATTTGCATACATAACATCATACATAGAAGAGCGTCTCAGAACATTGTGCAAATATTAAGCAAATAAAATTTTAAGGCACCACAGACATCATGCATGCATGTAACTCATATAACAATACATCAACCTTCAAATATATTAATAACCTTCAGCTGGATCCACAGTTACATCGCTCAACAGGAAGAGCTTACATTTCTGTTACAGATGTCCCACAAGACAGAGAGATAGATAATACAGCCATGATAGATCAATAGAAGCCTAGGAACTACAAGGATATCGAGCTCAGGACAAAGCTTTTCTGCAGCGTCGGCTCGATCCTCCTCAATCCCTCTGTATCTGTGCATGATCTCTTTTTCGGCTGGGTGATGGCCTATTTATTCACCCGCCATCGCAACTACTAGTTCCTCTTTTGTTCTTCTTTAGCTGCTTTTGGCATCTTTCTGTTGCCTCTGAGTTTCGCTATCTGTTCTTTGCCGTATCATCTCTTTGTCTGCACTTATCTTCGTCAGCCTCATCAGCTATCTCTTATTCTTCTGCAACCTTGGCGGCTTCGCTACCTACCGTTGTTGCGCCTGCCATGTGTCGATCCGCAACTCAAAATCTGTTCCTTATTCATAATTAAAAAAAAGGACCCCAACAGGCCCCGATCACAGTTTCTTGACTCGTCCCGATTCAATCACAAATCACTGTCTCCACTTCCATCGCTCCGCCAGACCCCGTGCCCTATTCTTGTTGTGCACCTTCATTCTGCTGCCCAAACAAGGGCCCCAACTCTGAGACCTTGCTCAACACTGAAGCCTTAAGCTCGTTGAAGGTTGTCATAGCTTGCTGCCACCCCTGTAATAATGCATCCATCTCCATGGCGATCTTAGTGACAGCTTCCTCCCCGACGGTCGCCGGTACAACTTCGAATACCGTGCTGATTTGGGTTCCGGCTTCGACGGCTAACTGCTGCATTGTCCGGGCACTGAGTTGGGGAGGCTGGCGAAGCTCTCGAATTGCTTGCTTGGCCATTGCCGAACTTGCCTCTGTCTGCTGGATCTGGATCTCCAGAGCATCCTCTTGGGCGTATAGCTGGTCCAACTGCGAGGGGTCCGTGGCATCCTGAATCTCTTTTGAGAGTTGTTGCAGCTACGCTGAAATGGGCTGAGTCTTTACTGTTAGGGCCGTCGAGCATTCCTGTAGAACTTTGAGGAGGTCATAGGTGTCTCGAGCTGTAGAACTGAGAGCTTCCTGCATCTAGGTGACCTGGCCCTGTTTCTCCGTGATCTGTGCTGTGTAGACTGCCGCTGGATCGGGCAGCACTGGCCGCGTTGCTAACGCTGCCTGGAGCTCTGCATTTTCCTTGTGGAGGTCGGTGAATGCCACTCTGAGGTGAATTTCTCATTGTAATATATCCGTTTCTGGCACATCTACGGCATCCAAGTGTAGTGAGCCGTTACTGTCGGCCATAATCCCGTGAACACCCTGGCCACTTCATTCATCTGGTCCTCGAGCTGCCCGTGTGCTGTTGTGAGCTACTCGCGCTGTTCAATAAGTGCGATGATCTGCTGCTACTGTTGCTCACACCTCTGTTGCAGCTCGGAGTGGAGCCTTTCCACCTACTGGGCTGCTCTCTGAATGAAGTGGTACAACTGAGCCATGCCCCACGTCTCCATTTTGTCGGCCCCCGAAGTACCTTGATCCGGCCGCCGCTCCTGCAGTGGTTTCCCACTGGCAACTGATCTGGTGGAGTGTTCTTGAGGGGACAACGGCAGAGTCGGATGGGATGCGGAGTCCGCCATATTCAGGTCCGACCGCTCCTGCTGTTCTGTGTGGAAGGTCTGCAGAAATGGAGTAGGCTCAGGCTGTGTCCCAGCCGTGTCTGCAACGATTTGTGCCATCTATGTAATTAAATCAGAAAAAAGTGACATGGGGGTCCCGAGCGAGGTTGACCGGTGGTATCACTGCTGTACTTGAGTCGACCTCGGTCTCGTGGTCCCCATTGATTAGATATCGGATTACTGGGTCTGACACGGTGGCAGATGAGTTGGATGGTGCAGATGAAGTGGTAGGTGGAGGTGGGTTGGTACGGGGTGGTGAAATGCAGATGTTTATGAATTAGGATGGGTCAATGGGAGGTTGAGGTGGAATCCTGCCTATTGCCCCTATCTCGATGGACGGTTCTTCCTGAATGGGTACCCCTGGGCTCAGTGGCTGGGGTGGATCCTCCTCAGTGAGGTCCACCACCGGACTTGAATCTATGGTTCGGGCCCTCTTGGCTTTGGGAGCCTCTAGGGGGTTTGCGGACTTACTCTTTCCCCCCATCGAGGTAGTCATTGGACTTGGTGAAGTAAATAAAACATTAGGAATGGGGGAGGTGATGGAGGTCGTGCAGAGAAGTGGGTTGGGCTGAGAAAGCTGAAATTCAGAAAAAACAGGGAAAGGAGTGGCACCGCTTGAGACTACTCGGACCACTTCGTTGAGGCTTCGTACCTTTGTGTTTAATTGGGAAATGAGTGGGAAGAGCTGCATGTTGGAGACCCTTTGTGCCACCTCCGCTTCCATTTCGCCAGGTAGTTGCTGTGGTAGCATTTTGTCAAAATTGTATGTGGGTACCCTGCTTCGGACTTCCATCACAACCCCCAGCCACGAACAAACTTCATTGTGGAAGGCTGCGTCATCGAGTTGGAATTTCAGCGGACGCATTTGAAATGTATCTTCTGGCATGCAAGTAGTTGGAGGAAGGTGTGCTTGTGGCTGATCCTGAACCAGACTTGCTCGCTATACCCGTCCAGCAAGTTCCTGGGAATCCTTTGTTGGCCTGTCACCACATCAGTCATTAAACCATACCAACTCCGAAAGGCATCAGCATTGACCTCTTTGGTGTTGGGATCCCCCGACACTTTCCAGGGGACAAATTTCATTGCCAAAGGCTGACCCTCCACTATTTTTGCCGGCAGCCTGACGAGGGGAGCATGCCACTTCCACATGGCCAGTGCGACTATCAAATATCCATTGATGAAGCTCGTGGCCCTCTTGTAATTATCCTCGCATGTGTCGAACAACTCCTTCAGTAGGAAGGAGCACTAGTTCAGCTTGGCCCCCTAGACGCAGTGTTCTGCAATGGAAATGGTATCCAGGGTACATCCCCCCTTCGTGTAGTGCCTCATTGTCTTACTGGCAATGAGGTAACACGCGAACCTAACTTCGGGCTTGTTTATGAGTTCCATTTTTTCTCCCTTTCCTCCCCGCCGGGTACCATATTTTACATAATAATCCGCATCTCCTGACTTCTTTTCTCTTTTGGAGGTGGTCTGGCATGCAGAGGATACATTCGAGCCATCCTGTGAGAGCCATGTGAGACGGTGAATATCCTCAGAAAGGATAGGAATTTCTTTGCCCAACCACAGGGATCCATTCTGAATTCGACTGAGCAAGAACTTGGTACATTGCATGGCTGCTCCTGTCATCCCGAATACTGGCAGATTCCTCAAATGCAGAATGGAGGACTGCTGAATGCCTCGAAACTTAGGAAAAATCCTTGTTGCTACTCGCTTTGCTTCTGTGGTATAGCTTTCCATGTACACCTAGCGTTTAAGCACTGGGAACTTGAAAGAGTCCATGAGGTCTGCATCGATGAGGGCAGCACTATCATACTTCTCGACGAGGGACTCTATTTTATGAATCCGACTGTCGAGCTCCTATTCTACTACTGCTGGATTGGATGTTTTCATCTTGGCATGGCGTTGATACACTTTCAGAATAGTTCTCGGCCTCTTCTCTTGGATCTTTTCTTCGGGACACCTTTGCTGCTCTGGTTCTGCTCTAATTGCCTTTGCGTCTCTAGAAATTTCTAACTCTAACTTGGACCTCTCCGGCATTCTCGCGCTTTTCTTCATGCAGGCTATGTAATTAACTAGCACGAGTGAGGATGATGAGACCCCATAATGAATTAATTCCCGCTGGAATCCTCCACGGTGATAATCGTGTGAGCAGTTGCATGCTAAGGTGTATTCTGACATCTGCTGATGGTGGTATGGGGAAATGGGTGGACACGATGGCTGAGGTTACTTCGAATTATGGAAAAATGATTACTACAAGGTTACTTCTAATTATGGCAGTTTATGCTACAAATCTTGGAAATCCTACGGACTGACACAAGTACTAAATAAAATGATTGGGACTGAAAGTTGACACGTTTGCTTATCCTATGTGGATGATACGCTGAACACACCCCTCCTCGACCACAATCGATTGAGGTGCGGTCCCTGCAACCTAGAGGTTATTGACGAGTTATGCATGGACAAAGAACACTACCTACGCTCATCTCGGTTGCAGGAGATTTATTCAACTACGCTACTCTACGGGCTTCTCTCGGGTGCGAGAGTTATTAACGAAAAGCGAAAGAAACTTAGTCATGGTAGGGCTTTAGGTGTGCGGCATTCACCCACCCAGGTAAAATAGTACCGTTTAGTTGAGCCAATCGAATGGCTCCGGAATCCTTAATTTCGACGATGAAGTAGGGTCCCAACCAGTGCATCTGCAGTTTTCCCAGAAACTTCTGAAACCTAATATCATATAGGAGAACCTTACCTCCAACCTGGAAAGTCTTTCTCTTGATGTGGCGATCATGCCACGCCTTCTACCTGTCCTTTTGAACCTTTTGATGAAACTCGACAAGGAACCTGACCTCATCAAGTTCTTGCAATTCGTGTAGACGCTCCTGTAGTGATTCCTCCTCTGAGAACTATAGGGATGTGGCGATCATAAGACTTGGTATGGTGAACTCGGCGGGAATCATAGCTTCACGGCCATACACCAGCTGGAACAGTGTTTGATTGGTCAAATGCTTCATCATTGTTCTGTAAGCCCACAGTGCAGCTGGCAACCGTTCGTCCCAATCATCCCGCTTGGCATTGCAGATCTTCGTCAAACCCTTCTCGAGGATTTTTTTAAACGCTTCAACGGTGCCATTGGCTTGCGGGTGGTACGAGCTGCTTTTGTGATGTTGGATCATGAATGTGCCCAGCATCGATTTGATCGTTTCATTAATGAAATGTGTACCTTGATCACTGGTTAAGCTCCTTGGTCAGCCAAACTTGCTAATGATGTATTCAAAGATGAACCTAGCTGCCGTATCTGCCGTACGGTCCCGTACCGCCGCTGCCTTGGCCCACCTGGTGAGATAGTCTGTGGTGGTAATGATGTACCGGGCCTTGGAATGCCTGGCTACCGGGGCTATGGGGTCAACAAAATCAACAACCCACTTCTCAAAAGGCCACAACACATTCACCAGGTGTAGTGGTAGCTCTTCTCTATGAGAGGGCCTCCTTGTTCTCTGACAAACATCGCATTTCTTGACAAATGATTTACTATCCGCATGGACCGTCGGCCACCATAGTCCAGCTTGTAGCACTTTCTTGGTGGTGGGTTTTTCCCCCACGTGTCCTCCCGCAATGCCGCTATGGCACTCCCATAGCACAGATTCGCGTTCATGGTCGAGGACACACCTTCAAAGAATCTCATCAAGGCCCAACTTATACAGCTGCCCTGCAATCAGTTGATAGTTAGCGGCGCAGACGACCAGGTGCCGTTTCTGGATCAGAGTGTAGTGCTGAGGGCACTGCCCCATGGTTAAGTAAGTTGCGATGTCGGCCAAGTAATCTGGAATGGCTTCTACCCAGAAAATATCAGCATTAGGCAGCTGATCATTGAGAGATCCCTCGTTCTCCCCCGTCTCTAACCTAGATAAGTGATCGGGCCCGACATTCAACCTCTCGAGCTTGACAATCACTTCGAAGGTGAATTCTTGAAAGAGTAGGAGCCATCGGCATATCCGTCCTTCCAAAACGGGCTTATTGACTAAGTACTTCAATGCGGAGTGATCAATAAAGAACTTAAATTTACCTCCTAGGAGATAGTGGCGGAACTTCTAGAGAGAGTACACCATTGCGAGGGCCTCCCTCTCCATGGTGGTGTAATTCCGCTCTGCATTGGATAGTTTACGGCTGGAAAAGTAGACTGGGTGGTAAAAAATCGTCTCCCCTGGTTGCGCCAAGACAGCCCCAAGTGCAATACCAGAAGCATCGATATGCACATGGAACTTCTTATCCCAATCTGGATGGACAAAAATGGGCGTCGTTGCCCGCTTCTCCTTTAGAGTGTCAAGGGCCAACTTGCAGTCATCCATCCACTGGAACACCTCTGACTTCCGTAGTAACTTTTCCAAACGAGCAGTGATCTTTGCATAGTTCCCGATGAACCATCTGTAATAACCCATGTGCCCTAGCAGTGACCTCAACTGCTTCACCGTTTCCGGGGCTTCCATCTGGACGATCACTGTGACCTTGGCGGGGTCGACACAGACCCCTTGCCTGCACACCACATGTCCTAGGAGCGTTCCAAAGGGAACTTCAAAGATGCATTTCTTCAGGTTCAAGGAAATTTGCAATTGTCAACACCGATCAAACATAATGCGTAGCAGGGTGGCGTGGTCTTTCAGCAAACTATAGACGGTCCAATCGTCCATGTATACCTGCAGGAACTTATGAATGTATTCTCGGAAAGCAACTATAATAATCCTGGAAAACATAGTAGGGGCGTTCTTCAACCCAAACGACATCACGTGATATGTAAAAGACCCCCACTCGGTGGTGAACGTCATATTCGTTTTGTCCTCTTTCGCAATACGCACCTGATGGTAGCCGGAGAACCCATCAGTGAATGAGTAGGCCTCATTTCCCGCGACATTGTCCAATACTTCGTCGTTGAATGGGGTGGGAAATGGGTCTTGGATGCAGGCGTTGTTCAAGCTTCGGTAATCCACGCAGACGCGAATTTCTGACTTGTCCTTCTTATTTTGAATGACGATGGGACTCACCCACTCTGCTTCTTCCACAGGGAAGATCAAACCTGCCTTCAACATTTTTTCGATCTCCAGCTTGACTTTCTCCTTGATCCGCGGGTTCAACCGGTAAGGTCGATGCTTCACGAGCCTGGCGTCTGGTTTCAACACAATTCGAATTTCTTCGAGGTCCCCTTTGATGCCTTTTAAATCGGCAACCAATGAAGGGAATAGGTCCTCGTATTCCTGGAGGAGACTAAAAATTTCCTTTGTCGTCTCCTCATTCCAGTAGTCCCCAACTGTAGCTAGTTTGGGTTTTTCCTCCATGCCGATGTTTAGCTTCTTTGTCTTCAGCAGAAGTAGATGGTATCCTTCAGTGGTAGGCTCCTCTTTGATGTTTTGTTCACCTTCCGTCTCTTCAAAGTATAGGTGCCTCAGGTCCTCCAAACTGTCATCGTTTGGCTCACTATCGATCCGTTGGCAAGCCAACTCACGTCTTCCATCAGGATTCAATACTAATGGCCTCTCGTCGGTGCCCTGATCACGAAAAAATAGTACCCCTTGTATGGCCTGTAGTGCTTGGGACACCAGCTCTATCTTCCCCTCGAATGAAAAGAACTGAACAAATTTGTTCACAACCTCCTGCCAGGAACTGGTCCCTCTTTTTCTTTCTTCTTCTAAGTACCAAGCATGTGGGATGGTATCCAGGGAGTGGAAAAACCAATGTACCCACAGCTCCTCCGGGTACCCTACGCTTCTCCACTGCTCCTGACAGGTTTCCAGGTGGTCTCTCGGATAAGAATTTCCTTGGTACCTTTGCTTGCTTCGAGGTCCTTCGTCTTCCTTAAACCGCACCCTCAAAGCCTCCACCACACAACTCCACTGCGACAGGTAGTTGCAGTGATTTTTCCACCACCTGGCTGATGTGGATTGGAGTGCTACATCCAGAAGTGGTATACTGTTTTCCTCCGGTACCTTGTCTTCCACCTTTGCAATGAAGGTATTTACTGTGTGCATGTTGGTCAAGGTGGGGTACTCCCTCATCTCTGATCCAATCCAACAGACTCTGGAAATGTTGGCACATATCCTCGTGCTAGTCTCATACCCACCTTTCTACCAGTCCTCCCAGCCTAGTTCTGACCCCAGCCCCGAGCTCTGGACACTGCGCCAGCTTATGGAGCCGATTGCTATTGGGTTAATATAATCCTCCCGCTTCCCTGCTGTCATCTGATAGAGGTTGTCCAACATCTGAGCATCCTCCCTATTATCCACAGTTTCTGTATATCTTGGACCTTGATATGGGTCGAGAGGCTGAGTGACTCGGACCTCTCCATCTTCAAAAATCATCAGCTCCTTTTTGAGGTCGATGATGGCATAATTTTTAAAAGCCCAGTCGATTCCTAGCAGTGCAGGGTAGGGATCTTTGTCTTCCATAGTATCAATGACCTCAGAGTCCATGTAAGTCTTTACCCCTGCGATGTCGACCTCGACATCTTCGAGTCGGCCTATCGGCACAATGCAATACTTGTTCACCATCCTAAGCTGGATTGACGAGTAAGTCAGTCGTGGCCGCCCAAGAGCCTCCCACGTCTTCCGAGGTAGGATATTGACATCGGATCCTAAGTCGAGCATGTTGTCTTTGATCTGAAATCCCACAACCTGTGTGTTGAGCCGGAACTCTTTTCCCATTCTTCGTTTGTTCCGCTTGACCTGCTGGACATATTGGGGTGCTGTTTTCAAGGATTCCCTCGGCCCTGTGTTCCCCTGCAATACGTCCTCCAGGGTATGCTTGAGTTGTTCTCGCATTGAATAATTGTCAAGAATCTTGAGGAATAGGTGGAGCCATTCCTTAATCAGAGCCCCCGTAGTGCTCTATTCTCCGGTATCGGTCTTCAGGGGTACCTCAATACCTTTGTCTCCCCCCAGTCGGGAAAAGGTCTCTACCGCCTCTTGGAAATATTTCTTCTGCGTTTCCAGCCTGATTAGTTGTTTTGGGGATGCAAGCCTGATCACCTGTATCAGCTCCTTTTCATGAGCGTCCTCCCCCATTTTATTTCCTCCTCAAGTCACTATGGCTACGTTCTACATGGTCGGAGTCGCTTTCCGTTGAGGTTCTGCGTTTACCAGATTCGTGCCTCTTTGCCTTGCTTGTTCCTCCCACTTATTGATAAGTTTAGGGTAGTCCTCTGTTGCGTGGGTGTTTACACGACACTAGGAGCACCACGGTCTTCTAGGTAGGGGGAATTCACAGGCCACGTGACCCTCCTGATCATAGTTGTAGCATTTCAGAAGACCCTGTCCCCCTATGCGCCCCCCCTGCATACCGCCTCCCTGGCATCTGGGAGCCTCATTCACCCTGTAGGAAGGCTGGTCCAATCGGTCCGCTAGTGCTCTGCACTGTTAGGTGTTGTGAGTCATGGAAGCAAAAAACTAAAAATATACGTTGTTCGAAACATTGGATTACTTCTGCAAAATTTGACACGTCTGAGGTTGATGACCCACCGTCCGACAAATTTCGCAATACTCCGTCGCGACTGGGGTTGGTTGCAGTGGAAACCCTACATACGGTTGTTGCGATGGATAGACCCCTTGCGGGTTTATTGGTGCACCACCCCCGATAGGGGGAGTCCCCTGTACTGCTGCAGCTGAGGGCCCCACTCCCAGGCCACACAATCGAGGACACTCAGTTGCCACGTGCCCTCTACCAGGCAGTGTGTGCACAAGACATGCGACCTGGTTGGTCTTATAGGTTGCATCTCCTTAAGTTTTTCGGTCAGGTTGGAAATCTGATGTTGCAGTCCCAGTAGGGATGGGTCCTGCGGGGCCGAACCTCCCCTATATTCCTAAGGGTAGCCTGCCATTGCCTCTATCTTCATAGCTTGTTCCAAAGCATCCTGCAAGTTTTCGATCTTTTGCTGGGTGAGGGGGGTTCGTGTCAAGGGAAGCAGAGCCTTGATGAACCAGTCCCTTTGATGGTTTGGGTCGATCGGGTAGCTGAGTTTCCCGATCACATCTTTGAACCTGTGCATTAGCTCCCACACAGTCTCTCCTTCTCTCTGCTTAATCTCCCATAGTTTGGACAGACCTTGCTGGTTTGTTTGAGGAAGCTTAAATTCTCGGACAAAATCCCGCTTGACATCTGCAATTGCTGGATTCGGGTGGGCCTCTGACCACTTTATGAACCAGCGCAATGCCCTTTTTCTCAAAGTGGTTTGGAATTCGATTAGCTTTCCTGCATCTGGCATCCACTGAGCCCTCCATATGGCTTCACAGAGGTACCAGTGTTGTTCCACATCATCATTACCCCGCCCAGAAAATTCTGGGTACCTGGCGAATGACCCCGCCATATTTACTTGCGGAGGTGTGACTAGAATGAACCCTCCGGGTCCTGGTTGCGTAATTATACCACTAGTAATTGCTATACTACTAGTAATGCTACTATTAGCATGCGTCGCTGCTGACAATGGACTGCTATGCAATGGACTCAACTCTTGTAACTTGATGAAAATATCACTTAAAGGTATATAGAGTAATATTGGAAGGTAGGGATCCTTGCCATTCAAACTTTGGGAAGTAGGAATACCTGGAGATATGAATGTCATCCGTTCTTGGAATAACCGCTGCATTGCAACGTACCACTCGCCATTGAAACCTTCTTTGGGCTGCACACCTGCATCTTCTTCATCAGACATCATCTCCCTCTTCCTCCTGGCTAGGCTCCCATGCACCTGCCACACTCCCACAACAGTCCCTTCCATCTCCTGGGGACCCACCTGGCCTTCCATATTCACTATCCTCTGAGGCGCATCCTCTTGATCCTTCTTATTACTCCCTCATCGTCTCAACTCCTGCATCACCCTTTCTTGCCACCTGTCGGCGATCTACGCCCTCCAATGTGCACATCGCTCCCTCAACCTCCGTGCGGTCTTAGCATCCATTCCCCCACTCCCTCGCTTCACATTTCACGTAGCACTTGTCCCGCAGGCCCTTCCCCCAGCACTGGAGGTTTACGCTTCCATACTCGATTTCTGGAATTCCATTAGCCCTTCGTCCACCATCAAGGCCTTAATCCACAACGAAATTTCCTTAAGCAACTTCCCCCTTAACCCAGATTGGAAGATAGCCTCAGCCTTGGAGAAGGACTGGTAGCACTTGGCGGAAAACTCCACAATATACCCATCCAAGGTAGACTCTACCCAGAAATATACAACGCAGGTCAACTCAGTATCCAGCCAATGCAGGGCCACCAGATCTCTATGCACCCACTTGCGGTTGATCTTCCGCGATTTGTCCTGAGTCACCTTGGTATAAAACCTCCGCAACCAATTATAGAGGTCGCTAGGGAATTTTCCCCAGAGGATCTCGTAGGTATCACTGGTGGACTCCGAGAAAAGGACTAGATCCTTGAGCACCTTCTCCTTTTGATGCGTTAGCTCTGCTTGCTGAGCTATAAACTGGTCCAAGTGGTTATCCCACCATCTCCTTATTTCTCCTTCGAAGATCCTTGATACCATGATCTAGTTCCCCTAATGAAGTTTAGGGTCCCGACAACGGAACCATTTGTTGGCAAGAAAACAGGTCTCACGAGCAAGACCCATGTTCAGGGATTGGGGCCAAAAAAGGAGTCTGTTGTAGTCTAGAACCATGCCGGCATTTTCACCCTACTCCGAAGAGCAGAAAGTCTCACCCGAGGCATGCTGTGACCACATGTAGAAAGGGAACAGATCGGTAGTGGCAGATGGATCTGCAACTTGAAGTTAACATGGAATAATTTGCATACATAACATCATACATAGAAGAGCGTCTCAGAACATTGTGCAGATATTAAGAAAATAAAATTTTAAGGCACCACAGACATGATGCATGCATGTAACTCATATAACAAGACAACAAACTTCAAATATATTAATAACCTTCAGCTGGATCCACAGTTACATCGCTCAACAGGAAGAGCTTACATTTCTATTACAGACGTCCCACAGGACAGAGAGATAGATAATACAACCATGATAGATCAATAGAAGCCTAGGAACTATAAGGATATCGAGCTCAGGACAGAGCTCTTCTGCAGCGTCGGCTAGATCCTCCTCAATCCCTCTGTATCTGTGCATGATCTCTTTTTCGGTTGGGTGACGGCCTATTTATTCACCCGCCATCGCAACTGCTAGTTCCTCTTGTGTTCTTCTTCAGCTGCTTTCAGCGTCTTTCTGTTGCTTCTGAGTTCCGCTATCTGTTCTCTGCCGTATCTTCTCTTTGTCAGCCTCATCAACTATCTCCTGTTCTTCCGCAACCTTGGCGGCTTCGCTACCTACCGTTGTTGCGCCTGCCATGTGTCAATCCGCAACTCAAAATATGTTCCTTATTCATAATTCAAAACAAGGGCCCCAACACATAGTGTTATCATTCATAAAAAAAAGTGTCATTTATGTTGAGGGGGATGTCCAATACAACAAAAATATCATTTATGAGTTAGAGAAAGATGTGTGATAGTTTGACATCTTACATGCCCTCATCACGTGAATTTTAAAGATATATGGTTTTTATTGATTTTTTTCACAATGTTATGATTCCATAATGGTCCTATAAACAACATGGTTGGATAATCCTCATCGATACCTTTCAAACAATATATTCCACTTTGAAAAACTCCTTCTGGATTAGAAGTTATGGCCATTTGAAAATCAACATCAGTTGAGGGCCCAAATCTATAGGGAAGAAACCCCAAATATCAATACGTTAAATAATGTGCAAATTCCAGGTGGATCGATGGATAATTAGTTAAATTCATGGTGGTTGGAGACCGAATAAGGAAATGATGATCAATTGTGTGTTAACTTTCCCATTCACATGATGATTTGGCAACACATGATATGCTAAGATTGGTGATGTGGCTATATGGTTGAATGACATGTGGCATGTATAGTCAATGATTTTATATGTACAATAAAGATTCTTTTTTATGACACATGACACATGTTGTATATTTGTAGAAAGTTCTAGGTTGTGAAACTGTGCCAAATCATCTAAGAAAGGTTTTAATTTAATTGGATGAACAATGTAACAAACTAATCTAGGTGGATATTGGTGGTCACCCACCTATTCCACCTAGATCTCTAGTTGGTTTCATCAGTTTCCTTGTTTATAGCAAAATTTACTATTTTTAGCAGTTTTTTCAGGTCCTAAACTTCCGGAGCAGTTTTGACCCCTTAAATGACAGTTTTTTGAGGTCTGCAGCAGGCCTATAGTAGTAGGTGCGAAAAATCCTGTAGTACATGGATATATTTTTTAGATGATATGTCATACATGCTAAACGAATATAACATGGCCAAGTTATGACCCTAGGAAGTTGACTGCCCAAGTAACCCCAATAGGGCCCACAAATTCTTGGCATTTCATCTCCTAGTATTAGGGTTTTGGTTGTTTATGGTTTTCCCATGTTGTTCAATAATAAAAAGGCCCTTGAGCCTCATTCTAAGGCAGTTCAGAGGCATGTAGCCACCACATCTCTTCTCAGAGATAAACTACCATTACCCAAGCTAGTTTATTTCCATTTTTTCTGTAAGAATATTTTGGTTATTTGATATTAATGAAATGAAATTTTATTCCTATTGCATCTCTGCATTTATATTTTTTAATTTTATTTTATTGCATTCCTGCATAAGTTCATAGCAGTGGTATCAGAGTGGTCTTCACTTACTCTATATTTCTTTGCATGTACCTAATGAGATCAGGGTATAAGGAGTCAGGGCTTGATTTGGTTGAAATTTTGCAATCTCAGCCTCGCAAACCCCAACGACCTCCCATGGCGGAAAAAAGGAAAGACGAGGGAGTAGGAGATCCTATCAAAATATTGCTTAGGGAGGTCCTCTAGAAATAGAGGAACATGATGATGGATAAACTTTCCCAGATCCTTTGATGGCTACCCACCGACGATGCATCTTCATCTGACAACCACTCTGGAGTCGCTACTCCTTTTAAGGTACAATTTAACTTTGAAATCCGCATATTTGAGGGCCAAATATATGCAGACGCTGTAGATAGATGGCTGAATCTATTAAAAGGATATTTTTCAGTTCATGAATTTTCCAGTCAGGAAATGATTACTTTTGCACTCCTCAAAGCCGCCCCCCATGTCAAGGATTGGTGAGAAACCTAATGTGAGTATAAGGACGAGAGGGAATTATCCTTGTTCTAGGTTGCACCTACTTGGAATTATTTTCGAGACACTATCAAGGAACAATATTACCTCATGGGGAGCTATGTGGACAAGTAATTACAATGGACTACGCTGCAACAGCAAAGGAATCAATATGTGCATGAGATGACGAATTTGTTCCATACCCTTCACACAAAGTTGGGTATCAAAGATTCATAGAAACATTTGGTGCTTAAGTACTGCAGTTGTCTACACATATAAATCCAAGAGAAAATGGAGTTCCTTAATACCTCCTCATTTGGTGCAGCGTACTAGTATGCTACCGATATTGAGCATAAATTCAAATAGAATAAGGGATACTTTTGATCTACGAATTAGAAGTAAGGAAAAGATGCCCCTAAACCACAAAAAAAGGAGAAATCCAAGGTGGGGTGGTCGATGAAAACCCACCAAAGCTACAAGTGAAGAACAACGCCATGAAGCCAAAGAAGGACACAGGAAAGTGGTATGAGTTCCATAAGAGCTCCAATCACAACAAAAGTGAGTTTCAAGCCAAACAATCATTGGTGGCTGAACTGAAGGCTTTCAAATTAAATGCATGTCTCGAATCTAAGTTAGAACCCAACAAGGGGAATGAAAAAGGGAAGAAGATTATCGATGCAGAGCCCAGTGCCACCGTTTCCAGCACCATGATCCAGAAGGAGGAACCCGAAGATTAAGAGGAGGGGGGGTGTCTCTTCCATTCTCGGATGTGGGTGAAAGGCTCCCACTATAGTTCATTTCGACAACAGGAGCCAAAATAACCTCATTTCAGTAAAAGTTGTGAAGCGACTGAGCCTACTGACCAAAAAAAACCCACAACTGTACACCATTGGGCGGCTTCACCAAGGACAACATCTTCGCGTGAGCCAACAATGTTTCCTTCCATACAACATCATGCCCTTCATGTATGAGGTATTATGTGATATTTCTCCTATTGAAGTTTGTGATTTATTATTATGCTAACCATAGTTGTGGAAGCAACATGTTGTCTATGAGTCCAAGCCTCACATTGTTATTGTTACTTTGGGAAATAATTTGTACATGATACTGAAGGTGGCACCACCTACTGCCATCTCTTTGATCACTGCAAAGCAATGCAGTAAGCTTATTTCCAAAAACAGGAAATTTGTTTTCCTTATGATCCACCCTTAGGAAAAGAAGAAGACTGGCCATGACCTCTAGACAAAGATCCTCTGCAAATCAACAACATATGGACAAGGTCGTGGAGGAGTACAGGGACATATTCACCTCACCCGCAAGGGTACCTCTGAATGGTCAGGTCAAGCACTCTATCGATCTAACTCTAGGCACACAATTACCCAATGGAACGATCTATTAGTGCTATTTTCTAGAGAATGATGAAATCAAGAGGAAGATTCAGGAGTTATTATAGAAAGGTCACATCCGAACGATTTCATCACCCTATGGGAGCCCGATCGTGTTGGTGCAAAAGAAGGATGGGACTTGGAGACTATTAATTAACTATTGGGCATTGAACAAGATAGCTGTTTGGAATAGGTATCTGATCCTGTGATTTGATGACCTTCTAGACCAACTCAAGGGGGCCAAATATTTCATCAAGATTGACTTGAAGTTCGGGTATCACCAAGTACCAATCGAACCTTCTGATGTGTGGAAGACTACCTTCAAATCCAAGGGGTGAATTTTTTAATTATTGGTCATGCATTTCGAGTTGACAAATGCCCCCACAACCTTCATGAGTCTGACGGGCGACATATTGTGACCATTCGCCAACTCATTCGTGGTGGTGTATTTGGATGACATCCTGATATTAAGCCAGAGTTTGGAAGAGCACCTCCACCACATTCGACAGGTCCTCCAAGCACTGCGACAAAAAAAGTTGTGTGTCAATTTGGAGAAATGCACTTTTGGCATGAATCAGGTTCAATATCAAGGATACATCATTGATGAGTGAGGGGTGCATGTGGATCCAACTAAGATCCAGGTTATTTGGGATTGTCCGAGCCCAACCGCTTCAACAGAGCTCTGCAGCTTTCTGTGTCTTGCAAATTTCTACCATGGGTTCATGTTTGGGTTCTCTCATATCACTTGGCCTTTGAGTCAAGTCAAAATGGGAAGAGTGAAAGCCAAATTATTTTGGTCTGAATCTCAACAAAAGGTGTTTGCAAAGTTGAAGCATCACCTCTGCTTTGCACTAGTGCTCACATTACTATCCTTGCAACAACCATTTGAGATCGAGACAGATGCCTCTAACTATGCTATTGGGGCAGTTCTTACTTAGCAGGGGCATCGAGTGGCATATCACAGTGAGACACTTTCAAACATAGTCTGGAAGTATCCCACTTATGAAAAAGACATCTATTCCATTGTGCATGCCTCTCGAAAATGGAAGCATTACATTTTGGGGAAGGAAACGGTCATCCACAGAGATCACTGACCCCTGTAGTTCATACAGACACAAGGGAAGTTGCATAACAATCACCATCAGAAATGGTCCACATATCTGCAACATTTCCATTTGAACATCAAGTACGAGAAGGGAAACACCAATAATGTTGCAGACTGACTCAACCGACTACCGATCGTGGTGCTAACCACTGTGCTTGATTCTTGTGGGCATGAGAGTTCGGGTTGGCAACATATCTACAAAAGCGATCAGAATTCGGAAACACATACCGGGTTCTCCTGGAAGGTAATACAGTTCTAGATTTTCACCTTCAAGATGCATTGTTATGGAACCTAGGACACCTCTTTTTTCCTTCCAGCGAGAGTGCCAAGATGATTTAGGAAGCACACTATAGTTGATTCACTGGACATTTTGGGATCGAGAAAACAATGGCAGTACTATAGAAGTGTTTCTATTGGCCGAACCTTTGACAAGATGTTAGGAAATACATCAGATCTTGCAATTCCTACGCCATTTCGAAACTGACCATCAAGAAGCAAGGCCTATATACTCTACTGTCTACCCCTAATTGACCTTGGGAATTCATCTCCATGGATTACAAGTTGGGCCTTTGTTCTACCAAGCATGTCAATGACTGGGTTTTTTTGGTCATTGACATATTATCTAAGATGGCCATTATGACAGTTTGCAAGAATAATATCACAACAAAAACCACTGCTAAAATCTTATTTGAACGAGTGTGGGTATACTTTTGGATCCCACAGTCCATTATCTTAGATCAGGAAAACATGTTCCTCAGTATATTTTGGTCAAGTCATTGGTTGATGCTGGACACCAAACTCACTAATTCCACAACTTTCCACCCCCAAACTTATGGCCAAACAAAGGTTGTCAACAGGATGATCGTACACATTCTGCATGTACAACTCAAAGCATCCACACACATGGGATGAAAGCCTCCCCTATGTATAACACAACTATAACCGAGATCTCCACAACTCAACTGGCCACAACCCCTTTCAAGTGGGTTCTAGATTCCAACAACTATGTCCCATTGATGCGGCCATACCATTTGCAACTACTCAGGCAGATTAAAATCATGTCCAGTCCGAAGCTGACAAGGCCAATGACTTCATTGAGCACATTCAACACATCCACCAACAATTCCATTACATATTGGATAGAGCCATTCCTTATTACAAGAAGTGACATGACCAACATCGGGTGCCACACAAGTTCCAGGTGGGTGACAAAATTTGGCTAGATTTGCAAAAGGAGTGCCTTGATGGACTACACTGCAAGCTTCACCCACTCTGATATGGGCCATACAACATCACCAAGGCTATAGGGTACAATGAATTTGAGCTCAATATTCCACCATTCATTTTTCTACACCTAGTGTTCAATGTGGACCGTCTTCGGACCTATTTTTCACCATTAATAGACAAATCTGACATTGTAGAACAACTCACACCAAAATAGTTAAACCCAGACTGCATGGAATAAGTTACAGATGATAGGATCATGGACACACATATCAAGAACACTCTCCAACAGAGGATCTAGCTATATCGAGTTTTCAAAGTAGGCTAATTCCTCCACTAGGGCAAGTGGTTACTAGGGACCAGGTTCAATAAAAATTTCCTCACGTCATGGAGGCTCTGCACTACTGCCTACATGTTGATTAAGTGAGGCAGTAAGTACCACTTCAACCTTTGAAATACTAGAATTACTCAATGTTTCCATTTTCATTCCATACATACTATGCAATAAATAATTGTATTCATTTTTACCATGTCTTGCATAGACATTTTATCCAAAAATTTGGAGAGCATACTCTTTGCTTCCCTAATTTGGATATGTTAACTTTGGTTTAATGATTTCCTATTGTATTTGTCTAGTAGAGCCAACAATTATTTTCTCATCTTTTAAATGCAACCCATCTGTAAGAAGTGCTACTACATATGCTATACGAAAACAATACTCTTCTACAAATGGCTGTGGAACTACAATTTTATGAGAATATTTCCATATTTTTTAACATAAATTCTCACCTCTCTCTAATATCTCATGACTGGTGGCAACAAAAGACATTTTATAAAATTTGTAGACAAAAAATAATCTAGACAATGCATACAAATTCCCATCTGGTGGTGGATGATTCCTTTTAAGGTAACAAGGGTACTTCTCACAATTTGTAGCCATAGATGAATGTGATTATAAAGAGGCATTAACAATGGATTTAGCTAGTGCTTGTCATTCTGCCCAGTCAGAGTCACCAACCAACTAAATCTTTGTTCCATAAATTTCTTTCCTTGTAATCCTCCTACCATTTTAAATACTTCCAACTTGATGTGGATAAAATTTAGAAGAATGATATGATTGTCTGTTGCTAGCTTGAAAACATAGATGTTTTATCTTCCAATTCATTTTATTGTTGGAGTAGTGTAGTTCTTCATGGCTATTATATGAAAGCTTCTTGTGTAGGATTATGACCGAGTTCTTGTTGGGTATGTGTTATATTCTTTCCATGATTAGTCGCATGCACAAGGGGGTCACAGAGGTGGCGAAAGCCCCCTCTGTATGTTGCGTTAGGTGTAGCAGGGGGGTCATAGGGGGGGTGGTAGCCCCCTTTGTTCAGGGTTTGGGGCATCACCCTGGGAAAAAAAATTTGGACCCTATTTTTTGGTGGGCGGACCCGCCCATTGTTTTGTGCATGGGTTTGCACATGGTTTTGGGGCATGATGGTTTTCGGCCCTTGGTATTTTGCATATCCAGTCAAGGGAATTGTGGTTATTTTCTAATCCAAGGTTAATGGATTGGGGTTTATGAATGCTTCGGCATGTATATATATGTGTTGTAACACTAAAAGGTATATAATGAAAAATCAAGCTGGTAGTCCCGATTTGGGATCTAGGGGAAAATCTCTGTGTATATCTATTTTATGTTTTATGCTCTCACTATTGCTTATTTTATGTCTTTAAGATTCGTTTGCAGATAATTTTTTTACAAGGTTAAAACCTACATATGATATCAGAGTTGTTTCGACTTCAAGGGGATGCCTTTGCTTCTAAGGGGTTTTTTGCTCGGGCCTGTGGCAGACCCTGTTCAATGGGAGATCTGCATGATCGATTCTTGCGACGAAAGAGGATGGTGAGTAGTGGAAAGATAAAGATCGAGAAATTTAATGGTCAGATTTTTGAGTTGTGGAAGCTCAAGATGGAGGATCTACTAGTGGATAAAGATCAATGGATCGAGGTAGATTCGGGTACTAAACCAACGACAATGTCAGATGAAGACTTGAAGAAGTTGGATCAAAAGGAAAAGAGAAAAATACGGTTATGTGTCTCAGATTCAATATTGTTGAATGTATCTAGGGAAGCTACGATGAAGACTTTGTGGGACAAGATAAGGACTTTGTACCAATCTAAGTCTCTAGTGAATAAATTGTTCACGCGGAAAAAAATGTATAACCTGAGGATGAAGGATGGAGACTGAGTGACAGAGCATATGAATGCCTTCAATATTGTGGTAAGTTAGTTGTTATATGTTGAATTAAAATCTCAAATGAAGATAAGTGCATCAATTTTTTGTTTTCTCTACCAGATTCGTGGGACAGTCTAGTTATTGCAATAGGTAGCAATACAACTACCTAGAATTTTGATGAAATTGTCTCAGCCTTGCTATCGGAGGAAATGAGGCGGAGAAATATGGAGTGCCAGAATGGAGATGCCTTATCTGTATGAGGAATGTCCCAGAATAGAAAAAAGAATAAGGTTTCGAGTGGGAGATCTAAATCTCCAGGAAAGTTTTTAAATGTGTGCTGGAAATGTGGAAAGGAAGGGAACTACAAAAAGGACTACAGATATAAAGCTCCTGATAAAGGAAAGGGATCTGATGATGCTCCTTCTGTAGAGGAAAAAACCACCTTGGATGAAGGTGGGGATGTGTATTTGGCTTCTTCTTCAAATACACATGTAGGTCATGAGGCATGGTTGATTGACTCAGGTGCATCTTTTCACTTCACTCCCCATAGGGAGCGGTTCTGCGAGTATGAGAAGTATGATGGTGGTGATTTATTCCTAGGGGATGATAGGAAGGCCAAAATCTTCGGACATGGAAAACTCAAGATGAAGCTGCAAGGTGGAAGGATTAGAACACTTCCTGGTGTTCTGCATATTCCTGCATTGGTCAGAAATCTAATTTTTGTAAGCAAGATGGATGATGCAAGTGTAAAAGAAATGTTCGAGAAAGATACCTGCAAGATGGTTTAGGGAGAACTAATATTAATGCGGGGATTTAAGATTGGAACTCTATACAAGCTTCAAGGTAGCACTGTTATTGATGGGTGCAATAGTTCTGTGGTTCCTGAAAGTGGAGCGGAAAACCTAGCGGTATCTGGACAAAAGACCATGCTATGGCATCAAAGGCTTGGACATGTTGGAGAGAAGGGCCTTCGAATACTACATGGTAATGGTTTGGTATAAGTTATGTCCAATTTATCTCTGGATTTCGATTTCTGTGAACATTGTGTATATGGGAAGCATAATCGGGTGAGTTTTCCTTCTGGTGCTAAGAGGGTGAGTTTGGACCTGTGTTGGTTCCATCACTAGGTAAGTCTGTGTACTATGTTTCATTCATAGATGACTTCTTAAGGAATACATGGATATATTTCTTAAGGAATAAATCTGAAGTATTTGATAGATTTAAAGAATTTAAGGCTCTGGTGGAAAACCAGATAGAGAAGAAGATAAAGGTGTCGAGGACATATAATGGTGGAGAGTTCTGCAAGAAGGAATTTGAAAAATTCTATAAGAAGTGTGGTATAGCACAAAAAAATAATAATCCATACACAACTCAGCAAAATATAGTTGCAGAAAGAATGAATAGAATGCTAATGGAAAAGGCAAGAAGCATGCTTAGTGGTACCGGGTTAGGACAGGTATTCTAGGCAGAAGTAGTGGAGACTGCATGTTACCTGGTTAACAGATCACTTTCATCAGCGTTGGAGGATAAGGCTCCACATGAGGTATGGACTGGTAAGAAACCCTCTCTTTCACATCTAAGGGTATTTGGATGTGATGCATATGTACATGTTCCGAAGGAGAAAAGGACCAAGTTGGATAATAAATCTGAAAGGTGCGTCTTTATTGGGTATAAGGATGGTTTAAAGGGTTACAAGATTTGGAACCCAGAAAAAAGGAAGGTTGTGTACAACTGAGATGTGGTGTTTATAGAGGTGAAATATGTTGTTAAACATGAAGTCTTACCAAAGAAACCTGAGAAGATAGAGTTTGAGCTAAAGGAGGATGAATCAGACTCTACAACAGAAAAAGATTCAGAAGAGGAAGAGCCACAAACTCCAGCTATGAGAAGATCAATTCAGGAAAGAAGGCAACCAAAAAGGTATATTCCATCTATTTTCTGTTAAAATTTTGCCTTAAATATCACTAATGATGATCCCAGAACTATCAGGGAGGTGGTGGATTCATAGGATGGAAAACTCTGGAAGGAGGCCATGGTTACTGAAATGGCATCCTTGCACAAAAATGAGGCATGAGATCTGGTGGAGTTGCCAGATGGAAGGAAGCCCATCGGGAGCAAATGGGTGTTTAAGAAGAAGATGAATGTAGAAGGAAAGGTGGAGAAATACAAAGCTCGATTGGTAGCAAAAGGTTATTCCTAGGTGCCGGGAATTGATTTTGGTGATATTTTTTCTCTTGTTGCCATGGTTACTTCTCTTAGATTACTTTTATCTATTGTTGCTGCATTTGACTTTGAGGTAGAATAGATGGATGTGAAGACAAAATTTCTTCACAAGAATCTGGAAGAGGAGATATACATGAAGAAACCTGAAGGATTTATGGTGAAGGGTAAGAAAGAACTGGTATGCAAGTTAAAAACGTCTATGTATGCGTTAAAACAATCACCAACGATGTGGTATCAAAATTTTGATACCTATATACGGGGACTTGGCTTCACCAGAAGAAAAGAGGATCACTATTTATATTTTAAATTAATTGGTGGCCGTGTTATATATTTGGTATTGTATGTGGATGATATGTTGCTGATTGGAAATGACAAAGAACTTATCCAGGATTTGAAGACCCAATTTTTCTCCAAATTCAACATGAAGGATATTGGTGATGTAAAATATATTTTGGGCATGGAAATTAAGAGAGATCCGGAAAAGAGGAAGCTTTGGTTAAACTAGAGGAAGTATGTCGAGACAATATTGCAGACGTTAAATATGAAGGATAGTAAACTGGTGAAGGTTCCTATTGTTGTAGGTGTAAAGCTATCTGTTGAACAGTGTCCCAAGACACAAGAAGAAGAGGAGGATATGTTGCCTGTTCCATATGCCAGTGTAGTGGGTAGCCTAATGTATGCAATGGTATGTACTAGACCAAACATTGCAAATGCAGTGGGAGTATTGAGCAGGTTTATGTCAAAACCAGGTAAGGAGCATTGGACAACAGTGAAGCGGGTTTTCACATATTTGCGTCACACTAGTGATTATGGTTTGTGCTACCAGGGAATACCAGGATTGGATAGAGTTTTGGACATCTGTGGTTTTGTTGATGCAGATTGGGCTTGAGATCTAGACCAAATAATATCTACAAGTGGGTATGTGTTTAGCCTATTTGGAGGTGTAGTTAGTTGGACGATTAAAAGACAATCTGTAGTGGTTCTTTCAACTACAAAGGCAGAATACATGGCAGCCACTCATGCAAGCAAGGAAACAATTTGGTTTCAGAGATTTTATTCAAGTATGGGGTTGGTGCAGCGAATATAATGAAAAATAATATATGTGTTGTAACAAAAAGGAATATAATGAAAAATCAAGTTGGTAGTCCCAATTTGGGATCCAGGGGAAAATCTCTGTGTATATTTGTTTTATGTTTTATTCTCTCACTATTGTTTATTTTCTGTCATTAAGATTGGTTTGCAGATAATTTCTGTCTAGGGTTAAAACGTACAATTCTCAAAGGAATCATTCAAACGATAAGCTGGAAGGGAATATGAATAAATTTGGTGCTCCACTAGCTCAATGTTTAACTTCGAAACATATTCACCTCTTATCTCTTAGCTAGGTTCAAAAGTAACTTCCATTGAGGAACCACCTAAGTCAAGTGAACCAAAATTTTTGTGCCCATGTGTATTACCTATCTTATCCATGTTGTAATTAAGAGAAACCCATCCATAATAGGCCTCTTATACCCCAAAAATAACCCTTACCCAACTCCTCTGACACATAAATGTATATGACACCAATATTTCCCATGCCTTGTCCAAAATCCACTTTGCATCAGAAATTGGGAGTTTATTGAGGCCAGTTGTAGCCAGAAAAAAAACAAGAACCTTTATTTGTGCATAAGAAGGAATATGTTTCTATGCTCAATTCAAAAGAGGTTATATGGAAACCTTCAATACATATTCATTTTACATAAATTTATCAAGTCCAGGTTCAGTTTGCACCCTAAGATATGTAAGGAAATTCTCATGACCATAAATTTTAGCAGATTCTCTAGATACTAAATGCACCACTACTGGAATATTTTCTTGAACCTTCCTACTATCATGTGACCACTCATACATAAGAACTTGAGTACTTGTTCTTCCACAATCCAAAATTATTATGTAGTGTGATGGCTCTAGAGCAAAAAAAGAGCTTTTCCACTCAGATCCTAAATAAGAAACACTTAAATAGGAAAAGAAATAAAAACCCTGCAACTATTTTTATCCACCTTCTATTCAGAGAGAATATGGAGAAAAGAAAATTTTCCTTTGAAAGTTTATCCTTTTGCATATTTAAAGATGAATATATTGTTTGAACCAATCTTGAATGAATTCTTGGTTCTAAATCAGATTTACTAGTGATGCTTGACAACTCTAGAAGAGAGGATGCATGATGTAGGATAAATTATTTTCCATAGTCTACTTGTTTCAAATAAAAAGGGGGGTTGGAGAGCGGTAATGGACTAGATGAGTGTGAAAATACTAAAGTTGGTGTGGATGCTAAGAAATGTCAGTAAATCACCGCATATGCCATAACCAAAATATTGAGCCCCATCAAGTATTTTTGTCCACCTTCTGACATGTCTTTCCAAGAGAAATAAAAACCATAGAATTATTTAATATAGAACACTATACTCAGTTTAAAAAACCTGTAAGTATTGCACAAATAAGTGTTGATCCTTCAATAGAGTAGTTCTATCCAACACAGTTTCCTGCAGGAAGCAAGAATAACTAGAATTGAGTCAGTAGAGATTGAGTACATGGAAACGAGCATTGCTAGTTGTGAAGCCATTTGGGTTCGAAAGTTGATAGAAGCACTAATAGGTGAGATGTTGGAGCCTTCTATGATCTATCATGACAATCATAATTATATTAGATTACCTGAGAATCTAGTAATATGTGACCATTCCAAGCACATTGACATTAGGTACCACCAACTCTGGGATGGGATTCAAGAGGAAGCAGTGGCTGTAGAGTATATTCAGATAGAGAAATTGGTTGTGGATATCTTTACTAAGTCCCTAATAAAGGGGAAGTTTGAGATGTTCAGGGAGAGATTGGGTTTGGTGGAGAACACTTTCTTGTCGAAGACAAAATGTTAAGACTTTTTTCACTTGTGGTATCTCAATTAATATTCTTCACAGTACTAGGGTGGACTCAGTCAACATGTACATCAGTGTGAGGGTGAACTCATCATAGTACATTCAACCATTTGGCAATTTGATAGTGCAACATAGAAAGTGGAGGATTGGTGCAGTTATTTAGGGACAAGTTAGGAGGGCACATGCATGTGTCAATATCTAGTTAAATCTCTAGTTTAGATTCAGTCCAGTTCAATTTTAAATCTGTTGGATTCTAGGTTAGTGAATTTTCTTGATTTGGAATTGGAAAAATTGCTTGGATGAAAAGTTTTCCTATTCTAGGAAGTGCAAAAATCCCAAGGATAACTTTAACCAATCTAAGCTTCAATTGAGATTTCAGTGCATGCATGCATTGAATTTTTCATATCTAGTTTGGAACACTTTCCTTGGAAGCAGTTTCCATGCATGAGGGCACACTACTCTAGAATTTTAGTGTTATGGTTTTGATGCTATGCCCTAGGGCACATTTCCGGTTGACTAGATACGTTGTATATTCCATCTCCTTCCTATAAGGAGATGTAGGGTGCACCACTATATTTGTTATAAAGTTTTACTTTTGAGCTATTGAAATATATTTTATTCTTTCCATATTTAATAAAAAATATATGTGGTCAAGAGTTCAGATATGGTATTTGTTCAAATTTTCAAAGTGCATGTTTGTAGATTAGAATTCTTAGATTTATATTTCGATTGAACATTTTGAGTTTCAACTAACTTATGATTTGGGTTAGTATTTAGAAGGGCATAATCTTCTTAGCATGGTCTAAAAATTAACAAAGGACAACAAAGGACCTTGGTTCTGGCAATAAATATTCACACATGGTTAATGATCCATTATTTGATGTTTCTATACAAAGAAATATCTTCTTAAAACCAAATTTCCTTGATTTTGATGAGCGTTGATATCTAGAAGCCAAGCTAATAATCATGTTATACAAATAAAAGGAAGAAAAACCATAGTTTTAATGACAAGACACTTCACACCTAATGCCATGTGACTGTTAATTTTGTATGATTTTGACAGTGTAACCAGACATCACCAAAATTATATATTTTTTTCTCCCTTTCATGTGCCTACCCTTGTATTTGACAAGGATATTATCACACGTACAAGAAGAACTTTTCATTCCATCCCTTTATACAACAATATTTTGGATTTTCCAATTCTCACACAAGATCAATTTCCATTTTATATTATGCATATATTCATGAGTAAGTTGATGCATGTATATTGAAATAAAATGAAAATTAAATTCCAAAAAAGAAACCACAGAATCTTGAACTTATCAGAATATTTAATTCATCCTTTGTTGGAAATCACAATAGAGAAAGTTAAGGATTTACATGAACACAAGTATTTGGAATGACGCTTTTTTGGACATCATAGAAAAAATGTTTAGACCTTTTTCCAAGAAAAAATTTCATAAAATGGATTCTGAGTCTGGAATAGGCCAATCCAAACTCTAGCCATTACAAGCTATTTGAGGTATCAAAAGTAGCTCCAAATCTCATGTCAAACTTTGGTGGGTCTTGTAGGCATGCGTTTTCTTATATATGTCAAAAGTTGAATGCACCTAGAAATCCCATAGCTCTCTACATTTAGATTGATTTAAAAACCTCCTATAGAACCAATGCCCATTTTTTCCGGTGGGAACATCCCTGCAAAGATTTTCAAAGAAGCCCCAACTAATTGGAGAAATTTTTCTTCAAATAATAATGAAACTAGTGAGAAACTTTATGCAATATTATGAAATTGAATATGAAGGAATAAAATATATATTTCAAACCTAGAAAAAGACTAAAAATGGATCCCTCAAAGTCACATCACACAAACCTCGCTTGTATTTCCACCTATGAATGTGCCATCTACAAAGACTACCTGAGATAAAGAAATACAACTAGAATACTAAGGTATTGCAACTTTCACACACTAAGATTCTTGGAAAACTAATTTCTGGTATAAATAAGTGCACCTCTAACACATATCTAGCAGTTGGACTAGCTATAGGCTTGATGTAGGATTAAACATGAAAACATATTTGGAAATTCCCATAGAATGCCAAGAGGCATTCACGGCTTCCCAACTGAACTGCCTGGATCATACCCTAAAGTGAAGATTAATGGAAAGAAATTTTTGTTACCAATTTCCTAAATCATGAAGCAGAGAACTGAGAATTACCTGTCTAATATCATGACTACACACTCAAGGGAGAGGCTTCACTGTATAACCTTATGCTACCATGGTATTAGCAACAAGAAGAATCCCCTACTTCCACAAATAAAAGAAGGTATATATTCTGCCCCATAAATAGTGGAATTTAATAATACTTGGATATTCATTAAGTGTTAGTTTCTAACTCCCTAGCATCTACTTGATTGACTGCCCAACCATTTGAGGAGATACAGATAAGCCCTAAAAAATCATACACATTACATCACCGGGGTTTTCTCCATAGTTCACACATATGCCCGGGGCTGAAATACGAGTTGCTGTTGCATTGACCCATTGTTCCTTCCCAACCACATAACCTCTACAAGGTGCAATAGGACCTCCTAGATTCCTGCAATGAGATCTTCAACCTAGTGTAGACCAAAGGAACATGTTTAAACAACCTTATTATCTCTACAGACTGATCGGAATAAACAAACGATATAAAAATTGAAACTCGGGACTCTGCTAACGTATTTGCTACAAGATCCTGACCTGGAAGGGATGGTATGCATTGGAATATACTATGGCTCTCGATATGAAAGGGATGTTGCCTCTAAAATAGGAAAGGATGTTGGGTCACTTGGATATGGATCTAAGTAAAGAGAGGTCAATGTTTCATATCGAGCCTTTTCCTTTTCTATTGATGTCAGGTCATATAATGATGGTTCAGGGTCAAATGATCTGGGTCTTCCACCTCTTATGAAATAAGATGGGCCACAAGATCCGCTACGGGCTCTCCTACATGCACAACATATAAATCTAGAACTTTGAAGTATCTCTACCTTGAAATGTACACAAATTAATCCTAAAACCCATGAAAAAACTGCTAACCCCTAGGTCCTAAAATCCAGGGCAGGTGAATTCAACGTTGGGCTTGATTTCCCAAGAATGGAGAGGGATAAATATCCCATAACCAGTCCCATTTTTGGAAATCAGGGTGATCTGAACAAAATTTTACAAACAAACCAGACGAATTGGGCTTGGAATGTTTATTCGCCCTATTTTTTGATGGGCTAAAATATAATAATAATTTATTTTTAAAATAAATTTTGGGCTAACTATTGAAAAGGGGTGTGATTTAAAAATTTCGCCCCTCCCAAATAGGAAACCCCTTAATTTTCACCCATGGGCTAATATCTGCCCCTAAAATTTTCTGTGCACACAACGCCATAAGTACAACACACACACAACACCATATGTACATAGAAGTGCATGTACAACATGTACATAAAACTGTATGTACACAACACCGCATATCCAACATGTTCGCAACACTGAATATCCAACATGTGCACAATATGATATGTATACAACACCACATATACAACATGCACATTACACCATATGTACACAACACTGCATAACCAACACTGCATATTATATATATACACAACACCATATATACAACAGACACACAAAATTATATGTACAAACTACTACATATACAACTTTTACACATTATCATAGGTACAATCACTGAATATACAACATGCACAACATATACACAACATTAGTACTGCACATCCATAGATCACACATTGATCCCACAAACAACGTTGCTTCTAGTGTCTTTCCACTATTTATACTTATCCTAGCATGCCGCAAATCACACTACTTTCACTTCGCTGATGTACCCCTCAACATTACTTGTCCATAACATAAACATAGGAATAATACAAGTATAAACTATTAATTCATGTCCACATGATACTGACTTCATAGATATGTCAGGTTTACTCTTCCCACTTGATTCCTCATAAGAGCAAGAACCTCTTCATGTCATTCACCTGCATAAGAAATCATTCCTCCAAAAGAATGATTCTTGATGACCCTCTCAGACAACGACATACATACATACATATATATACATGTAAAAATTAGCATAAAACCATTATTATCTCTGACAACTCTGTCAGACAACTGCATACATAAATACACATATACATATATATAAACATCAACATAAAAATCTCATGATCTCATCAGAGAGAGACATACATACATGCATACATACATATATAAACATGATCATAATCATGATTGAAACACAATTACTAGATATCATAAGGTCTAGATTAAGAGAAATTCCTTTATTCGTGCACAACATGCACAACATTGAAAATTCCTTTATTCCCTTATACATGCACCAGGCTTCATCTAAGTATTTCATTACCTGCTAGGTTTCATTTAGCTCTTCCAAAGCTCCATCGACTTTCTCTTTCCCAAACCAATTCCCAAGACTCCCAAAAAATAAAAGGAAAGCACAAGAAAAAAACAAGAACAAGACCAAGAAAAACCAAAAGCAATATGACACCGCAACAAAGTGGTATGACCATACACTAGATGTAAACAAAGCCACAAATCAAGCACAAAAAACCACAAAAGACCATAAGCATAAGACAAGCAGCAAACTCAATCCCCCATCAGTTCCCAAAGATTCCAAGGGAAAGCTCAACCTGAGACTTTTCAACGATTTCATGGAAGTCTCTTTTTCCATGTAATCCCCTGTGTCATACTGCCATAAATGCATAATTGTCAATGTATAATATAAACATACAATATACCAGTTACCTTACATCGCTATGCCAGGAACACTGCCTTGTATCTGAACACATACATATATCATCTCTCAAGGGACTTCAATCCATTGAAAAATCCGTCCATAACTAGAAACCAACTGTTATACCTGTCAAATACATGTTCATAAATATAACACATATCCACATAATACCAGACAATGTTAGGGTTACGAAGACTTCCTTTGTGCAAAGCCCTTATTCATTTGGAATTAGGGTTTCAAAACATAGCCAAAGGAAGTCTCATCCAATTCCTTTCTCTTACCATTTACCTTGTTGCAATTGAGTCTTTATTATGTGCTCTCATATCACCTAGCTATTAGTTATTAAGAAAATCAAATATTACCTTGTCATGCTAATGCCAAGCATGTTGCCTTGTAACTGCTCACACACGTCAATCATATGTTCCAAATATCAAGAAAACATATATATCAATTGGAAACCAACCTTACCAAGTCTAACAAACATGTCATAGTCAATAATTAACTCACATTCTTCAGTCATAATACATAATGATAAAACTATCACCTACTTACACTCAAGTACATATCAATTGTCTCAACACATATGTATTAGTAAAATCATCTTAACAAAATATCATTTCTTCATGCAATGTTACAAACACATACTCATATCATGCGATTAATCAAACATTCAAGCAACAAATATATGAAATAATAAACACCAAACACTCAAACACCAAATAGACAACATAATCAAACATTCAAACACCAAATAAATGACATAAACACACTCATATCTTAATTTATCTAAGGGGAGGCTATCTTGTCTGCACAATCAATCTAGGTTAGCACGATATAGCTTCACAACATATCCACTCAAAAATAAATAAGGTCATGATATCTATAATACTAACTAGAAGGCATGTTCACATCATAAACTCATAAACAATTGTTAAACAATCACATATCCACATTCTATCTAGATTAGTACACACACTATCATAATTAGTTTGACTCATACCTAATTGTCATAACCCTAACCAACTGCATAGGCTAATCCAAATTATCATGATACATATAACATCAATATTTCAATGCAAAAACCCTAATTATAAAGTTAACTAATATTTAACAACAATGAGTTAACATATAACATACTCATCAATCAACATATAATATAATTATCAAGTTAACTATCATATAACAATCAACAAGTATATATATAATATACTTATAAACAACATATAACATAATCATCAAGTTAACTAATGTAAAACAACAACAACAATTCATATAACAACACATCACTATCATTCATGACTATTCGACACATGTGCATATGACCATACTGATTTACTAACATCTACCATGCAGGTAACCACAACAACAATAAAATGAAAAACATGGATATAACAATCCATTAAGTAATATACCTGCATGCCAAATATACAATACATGTATGAATATTTGATCTTACCCTGAAGTATAGTGCCACAACTTCACTTTGATCATCTGCATCTACTGCTCTATCTCAACCAACACATCAACACCATAACATACCAAAAGCACCATGATGACCTAAAATTCATACAATTACCTCATGGAAAATAACTAAACCATGAAAATGCATGCATAACAACATATAGGCATTGACATGCATAACAAATGCATATACAACTGACATGCACTCATGAAAATCTCATCCAACAACAACACCATCAACTTCTACATGACATCACAACGATATTGAGGACTACCACCATGCATACATAACAAGTACATAAACCACAAATATAAGGAGAACATATGCAATCGATATGAACACACAATCGACACATAGCAATGGATAACCAATCATATAGTCATGATGACACACTTCACAACAACAACATCCTCCTTCACACCACGACATAGCTACAACCATAACCAACACCATGCAGGTGAAACAAGAATATAGACCATAAGGATGATTAACACACATGCAATCGACATGACTGCATGACCAACACACACCTCCCATCCATTCCAAGGGCTGAACCATGATCTGATACCACACTGTAACACCCTACTCCCATATCTACCCAAATAACTGTCCAACTAGGTTAGACATGTGAGGAGAGGATACTATGAACTGATTTAGCCTCCCAGGTGACCTTACGGAAGTGGAATTGACAGAAACACATCACACAAACCCTCCACATCAGCAACAAGAATCCCAAGAACCAACCCAACCACTTAGGTATCCAACCCCTCAGCTCCACTTAGGTTTTTGACCTTTAAACCCATGGACACTGCCACAATATAGGAATGGGTGCATCTAGGAGGCTCTAGACTCTCCCACAACATGGGCATGCATACGTCTAGGGAATTTTTCCGACAAACCTGTGCCAATGTCCTTGATATTTGAGCCACTTTTTTAGGACCAGAGCCTGGGTCACTTCCCAAAACTTAATTACAAGTTTATAAATGAAATATAAGAGTGTAATAATGAGAAATTTTCAAAAAACTTCACAAGGACTTGACTGGACCCTACTAGCCATGACAAGCATTTTGTCAAACATGTCACAAATATGTAATCTACAAGTTTAAACAACAAATATGAGAATAGGGGTCTCATACTTATATGAGAATATTTAAGAAGCATTTTTCCCTTACATCATTAGTTTCATTATCAACTATTAAATCATAGATACATTATTCATCATTTAAAAATCAAAACTTGAAAGGAGACATACATCATCATTGTCATAACACATGCTTATAACCAGCATAATAACAAAATAAATATCAAGGATACATTAGCCATAGAATCCACATATAAACTAGTACATTTACACATAAAATGCCAAGGAATGAACTTGAATGTAAAAACTAATCAGGGATGGGGCTACCACATTCCACCCGACCATAAATTGGTTGAGCCAAATCTCTCTTCAGCCAATCACCCACGTTCATGTTCCAAGCATGAATGTGGGACTCATAACCAACCAAAAAAGAACCAAATAAGCATGGATGATATTGGAGATATCCACCTACACCGTGAGGGATTTTACTACTTCTTAGCCTCTTAGGCTTTATCGTAATCCATAGTCTGATCCATGTATCACTAGGCCCTACACCGAGAACCATTATCCAGGCTTTATCCTACATCACATCCTGGGACTATTAGGCCTAACATAGAGCACCCACCTCTTGGCTTTACTGTATATCCCCCCATTCAACAGAATTGATTCCTAGGCCCACCAAGGCACACAACACCTTAGCTTTACAACAACCCAAAGTACGGTTCAGGGGTCACTAGGCCAGTGGCTTTACCATAATCCACAGTTATGTTCAGGGATCAGTAGGCCATATTTTTTTCCTTTTGGATATCAACCTCACTTAGCTTAAATCCCATCCATAAATATAGCTCGACCAAAACATGAGAACCCATCACCTTAAGGCTATCCAAAAATGGCAAGGCTAGGCTAAAAATACTATCACACTTGGAAAAAACCATGCCATGATAGAAAAGAACCATTTGAAATACCATGCATGTTGAATATAGTAAGGAGTTCAAACATGCAAATAGATACCAACAAAGAATCTTGTTGTAGGTTCTTGATCTTGCTCTTCCTTGCTTTCTCCTTCCTTCCTATTGCCTTCTTTTCCTTTCTTGATCCAATTCCAAAGTTCTCCAAGAATATCTAAGTGTCCAAGAATGAGAGAGAGAGAGACAATAATGAGAGAGATCCAAAAATGAACCCACAAAAGGTTCTATTTTCTTCATTTTCCATTATTTTCCTTCAATTTCATCCTCACATGAAACCTGTGACCTTTCACTTCCCTTTTCTCCTAATTTCCATTATTTTCATAAATAAATGTGCCAAAATGCCATTTTTTTGTTCCAAATCCTTTTCCATTGCCTTTATCAATTTCCTTTAGCCATAATAACTGAAATGAACACCCACTAGGGTGTTTTTCCCAACATTCAACTTGGAATAAGTGTCCCATCAATTGTTGTTATTATTTTTCTTTTATTAACTTTTATTACATGGAAATTTTCACCAAGGCTGTTACAAATATATTAATAGTTATCTACTAGATTCATTAGGGGAAATAGCATGGAATGATTGTGGTAGAAATATGGAAGTAAACAAAATTGGTGGGAATATTGGTAGCATGGAATAAGCGGGAGGAATGGTGGTTTGCGGGGGAGGGGGAGGGGCGGGGGTATGGAGGAGGTTTATGGTTTTAAGTAGGGAGATACCGAAATCTCTATGGGGATGCCACATATCTGAAAGTGGGCTCAGGAAAACTGCTTTGTAGACACCCTCCCCCTCATTAACTGTCTACAATGCAGGGGGTCCTGCAATGTATCGAGGGTCGTTGATATCGATGGATCCGATCTCATCCATTGAAAGGTGAGTGGAATTTAAACCCTTGATGACAATAAATCAAATTACTTTATTACAATAAAATAATATATTTGAATATTCTAAGGATAATGTAAAATGGAAATGCGACATTTAAATGTGCTCTCTATTACTAGAAATATATATTATTTTTTATTATTTTCTTCCTTTTTATTTATTTTCTTGTTTTTGATTTCTCTTTTTTTTTTTAATTTATTTTATTATTTTTTCTTATATATCTATCTATATATATATATATATATATATATATATATATATTAATTGAAAGAAAAAATAAACAAAATATTACAAGGGTAAAAATAAGTTACAAACACCACTCATGATGTTCCACATGGCAGGTGATTCCATGATGACGTGAGTAGATCAATGCCTATGACTGCCATGTACCAAGTCATTTGAAGCACATCCCCAAGTGACCGTGGTATAAATATTAAGGTTCAGTCATATCTAAGGTCATATATTAGCCCCCATGTCCTAATAGATTGAATAAAAACACACAAGTATAGTCCTTCCATTATTGGAGTTTAAAGCATGGATTCAAATTGAACATGATAGAAAGTCCACTACTCATATGGTCTAAGATTGAGCTTAGAGGGCATCGTTCTGTTATTGTGGAATTGTAGTTTGCAGCCGAGCCCAGAGGGAATCATTCTGTTCTCATGGGAGTATTTTTTGGAATGACCCTAGAGGGATTTTTTTTGTTCTTATTGAATATTGGCATGAGCCCAAATGGATTCACTTTTTTCTAATTGAATTATTATTTATCTTGAGCCCGAAGGGAGATGTTCTCATTGAAGTGTTGTTTGGGCTGAGCCTGGAGGGATTCGTTCTGTTCTTGATGAAGTGTTGCTTGGTCCATTCTTGGAGGGCTTCAATTTGTTCTTATTAAAGTGTTTTCTATGGCCTGTGCCCGGAGGGCATAGTTTAGGTTCTTGTTGAAGTTTTACGAGCCCATAAGGTTGGTATGTAAACATTGAGATAACAGTTGGTCTTTGTAATATGAGATTGGATGAATGGTTGGTGAAGGAGAACTAAATTATAATGAAGTTAAAAGGAAGAGTTACAACTATATGACCGAAAGTTGATGACACGACATGTTGGAACTTTGTATGACTGTGAGCTAAGACACACAGGTAGGAATACAACATTGACTACTCAGTGATTGGTCGTGGGTAGAAATATATCACAAAATTTGGTTGTGGATAGAAAATAGATCAAACCACTATGCTCTCCCCTTGGAAGGAAAATAAATTACAATAGAAAAAAGTCAAGAGGACGGTATGTCAAGTGACATATCGTGAGTCAATTGGTTGTGGGTATGTATTGTGTTCGCCGAGACCCATCAATGTAAATTTTTTCGAAATATTAGTGAAATAGAAATAAACATTTTGTATATCCGTTGTCAGGACGTACCCATTCTATAGAACATGCCTTGAAAATGGAATTTTTTAGAGCAATTAATTTGTTTTTTTATTTACAATGGGGTTTTGGGGTTTCTAGGCTCATTTCTAAGAAAAATTGGATTCCAGAAGAAGCATGGTGATTAGAGTTAAAAAATTAACAATTTTGAAGGTATGAAAAGCCTTGATGATGTTTTATTGATGTTCAAAATGAGTTTTATGTATTTTGGGAGCTTATTACTTGGGTGCAGTTGGTTTCAGTATATGGCAAGAACAATTTTTGAGAAGGGTTTTATGTGACCATATTGATGAATAGGTTGGAATAGATCATGGATAGGGTCTGATGAGTTTTTGATAGTAGTATGAAAACAAATATTTATTTAGTTTTAAGATTTATATTTTCCGAAGAGCAAGGGGATCTAATTTGAAATATTTTGAAAAGAGGTCCATAAGAAATTGAAGGAGGAGGTGTCTTCCCATTAGGTAAGGTCTCCATTCCTTTAGTGCATGTAGTATTCCAACATGTCCTTCTCCTAAATAGGTTTTTTTTAATACTTTTCCTTGATTGGATGACTTTAAAATCAATGGGTATTCCTTATTGCATTAAAACAACACCAATTCCATTTCCTGAGGCATCACATTCCACAATAAAGGTTTTTGTGAAGTCTGACATAGGTAAGATCGGTGCTTGACACATTTTCTTTTTAAGATGTTAAAAGGCCTTAGTTTCTTATGGAGTCCAAGAAAATTCATCTTTATTCAATGAAATTATTAGAGGTTCTGCTATTATCCCATAATTCTTAAAAAACTTGCGATAATGCACTGTCAACCAGGGAAATCCTCGAAGATGATTTATGGTTATGGGGATTTTCCATTCCTTAATGGATTTAATTTTGTTAGGATATACATTAACACCCTCATGAGATACAAAATGACCAAGATATTCGACCGCCTCTACTCCAAAGAAACATTTGGAGGTTTTTACAAATAATTTTTTCTCCTCCAATAGTTTGAGCACCATGTCAACAGGTTGAACATGATCCTTCCAAGACTTGTTGTAGATTAGTATATCATCAAAAAATACTAACACAAATTTTCTAAGTAAGGGTTTGAAAATGGAATTCATCAAACCTTGAAATGTAGAAGGTGCATTGGTAAGGCCAAAGGCATGACCAAAAATTCATAATGACCCTCATGAGTTCTAAATGTTGTTTTCGAAATGTCTTTAGTCTATATTATAAATTGATGATATCCTAAACAAAGATGCAACTTGCTAAAGTAAATTTCTCCATGTAATTCATCCAAAAATTCATCAATGACAGAATGGGAAATTTATCTTTAATAGTGAGCTTTTAAAGCTCCCTATAATATGAACACGTGCACCATGATCCATCCTTCTTATGCACCAACATTACTGGAGCAGAGAATGAAATTTCACTAGGTTGAATTTTACTGACCTCTAGCATTTCTGCAACCATACGTTCAATTTCACTCTAATGGGATTATAAATATATGTAAGTCCTAATGTTTAGAGGAACACTTCCTATAATCAAATGAATAGCATGATCATCATCGCGAATAGGTGGGAGGCCTTTGGGAGTCTCAAATACATTTGAATGATTGTCCAATGTAGAAATCATACAACAAGCATGTATATCTTGGATTCACCCGATCTAACAATGTGCTAAAGTTAAATACTGAATTGCTTCTACAAATATTTTGCAGAATTAAAAACATAATCACTAATCACATGAACATGAAGAAAGTTCAATCACACACAACACAAATAATTTCCCAGGGAAATCTTACAGATAAAAACCGCACTATCTTCTATTGTATATTATATCATAGATCATGAAACAATTACATAAAAAATTCTTCTCAAAAGAGCCCTCATTACATCAGCTAATTGTCTCACACTGTCATACAAAAATTGGAAAATTCCTTAGCCAATTTACTGCCTCCAGACAACCTGCCTTCATTGCCCAATCCCTGCTGAATGCAATCCATGAATTGATGCAATCCTGATTGCCTTGAATGCGCATGTAGCATGGGCATTCCAATGAGTGTTTTCCTACATGTGTGGAATCGAATAATATCACAACTGATAGTCAACTTCCATTTCAACTTGAACTCAACTAGGTCTCTATTGGATCTGACATGCATGCACCTAATAATTGTAAATCCTGAATTACATGTTAGATCACTAATTGTGAATTAATTAATATTTAATTCACTAGATCTATCACTAGTGTATATTCAGTTACAACTATCACAACTGAGTTTAACTCACTTAATTGAGTTAAACTACTTACAACTTGCACCAACTCATGCACCACTACACTTCGAACTCTGTTACAAATATAATCATCTCTGCATGTCCCACTAACCAACCTCTAACTCAAAATTCACTAGCTATCTGATTTTTCCACTTCAGTTAACTATTTCAAGTCCAAATTGAGAATATATTACAGCTTAGTGTTCATCTAAATTAAGGGATAATAAAAATAGACATGCACCCAAAAATAGCCCTGTGGGCCCCACCCTAGTGTAGGTGCTTAATGCGACCAGGTGCTTAATGCACTAGTGTGGGTGCTGAATCTTCTTGTTGAATCTCAACATTCCTACTGAACAAGAAAGGGATTATACTTCACCCAGATCCTGTCTCTATGGTATTCGAATTTTCTCCTGGTGAGCACCTTCGTCAGAATATCTGCTTCCTAATCTTCCGTGGGAATGTACTGAAGCAACATGATCCTCCTCTGCACACAATCTCTGAGATGATGGTACCAGATATCTATATTCTTGGACATATCATGAAACATAGGATTAATCGAAAGTTTAATGCAACTCTGATTATCACAATGAATCATTGTCAGATCCATTTGAGAACCAAACAAACCAACAAAGATCTTTCTCATCCAGTTAGCCTCACATGTAGCTTGTCTTGCTGCCATGTATTCCGTTTCCATTGGACTGAGTGCCACGAATCTTTGTTTCCTACTGTACCAGGAAACTACGTCGACCCAATGCTAAATATCCCCCCTAATGTGATCTTTTTGTCTGATGGAGTTCCAGCACAATCTGCATCCATGAAGCCATGCAACTTCACTCCATCCATTATTTTGTACCATAGACCATACTCTGATGTTCCCCTAAGGTATCTCAGGACATGCTTCCCCGCCTTCCAAAAGAGCTTGGTAGGCTTAACCATAGCTTGAATCAGCTGGTTAACTACGTAGCAAATGTCCAGTCTCGTGTTCACTAGATACATTAGCGAACCCATTGACTATCGATAGACACTAGCATCCACTACCTCTCCAAAATTAGCATCCTCTTTCCTCTAATTTCCTGGAAGAGGAGTATCCATGGGTTTGCATCTCTCCATGTTAAACTTACCCAATATCTCCTTTGCATACTTTCCTTGAGACACAAAAATTTCATCATCTCGCTGCCATATTTCCAATCCAAGTAAATAATGAAGGAGGCCCATATCCTTCATTTCGAACTCCATTGCAATATCCTCCTTGCATGAGTTTAACAACTGCTCATCACTAGTCAAAATTAGATCATCAACATAAAGAAAAATTATCAATATACCACCCTCAACCACGATCTGATACAAGTTTGCATCTGCTTCACTTTTGGTGAAGCCCAGTCTAGTGAAATGACTATCTATCTGAGTGTACCAAGCACAGTGTGATTTATTTATCCCATACAATGCTTTTTTGAGCATGCACACATGCGACTCACTGTTGAAGATCTCGAAACCTTCAAGATGCTCTATGTACACCTCTTCCTCAATGATCCCATTGAGAAACATAGTTTTCACATCCATCTGATGAATGCGCCAGCCCAACTATGCTGAGAGTTCAAGGATGGATCTTATGGAAGAGTACCTTGTGACAGGAGCAAAAGTCTCATCATAATCTATCCCCTCAATCTGTGAGAAACCCTGGGCCAAAAATTTGGCCTTGTATTTCTCCACACTCCCATCGTCAGCTCACTTTACCTTGTAGATCCATCTCGAGCCTACCATTGATTTGTCAACCGGTCTTGAGAAAATTTTCCATGCACTGTTTTTGACAATGGAGTCATACTCCTCCACCATTGCATCGGCCCAAGTATGTTGCTACACTACTTCCTGAAGGGAATATGGTTCAGTCACAATACATTTGCTCATAAGAGTCACATATCTAGTAAATTGGTCAGGAGACTGTCTTTGTCTGCACTATGAAGTAGGGGCTCCTCCATTCTGTGCAGCATCAAGTCTCATCCTATCATCTTCCGTGGTATTCCCTCTGCCATTTATGTTGGATGGCTCTGCATGAGTGATTTCCTCCACTCCATGAACCTCCTCATGTGGCTGATCCACATCTTGAGACTCATCTTTGGGAACCAAAAGTTCCTCCTCTGCATGTAAGTCCAGTTCCCTCTTAAGGGACAACCGCATGGGTTTCCCCTCATCAAATTTTATATCCTGACACACAAAAATCATTCTCATGTTTAGCAAATACACACGATAATTATGGGGTGTTTCTATGTACCCCCAAAAAATCCCAACTTTAGCAGTCGGTTCCAAATTCTTCTTAGTGTCCTTGGTCACATGCACATAAACAAATGAGCCAAAAATATTAAAGTGTGAAACATCAGGTTTCTTACCAGTAAAAGCCTCTTCAGGTGTACTGAAGCCAAGTACTCTATGAGGACAACTTTTTTGCACATAAACCGCAGTGTTGCATGCTTCTACCCACAAATGCATTAGTAGGCCCTGATCATTCAACATTGATTGTGTTGCACCCATGATCGTTCTGTTCTTCCTCTCCGCGACCCCATTCTATTGTGGGTTATGAGGCACTATGAGTTCTCTTCGAATTCCCTATTTGCTGCCGAAGTTCTTGAATTCGTTAGAGATGTATTCTCCACCATTATCGCTCCTAAGAGCCTTCACTTGCTTCCCCTACTCTTTCTCCACCAATGCCTTAAACTCATAGAAATTAGAGAATGTTTGATCTTTATTCTACATGAAGAAGATCCAACATTTACGATAAAATTCATCAACAAATATTACATAGTACTTATGTTTTGTTTTTGAAGCAACTGAGAATGGTCCACACACGTCTGTGTGAACTCTCTCAAGGATCCTCGAAGCACGGTTCTCATTCTCATAAAAGGTGGACTTTACATACTTCCCCATGGTGAAACCCTTGCACTGATCTAACTGAGCAAGTGTTCCCATTGGAAGTCCAGTAGAAATTCGTGGCATGACTTTCAAGGCTCCATGATGAAAATGACCCAATCGCCTATGCCATAATTCGCCCTCATCCTAGCTCACCACTTTCTCCACCTTGCCCATCATGGAAGCGTTGCCATATACCTCTAGCTTGTAGATATTATTAACTTGAATCCCTATCCTCTTGGCTTGACCCGTTGTTTTATGTCATAGGAAATATTTTCTATCACTAAAAACAACGTCATAGCCTCTATCCTCCAACATTGTGACTAAGACCAAATTTTTCTTCAGACCTGGTACATGCATTACATGCTTTAATTGAAATGGTTTACCTGAATCCCTCTGAAAGGTAATGGTACCAATCCTGGTAGCATTGTATCATCCATCGTCGCCCATCTCAATATGCGTTTGGAGATATTTCTCCTCCAAGTCACTGAAAATTTCCTTATCTCCCGTCATGTGAAAGGAAGCGCCACTATCCAAATACCACACCGATCCCAATTTACTTGACACCATGCATCCAATAAAAGAGAAGTCAATATCAAATTGTGAGGCAAGGGTCTCACCAGCTGCAACTCTATCATCCTTTTTATTATTATGCTTTTGTGGATAGTTAGTAGCAAAATTCCCATGTTCCTGATAGTGAAAACACTTCACCTTGGACATGTCCTGCTTCTTGCCTTTGGACTCGGATTTTGAAGGAAATTTCTTCCCTTTCCCCTTCCATGCCTTGGTAGCCAAAGAAAAATCCTCTTCATCCTCATTCTTAGATGAAGATCCATATTTGGTGTTCTATTTGAACTCCTCCTGCACTAGATCCGACCACAGTCGTTCCCAATCCGATAATTTTTCTCATCCGTTGACAGAGTCTTGATAACTTTTTCAACTCTTAGGAAGTCCTAGGAGAGCCAAGCTCACCAAATCATCATCAACGACTGTTATTACCACACTCCCCAGTTCATCCCTACATTGGAAAAAATTTGTGAGATATTTTGGAATGGTGTTGCCCTTTTCCATCTTGATGTTCTTGAGTTTATATTTGAGCACTAATTTCCTATGGTTGCTGCTTTGGAATAGATCCTTCAAGGCCTTCCACATAGCATATGGTGTGGATTTCCCATGGAGACTTGAGAAAATGTGGTCTCATACTCCCTCCAACAGGATCCTCCTTGGTAGCATATGCAACATCTGGCTTAGGAACATCTTTATCAATGAATTCCTTCAAGCCATTGACTTCGAGTACTGCCTCCATCCTGTCTTTCCAAGAAATTTAGTTCGAGCTTCCCTCGAGTGCATACTATAACATCAAGCCATTGAAAGCCATTTCGATCTTGAATCAGCTGTAGCACCAAGAAAGTCTTTCTACAAATTCAAATTCTATCAAGTCACAAACTCAGCTCCTGCTTCACTTTTGCAATTTCCTGTGCTCATACAACAAGCATGTATATCTTGGATTCAACTAATCTAACAATGTGCTAAATTTAAATACTGAATTGCTTCTACAAATATTTTGTGGAATTGAAAATACAATCACTAATCACATGAACATGAAGAAATATCAATCACACACAACACAAATAATTTCCCGGGGAAAGATTACAACTAAAACCCCACTATCTTCTATTCTATATTATATAATGGATCATGAAACAATCACATAAAAAACACTTCTCACAAGAGCTCTCATTACATCATCTAATTGTCTCACACTGTCATACAACAATTGGCAAATTCCTTACCAATTTACTGCCTCTAGAAAACCTGCCTTGACTGTGCAATCCCTGGTAAATGCAATCCCTGAATTGATCCAATCCTACCTGCCTTGACTACGCAAGTATCACGGTCATTCCAAATAGTGTTTTCCTACATGTGTGCAAGCAGAGAATGTCACAAATGATAGTCAACTTCCATTTCACCTAGAACTCAATTGTGTCTCCACTGGATCTGACATGCATGCAACTAATAATAGTAAATCCTCAGTTGCATGTGAGATTATTGATTGTGAATTCATTAATATTTAATTCACTAGATCTCTCACTAGTGTATCATTAGTTACAACTAGCACAATTGAGTTCAACTCACTTAACTGAGTTAAAATATTTACAACTTGCACCAACTCATGCACCACTACACTTCGAACTTTGTTACAACTAGAATTACTCTTCATGTCCCACCAACCAATATCTAACTCAAAATTCACAAGCTAACTGATTTTTCCACTTTAGTTAACTATTTCAAGTCCACATTGAGAATAGATTACAGTTTAATGTCCATCTAATTTAAGGGATTATAAAAATAGACATGCACCCAAAAATAGCCCTGTGAGCCCCACCATAGTGTAGGTGCTTAATGCAACCAGGTGCTTAATGCACTAGTGTGGGTGCTGAATCTTCTTGTTGAATCTCAACATTCAATACTTTTTGGATATCTGGTGAAATAGATGATTTCGATGCATGAACCTCTAGTGAGCATATTGTGCAATTATGCCTCGTTGTTCTTTCTTTATAAGCTTTTTCATGCCATTAGAGCTGATTATATTTCCTGGTTTCCCTATAATACCCCTTAATTTAACTTCCTTTCCTTACCAAAAAAAATTCTAGAAAAGTTCTTGAAAATTAAATGCCATCGTACCCAAAGATTGTAACCATTGGACTCCTCGTATAACATCAACACCACCCATTGGAATGGAAAGTGTTTGACTATTCAATACATATTACCCCATGGTTAGCTTGATATTATGGGAATTTCTAGAGAAATTTATATTTCCTCCATTTGCAATAATCACTTGACACTTTGGTGCTAGATATAGGAAGAAATTCAATTCATTGGATATATTATAATGAATACAATTATGGGTACTACCTGATTCAATCAACGATATTAAATTTTTCTTCTTGATATGTCCTTCTATATTGATAGTTTGAGGAATGGTAATTCCTGCCAATGCAATACAAGATATGGTCAAATTATTTTCTTCTTTCTCTAGGGTTTGTTCCTGGATTATATGCTCTTCTTTTGATGTTTCTTGTTCCTTTTCTTCCTCCTCTTCACAATCTATGTAAAATAATTTCTTGTCAGCACACTTATGAATTTTAGTGTATTTTCTATCACAAATGTAGCAAATCCCTTTTGATCTTTGTTCTTCCAATTGTTGTGGTGTCAACCTTGTAGGTTGTGGAAGTCTAGGAGAAACAACAATTCCATATCTATAGTTGTGAGTGGTAGACTTCCTTGTTGCCATAATTTTTCTTTCAACTTTTCTTGCCACCCTAAATGCCTTCTCCAATGAATTAGGTTTCCAAAGGTGAACCTCATGTTGGATGTTATCCTTTAAAGTCCCTACGAAGAAATCATCCTATGTTCCTCTGGAATATCATTTACCCTTATATTCAATATTTGGAAGTTCTCAATGTGCTCTGCCATTGAACCCTTTCGTTTGAGATTTATCAGTTGGCTAAAGAACGTGTTTCTCTTAGTATCATCATAATGTGCTATCATTTGCTCTGTAAAAATTGAACAAATCCATCGATACCATACAAAGTGATTGGGTTCAAAATATAAAGTTGAAATGCATACCTTTTGTGTGTGTTGCACATTATGGAGATCCAAATATTGCTCCATTTGTAGTATCCATGTTACGAGATCCTTTCCATCAAAATTAATCATATGGATCTTTGGAATATGGTGGGTCTTCAATCCAACATTAGAGTATATGAAATCATGATTAATTTTTTTTTTCTTTTTTTTTATGATAATGAGTTTCATATAATACCTTTTCGCCATTAGGAATAATTTCTTTTAGCAACTTTGTCAAACCTTCCTTAAAACCTTCCATATATGCTTTTAAACCATCCTTCAAACCTTCCATGTATGATTTTAATCCATCCTTAAAACCTTCCATGTCTAATTTTAAGACATTCTTCAAACCATGCACCTTAGCTTCCATTTCATTTATGGTTACTCTTTGTGAGAGCGAAATTTGTCGCACTTGGTCTCGTAATTTTGATATATCATGTTGCATTTCTTACTCTTCTTCATTCTTCATAGTATAGATTTCTGGTTGCTTACTAGTGTTTCCATTTTCTTTCTTCGAGTCATTTTGGAATAAAACCATGATATTTATGCTTCACTATGCCCCTTGAATCACTTCAAACTGATTTTTCAAACAAAACTTATGTTGAAATTAGTAACAAGAAGGGCTTCTAATTTAATTTTCCCTTAATTAAATTAGAAGTCCACATCACATGATAGCTTGTATGAGTTAAATAAGTTAGGAAGACTTAGTTAGCTCAGTCAATTCGAGTTGGGGATCAAACTAGGGGCATGTAGAGTTATCCCTAAGTTTTAGGGGGTCTAGTTGCAATTTATTTTGAGTTGTAATTAGTTAACTCAATTATTTGAGTTAAAAACAGTTTAACTAGTTTTAATTGAGATATGAGCTAGTAATAGGTCTAGTGAAGTAAATATGATTTAATTCACATGCAGTTATCAATCAGATAACTGATAATTCACTATAAATTGTTGTTGCATGTCACTTCCAAGGAAGGCCCAGTTCATATTGGAGTTTAAGCGAAGAGAACTATCAGTTGTATAATTAGAAAATTGTATAGGTCATGCATGAGGTCAACATGACTCCTTAGATGAATTTCACAATCAATTCTTGGGAATTTCCTAATTAATAGGGGATAACTTCATCCACTAATGTGTAAGCAAGTTTGAGCAACTAAAAGTAGGAAATTGGTTAAGTATCAGACCATTCTTGCTGGGATCAGAGTGATATAGTCAGAGATTGTGAAAAGAGATCTCAAGCCCAAGAGAAGCATTTTATTGTTTCATATTCCTGAATTAATGAAATATACAGATAGCAGAGTTTTTAGCTAAGGATTTCCCCATATAAATCTTTGTTTTGTGGGATTGAAATTATTTCTTTCCTTATTCATGTGATTTTGCGATCGTAATTGGTTTCTGCAATTTGTAGAATTCATTCAATATTTTGTTTTAGCATATTACAAGATCAGCTGAATCTATGTGGATTTTCTACATTGTATCAGAGCAAGAATCACTATAGAAGAGAAGAGCCTTAATTTTTTTGAACAGGTGAATCAAATTTGTAGATTTATTCTTTAGGACTTGAATATGTAGATCAGGATGTATTTATCTAGATTGAGACTCGAATATGTTCTTGAGGGTAATTCGAATTACATAGCATAGAAGGACAAGATGGATGTAGTGCTAGATGGAAAAGGATCGAAGGAATTCATAGACAGTGATATTCCCTAGCCTGCAACAACAGATGCTCAAATTCTTGATGCATGTGTTATCACATGGTAAAATTGTCATCAATTTGGATTTTATATGATATTATTGCGATATAGTTAAATTTTGGAAATTGGTTTCATTTTTCCAATTTTTGGCTAAATTCACCAATTTGAACAGTTTTTGGTGCTTTTCCTTTCATCAATTTTTATAAAAAAATATTATCCCTTGGGGCTAATCTCCAAGTCAAGGGCTAATCTCAAAATCATCAACAGCACGAAGGCTAAGCCAACACCAACAACACTAAATTGAGGGTAACAATTCATTATAAATTTTATAAAGAATAAGACCTCGGGGGGCTATTTTCCACACCAGCAATGAACCCTTGGGGCTAATTCAAACAACATGGTTATACATTTTAGCAAAATAATAGCCCGAGGGATAATCTTTGAGGGAAAACCATAGGACCAAGAAGGCGAGTCACAAGTCACGAGTCGAGGGGCCCATTGCACAAGTGCCAAGCACTGAGCATAGTTCACAAGGGGGACGAGCGCATTACTCATATAGAATACACCATGTACACAATGACATATATAAACACCTTAACATCCATCTCTTGGGTTCATGTGGTTAATTCCCACTCTCCATCCAACTTCCCAATCAATTAATTCCACCAAATCGATGACCCACAACCTTTTTCTCACCCCCTATCCATTCACCCTTTACCAACGGGGGGGTGTGTTTGAAAAGTGGTTTTATCCTAGCTGGTCCCACATTGACGTGTCATCCCCTCATCATTTCGAAACCCCCCTCCCCCCTGCAGAAATCTACCAAACCAACCCATTTTACCACTCTCCTTCCCGTGCGCTCCCCTCCACTCTCATCCTGATGCATGGTCAAAACCATTAGTTTATTAAATGACTTCCTGGGGTAACCGTTCAAATTTCTAACATACCTGCACCCACCACTAGTATTCCACATATTATTTAAATTGCAATAGCAATATCTGAGGTAGTTTAACAACAATTTCCAGTAGCAAGGTAATTGGCACCAAAGGTGACTCAACACTGATGATTGGAAAAGTGACAGGCCAGGGAGATGATATGGAAAAAGGTTCTAGAAACTAGCCATATCAAAGGGCAAAGGACAAGTCTTAAAAAGAATGAGGGAGGTATTTCAATCATAGATAACTATGACAAACAAACTTCTAAGCCAAATAAAAGTCTTCTACTTCAATCTATTCAAAGACTTTCAATCTTCTTCAAAATTTTCCAGATCAATGATAACATTGGGCCATCCATTTTAGGGGAAGCTAAACAATCCATTCCAAATGGATGACATGGTTAAAACAAATCACAATTTTTTCCACCTCACAAACACACAAATCATCCTCAAATTCTGAATATCAAAGCCTAAATTCTAACATAAAAGTTTTCCACATGATCATGGTTATTTCCACCTTAGACAAAGTTTTTTGGTTCGATAAGCATTATTAGTATGGATTATTTAAAGTTTGTTGATGAAATTAATAGTGATAGAGTCCTTTTAGGTTACAAAATCTTTTCAACAAAATTATATCTAATTTCTCTTAATGTAATGAATTCCTTTTAGGATTAGAACTCTACATCAATTTCGAGAGTCTGGCTCAGGTGGTAGACCTGTGTAAAAGGGTCTTCACTCTATAAATAGGGAAGTTTTAGAGTTAGAGTGTGGGTGGATGTAAGGACCCAAGCTACTATTGTAATATTTTTTCTACTCAGTTAATAGACAGTTGCAGAAGTCTTCGTTTAGACCTGAGAGTCTAATTGAGTTCTTATGTATTTGTGTCCTTTATCTTTTGAATGTTATTTCAGCTTGCTCATACATAATTACTTGGAATTTATAAATTAATATGCTCCAAATTACTTTATGTATATTGTTTGTTGTCAGAGTTATTTTGTAAGAGCTCATGTGTCTTAGCTTCCATGAATGATACTTTGTGTAATTTAATTTCCATACAGACTCCATGCCCAATGGTAGCCCTTACACATCTTTCACCTGCAAAAAAATCATCCAAAAAAAAACATCTGAGAGTTAGCCATATTTGTTTTAAATATTGTTTGTTTCATATCACATCTTTTCTTTAGAGAGCCTTCTTTGGTTGCAAGTGCTAAATTCCAACCCTAAATGGTTTTAAATAGTTATATTGGATTTACTGCTGAGCAACCCAATTAGTCTCAGTTTGGTGATAAAATTATTGTGCGTCTGTTGGGAGTGTGAAGCTACATTTCCCTGAAATTTGTGTCTAATCAAAGTAACTAAGCTCTTGAAGGTAGTAGGAGATCAGAAATATTCAAGATTGCACTTCTACCTTGGCGCCTCCATTCTTAAAGAATTCAGAAATTCAAATCCTATGCCTCGTGTTGATTGGTCAACCCATATTCCTATTTTCAAAGATGAAAATAAAGATGATGTTGGTATGCATTTGGTTAAATTCCACATACATGTATGTAGACTGAGGGTTGAGTTTCCTAAATATGGTCTCATGAAGATGTTTATGGCAACCCTAGAAGACAAAGCTAGAGTATGGTATGAAGGGTTGAAATCAGGAGGCTTTTGTTCTCTTAAAGATTTCCATAGAATTTTTTTTGAGCATTATGGGAAGTCTCATCCTTTTTCATCACTATTTGAAGACTATTTCAATATTTGGAAAGGTTTCATTCAATATATCAAAAGTATTCATGATGATCTAGAATGGATGGATGATGAGGAGATATTAGAGGCACTTTATGAATTTTCCTCTCAGGCTAGTTGTCTTGAAGATCAAGAAGTCACATCCTTAGTTGAAGATGGAATTAATCAAGAGATTGATGATGATATTCATGTTTTTTATCATAAGATAAATGAAGATATGAAACATATTTTTAAGCTTTTAAGTGATCAAGACCACCCATCAAATTATGTTGCAAACCTCTTATTGACTGAGTCTGTGTCTCAAAAAACGTTTTGTGAGGACCAAGTCTTTGAAAACACATGCACATAGATATCAATTATTGAAAAAGTGTATGACATAGAGTATCAAGAAATCTACAGTTCAACTCATGATATTTCTCAAATATAGATACAAGAGAGTGATGAAAATGATAAAACACAGGCTCAGTCAAGCATGTTTTCTTTTCAAGAGACTGTTCAAGAAATCAATGAGTCAATTGATGTTGATCTTGGAATTGAAAACATAGAACAAGGGACAACAGTCAGAAATGAAGCTTGTCTCCTTGGTTTGGTCCATCAAGGAAAAGAAAATTTGCATGTATTTCATGATCCTTTGGTTAACTTGTTGTAATCATGAGTGAAGATGGAGTCTATTTTGTTTATAAGTTCATATTATGGATTCAATTTTTATTCTGAGTTGCCACTAGATGATCTATTTCTGATTTTACTCAAGCACACTTGAGAAAGCTAGGTGTTAGATTAGCTCTTTGACTAGATTTATTGGAAATTTATATTACTTGAATTAGGCATGTAGTTTGCAGCTGTTAGAGTAGGTTGCCATGTACAAAATAAGCTCATAGGAATGAGCAAGTTTGGTTTTTAGTTTTCAGTTTCATTATCAGTTTGTATAGTTGTTTTTTTTGGTTTGGAATTTTCTCTTTAGTTAGAGAGCAGATTATAGGTCAGCATTGCATGGCTGAAGGAAAGTATGTCAAAGCTTCGGGAGCAGTCCAAATGGTCAGGCATTGGAACTTCATATCTGAGGTTATTTGTTGCCCCGCAAGAGGGACATCATCCACAGTTGGAGCCAATGTTATCACATGGTAAAATTGTCATCAATTTTGATTTCATATGATATTATTGTGATATGGTCAAGTTTTTGAAATTGGTTTCATTTTGCCAAGATTTGGCTAAATTCGCCAATTTGAACAGTTTTTAGCGCTTTGCCCTTTCATCAATTTATATAAAAATTTATTAGCCCTTGGGGCTAATCTCCAAGTCAAGGGATAATCTCAAAGGATAATCTCCAAGTCAAGGGATAATATCAAAATAATCAACTGCTCAAAGGCTAAACCAACACCAACAACACTAATTTGAGGGCTAACATTTCATTATCAATTTTGTAAAAAATAAGCCCTCGCGGGGGCTATTTTTCACATTGGCAATGAACCCTCAGGGAAAATTTCAAACAACAAGGTTATACATTTTAACAAAATAATAGTCTGAGGGCTAATATTTGAGGGCAAACCATAGGACCAAGAAGTCGAGTCAGATGTCACGAGTTGAGGGGCCTAGCGCACAAGCGCTAAGCACTGAGAAAAGTTCACAAGTGGGATGAGTAAATTTCACATATCGAATACACCATGTATACACTGGCATATATAAACACCTTAACATCCATATCCTAGGTGCATGTGGTTGATTCCCTCTCTCCATCCAACTGCCTGATCAATCAAGTCCACCAATTCAACGACCCACAGCCTTTTTCACACCACCCTATTCATCCGACCTTTACTGATAGGGCAGGGGTCTGAAAAGTGGTTTCCTCCCTGCTGGTCTCACGTCGACATGTCAGCCCCTCACCGTTTTGCATCCCCCCTCACAAACCTCTTACCACTCCTACCCCCCGCCAAACCAACCCATTTTACCACTCTCCTTCCCACGCGCTCCCCTCCACTCTCATCCTGACACGTGGCCAAAACTGTTAGTTTATTAAATGACTTCCAGGGTGTTGTAGCCGCTACAACACCCTTTGAAATTTAACACGCATTTGAAATTTCAAAGCCCCTGACCACTTTGATGAAGGTAAGTCTATCTCTCCCTCAGCCATGACCTTGAAAAATTCCCTTTCAAGCAGATGTCTTCGGAACTAAGTCATGACTTCAAATTTTCCAAGCTGCTCGCAAAGTCGCAAAGTAGCCCCCTTTGCAAATTTCAAAAAGTTGCGACCACATGACCTAGAAATCTCTAGGTTTCCAGGTCGCAAGGTCATAATATTTATCAAAATACATATTTGTGAATACATGACATCGGGACCTTGCAACCTCTAGGTCGCCAGGTTGCAAGGTCGCGATCCCGATCACAAATACACAATTGTGACTATGCGATCTCCAGGTCACTATGTCGCAAGGTCACATCCTTGCTCGACTAGCCTCGATTTGTGACTTTACGACCCCCATTAATGACCACACATGCCACTCCTTTATAAATAGAAGGGTCACGTATGTCACATTTGACCTGCATGATGAAGCAAATGAGACATCCGACGAGCCAATTAGAGTGCGAGTTTTCCCAGGTAAGTTGCCTAATCCTCTAGTTGTTTCCTTTTTCATTTTTTGTTGCCTTACCTGCCCTAGCCCTAGGCTATTAATTGCCTTAGATCCCATTCATTTTCATCCCCAACCCTCACTATCACTCCAGCTAGGGTTTCACCTCAACTGTACTAAATTAATTATGCCTGGCCCCTTTTGAACTTTGAATTTTTCTCAAGCTATCATAGGCATCCCTCTTTCGTCATCTGGGAAGCCTTCAACTCTGGTTTACCCCCCATCCTTAGGGTTTTTCCCTTCTTTCATCTTATTCCCCACGGGTTGCGATTGCTTAGTTTCCTCAGAAATCCCTAATGCGACCCTGCGACCTCGCGACCTTGCGACTTTGCAACCTCACGACCTTGCAACTTCGCGACCTCGCGACCTGGTCGCTAAGTTGCAAAGTTGCGATGTTGCAAAGTATCAACTGACCACATGATCGCAACTTCGCGACCTGACGACCTTGCGACCTGGTCATCAGTCGCCTGGTCGCAGGGTTGCAAATTTAGGATCATTCTCATAGGTGCGACTCTGCAACCATGCAACCTTGTTGCTAAGTCACCATGTTGCAAGCCTTCCTTATCCCAGATATAGTGACCAAAAGAGGTCGTTCTGACCGAGCTCGGGTAGCCAAATCATTAGTAGGTCTAGTTGTTCCCTTTATTTTTGCTTCCATGTTGTTCGTCTTATCATGGGACTTTTTTTTATCATGCCAGGAGATATTGAAGCCGAGATCAGCCTGTCTCCATCTCATCTGCCTCAAACGATATGGGGCCTCCGTCAGTCCAAAGGAGAGAAAAAAGTCTAGAAATACAACTATCAGAAGAAGACATGCCTCTGTCGCCAACCCTATCTATAGAGACATCGCTTGTGTCTTCAGGAAAGGAGATAAGATGGCTTGGTATTAGGTGTACCAGGAATTCACAAAGCCAGAATTCCTAGGGGATCTCGCAAACCAGAAAGTATACATTCAAGTCAAAAGGTCTAAGCTTCACTACATAGGTGCCCATCTACCAATATTCCCATGCGCAAAAGTAGTTGAATGGATCCTCCAGAAGGTCGATTCCAAGTTCTGGGTCATCCATGATCACTCCGGAAAGACTTTTTCCAATCTGATTGGAAAGGACGCAGAGGTATATTATGCACTCCCCGCTAAGGAGGAATCCTTCAATGCCAAATGGGTAGCTACACATGAAGTACCAGTGCCAGAAACCTTGAAGGGTTGGTGGGAGGACCCTAAGAAGTTTAAAGGGAAGAAGGGTCAAGACTATAAAACTCATGGCCTTAGGAAGGTCTACAGGCTCATAGAAACAATGATGTGTAGATTGTACGACAGGAAGGACACCACTACTTTTAGTGGAACATGGGTCCCACTCATGTATGCGATCACCTCCTATGACACCCGTTTGAACTGGGCTTACCTAGTAATATCGACCCTCAGATAAAACATATATGCAACCCATGTACCAGAAGAATGATGCGCATCAAAATTCTACACGGGCTCCTACCTCTTAGATGCAGTGTGCATGAGGTGCAATTTTGAGGAATGGTCACACAACTAGGATGCAAAGCATGGTGGGTCCATCCACAAAGAGTTGAACGTGTTTTGGGATACCAGGTACAAGAAAGATATGGAATCCATCTCAGAAAAATTCATCCCTGCACTTTACTGACATTTTTTTGGTAAATATCCTCCCTGCATGTCTAGTTGAGCTATGGAGACAGTAACCAAGTTAGCCAAATGGTTCCCCATTCCGGAGAGTACTTTTGTCAGGGTCTTCGGGTCATTCAAGGTACCTCACGCACTACCCAAGTTCATCACTAAAAAACTACTACTACAAGAGGTGTGCTATCAAATGACGAGTGGGTTCTCCAAGGCCCTCAGCAAAGTGAAAAAGAAGCCATGGCCTACCATCCCACTTAATATCGGTGCATACACTATCAGATATTTCAAAGAAGTGGAAGTAGATGCAAAAGACATCAAAGGTTTCCACTTCGTGACCCTCATCCATAGGTCTTATGATCCTGAAAGGATCATCCCCGCACACTGTAAGCGGGGCAGGTTTAACTGGAACTATCAAGACACGAAATGTCCTATTGAGGAATAGACTAGAAACTAGTACGATGCAAGAATCAGTCGACCTGAGTGGGGATCAAGAGGGACAGGATGACCAAAATCTAGAAGAAAGGGCTGACGTTTTGAAAAGTAAGGATTCAGAAGCGTTGTCTTCCAAATCTAAAATGCCAAAGAATACTACAAGCAATAATCCTCCTAAGATCAACAGGACAGAAGGGACAAAGAGGCCAAAGCACAAATAGAGGACGAGAAGAAACTGAGAGAGGAAGAGCTAAAAAGGGCCCAAGATACCTTGGCACAGAAATAGGAAGAATAGAAGCAAAAGAAATAGGCCGAAGACAACAAAAGAAGCAACAGAGAGAGGAATGGAAGAATAAGTAGGGAGAAGAGGCCCGCAAGAAGAAATAAGAAGAAGAACAACAAAATAGGGAGGCAGAGCACAAGTTGAAGGAAGAACATGATAAAGAAGAAGCCGAAAAGAGAAGGAAGGAAGAAGAAACTTAGAAGTTATAGGAGGGTGTATCCTAAGAGGCAAAGGGAAGCAAGTCACCACCCTCGAAGAATGGGGGACATGAATATCTGCCACACATTGAGGTACTCCCGACAACTCCCATGATAGGTGAGCACCTCCCTCTCTCCAAGCTTGGCATCCCTTAAGAGCATGAGGATGATGTAATAGACTTGAAAAGCCTATCCTATGACCATTTTACTCATAAAATTAGGCAAGAAAGGAGAAAATGCGTTGCATGGAATCCAGCTGAGCCCCTCGTGGTGACCACAGAAAAGGATATAGTCCTGGACACTAGGACTAATCCCATAATGATAGCATCGGTCGAAACCGCCTTCACAACAACTATAGAGGAAATTATCAATAGGATGAGTAGGGATATCTTGCTTCTACAAGGCACGCTCCAGGTGTCCGAGCAAAGGGCAGCTCATGCTGAACTATAGAAGAAGGCTTTGGAAGCAGAAAATCAAAGGCTCCAACTCACGGCCACTCAGGCCAACAGGCTACCAACTAGCATTCAAGGGGATTTGGATACCTTAGAGATGACCATGAAGCAGGTATACGAATATATGTTCACTATAAAACAAATAGTCTCTCCTCTACTAGGGGCTAAGGAAGACACTAGGAAGAAGGCTGCGCAACTAAAGGATGCCTCTGCAGCACTGGACAGTATGCTTAAATGGTCTGAAAGGTATTCACATGCTCCCAATACCCTATCGAGGAAGGACTAGATCCACACACAGAACGACAAGGTACAGATACAAATGAAGGTGCAATCTAGGGACAAGCTTGTAAAGGATGTGGAAAAGGTGATTTCTGCCTATGAACACTTGATCAGTGACATTGATTCAATGGTATAGGCACATAAAATTCCTTCCTTGGGGATGTTAGACATGCAGAAGACAAGGGAAGAGGTGGCCCAGGACATCCAAACAATTTTCGGGATCCAGTACCTTCCAACCTCCAAGGAGAACATCGATCAATTCATCATCACGCCATTCTGAATCTATACTAAACTGGCCTCCCTATCCAATCTGATCTCTGTGAAGAGGCACAATTTTAATTCCAGATGCTCTCAAGTGTTTTCACAGGTTGGGAAAAGACACACCTCAAGTCACCCTCGTAGCCACTGAATATCGAGCCTAGAAGACTTATCTCAGAGAACAACAATAGATAGAAGTCCCAGACCTTTCCATCACACAACTGTTCCCTTGAAAAGAACTAAATTTACAGGTAGCAGATGGAGGTAGGTCACAGGTCGGAAATAGTGCCCAGTCACCGGTCGCAACCACAGGCAGGTTGCAAGTCGCAAAACCACCCAAGTTGTAGACCATGCCAACTGTTAGGAAGCTGAAAGGAAAAGGCAGCCCAAAGGTCACTTTTGGTTCTATAAGTACTCCCTCCGAGGACAATGTAGAGGACCTTTTTTGGACTCCATAGTGAGGAGATATAATTTTACTGTATTAAAAGCATGATTCTGATAATGAATACAAACCAATGTTTTGACTCCACTACTAGATCTGATGGAAAATCATGTATGTTAGCATTATGAATATTGTGTCTTTATATATTTGCTATATTTTATAGCTGATTAATTTGTGTTTATATTTGTGTATCATTTATATGTTTAAGTGCTTTGGATTTATCAATGATATGTGGATGTTTAGCATAGGGATGCTTTAATAACCTAGTTATTGATATTGTCTTAATCTTTCAGACATACGCTGAAGGAATTGAAGGGTTTGTCGACCATAGTTAATTGTTTCTCTTATGGTCAAACAAGCTTCTTTATGAGCATGACCCTAATGATGTGTTGCTAACAATACTCCCTTTTGGTTGCATGCTTCAAATATTGTTTTTCTATTTATAATGTTTCATGTGTAGGAGAGTCCATCGACCGTTTGTTTCGTATAATTCAAGTAGTCGTGCATCCTCTTATTTTCAAGATACACCTCCATCCGAGAAAGGCATATTCAACGGTATCCGGACCTACACCCTGGATGGGATCCCTATCACAAACAATCTAGAGTCTAGTTGGGAATTTATACTAGGGAGATCCCCTTGCTGTTGGCAAGGCAATTTTCCCAGTCAACAGATTTGGTGCTAGAAGGACAGCTTGATGGTAGGCTTCCACCACGCAAGTAATATCCCTTTGTAAACCCCGCAGGGGGAAATCATATATGGAAACACTGGTCCTCCACCTCCCAAAAATACCCCCGAGGAGGACCCACCTTTCTATGAGGTCACCTAGGACCAACTGAGGACCTTAAATCCACTCGCTCGCGATCTCATTAGAGGTCTGCAAAACCTCCCCGCCACTAGTTCCTTGGCCAATCTACAAACACCCAGGATGCATCATACTCACTAGGGTGTCCTAGTCAACTTGTGCCTCAACTTATAGGTCTAATGCTAAAATATCATGCAGATGCGGTTGAACGAAATTCAGCCGAACCTCCCGATAGCCCCCGAGAGATCGTCGAAGGTGGCCTTGAAGTTACTGGACCCAAACCAAACCCCGGTCGCCAGCCAAAATAGCATTTGAATGACAACACCCATGCGAACAACCCACCTGGAGGAGGGTCCAGGAGAGGCCGGGAGAGGTCGGGGAAATATAGGTCGGGGACATGGTCGAAACACTTACCGTACTCACCACCACCATCGAAACTGAGACAGACTGCCCTTCCTTTTCAACAACAACTTCGGTTTCAGGAACTTGAGAAATTATAGAAACATTGAAGATCTTAGAGGTAACCAAAACCAAGATATGCACTCTCAACATGAAGACGAAGCTTTCGGGTTGCCGCTAGAAGCGAGTCTGAAAATGAGATTGGGCATATCTTCATCCCGCCCCACCATAGGGCTAGGCAGATTCAACCCCTAACTTGTATGGCACCGTCTCCTCTAGGCTTCCATGGTCCTCTTCATGACATGCCCCGACACCGGAAGAAGCATCTCCCTAAGTTCGACCTTGAGAAGGGGATGTTGGCCGAAGACCACATCAGTAATTTCTACCTGGCCTTAAAAATGATGAGGGTGCAGTCCGAGGATGTAGCATTTCAACTCTTTCCCCACACCTTAGAAAATAAAGCTTGTACTTGGTATCGTTCATTTTTTGTGGATTCCATTTCCTCCTGGGAGCAATTCCACCGCACCTTCCTCCAGAAGTTTTCAGAAGACAAGACTCCTTCTATGCTCCTCATAGAATTGAGTAATTTGAAGTGCCAGAAGAAGGAAAAGGTTAAAGACTTCAACCAATGCTTTTCCACCATATTGAAAAAATTTCCCCCGAACATGGCCCTGGATGATTCCATCACCATCGATTATTAAACAAGGGACCTGCCTCAAGACATTGCCATGTTCATGAAATGCAAGGCTAGAGCTACCTTGGAATAAAATTAAACCACTGTCCTCACCATCGAGAAAGATATTATTTTCATAGGAGACATAGACCATGACAGTCGGGATGACCTAAAACCAGTCGGTAAAAGAACAAAACCCTCAAACCATAAATCCAGAGACAAGGATAAAGACCCTTTCAATTTCGAGAACACCGAGAAATCCCTAAAGCTATTGACAAATGAGGTCTCCAATTTGAAGAGGAAGAACAATGACTCCGTCTCGGGTAGCAAAACTTAGAAGCCTTTCTTTAGGAAAAACAACCTCATGCCTAATCGCCCTCCGCCGAACCCCAATACAAACTTCAACGTAGAAGAGATTAGAAAAGATAATTTCTACTCTTTCCATCAAGCTTCCCACTCAGAAAGAACTTTCCCTCAATGGATTAATAGTATGACCGCTGTCGTAAATCAGCTCCTAGAAGATCAGACAGTAGGAGAGTTAGAAGAGGAGGCCGACTCAGATGGCGAAGAATTCTCTCCCCCAGATGAAGATCTGGGATCAAAAATCCTTGCCTTTGAAGTAATTCGTGGAGAAGGGCCTCCTCCCGTGATAGATATAAACCTAGCCGATGATCCCCAATCCAAACCCCCCCCACCCGAAATTATAGCCTAAGGAGAAAAGGCTCGATTGCCAATCACTCTTTCAAGGAGAAGAGGAAGGCTTTCTTTAGGAAAATCCTACCACCAAACAAGGAAAACTAGACCACAACCCTGACCACTGAAAAATATAGCCCCACCACTGCTTGATGCACCCCCAAGGCTAGATTGTCATCAAGTTAACCAAGCACCTCTATGGAAACGCTCTCTCACCTAGAGTTCGAGTATAACATCATCGAAGACATGAAGAATACACGAGCCAACATATCCCTTCACGAGCTCGCCCGGATAGCCAACCAACATGACCTGATTCTCAAAGCTTTCGCTAGCCCATCCTCGATGAACAAGCCCACCTCAACGACCAAAGCTGTAAGCTCCACACCCTCCCAAGCCTCAGTGAACCTCCAGTCCTTTGTAAATTCCGTCAATGCAAACTCACAAGGATCCACACCCCCATTCCTTTTGTCTTTCAAGATCTTCAATTTCAACGTCCACAATTTCCTCGTCGATTCCGTTGCATCAACTAGTGTCATTCCCCTGTCCTTATGAAACATCCATCCTAAGAAGACTGAGGCTAGGATCATTAAGCTTGACAGATCCTAGGTCGCCACCATGGGTGAGTTAAATAACGTCCTGATTCATCTCTCCTCAGACTCCAGGGTGCATCAATGCATTGACATAGTTGTCGTGGATATCTCGGAGGCCTACGGTCTACTATTAAGCCAGGATTGGTCAAGAAAAATGCAAGGATACTTCGCCACTGACTGGTCCCACTTGTGGCTCCCAGACAAGGGTAGTAATAATAAGATCTGTGTCGAGAGTGAACCTTACATAAAACATACGGTGACTGACCTTGAAGCAACCAATGAAGCTATCATCTTTCCGCACGAAGAGTTGGGCATGTTCTTCTTAGAGGCTGATTTCGGTTGCTATCAAGCCTCTCAGTCTTTGGTTGCCTCGGATACCCAAATAAAGCTGCTCCCATCTTCTGCTTTCCACCCTGCCGCACCAGGGGGTCCACCGGATGTCTCTGCCCCGAGTACCCCGTTTGTGCATGCATGTGATCTTGAAAAATCTGAAGACAAGATTTGGACCCTGTACTACGATAGTTCCAAGACCCACGACGAGGCCAATGCTTGTTGTATCTTGATAGATCCTCAAAAGAACAAGTTCCTAATCTCTTGCCGGTTGGAATTCTAGTGCACTAATAATATGGCCGAATACGAAGAACTGATCCTGGGTCTCAAGAAAGTAATCAACCTAAAAGTCAGTTGCTTGAAGGTAATCGACAACTCCGAAATCATTATCCGACAAGTAAGAAACACTATTCACTGCCTATCTCCCCATTTGAAAGGATATCAACAAGAGGTATGGCATTTGATATCTGCCTTCAATGCTTTGAACAGTATTAAGTCACTACTTAGCATGCATAATGCTGTAGTCAATACGTTAGCAAACAATGCCGCTAGGTTTACACCATTGAGAGATGGTTTTTCTATTGAAATTTTTTATAAACCTGCAATGCCGGATAATGTAACTAATTTTCGTGTTTTTAATGATGATCAATAGGTATTGGATTTCATGCTGAATGTGGACGTGTTCAAGGATGATGTGATTGAAGAAGAAGATCATGAACTGGCCTTACAAAAGGAGAGGGAGGAAAAAAATGGGAATCCCATACCCAAAGGGGTCGTGTCCCTCAAGAATTTATTTGACCTACAGAACCGGTTTCGGGGGCCTCCCAATAAAAAGGTACAAAGTTCCACCCTATTTCACCAGCAAGTGAACCTCGGGATGGAGGCTGACTCGAAGTTCATTAATATCGGTACAAAATGCACCCCCAGGAGTGGAAATTCTTTATTGAACTATTCAAGAAATACCGAGATGTTTTTTCCTGAACGTATGATGAGCTACGAACTTATGACACGCGAATCATCCAGCATGTAATACCAATGAAGGAAGGAGTCAAGCCGTTCCAACAAAAGCTAAGGAAGGTGCATCCAAATTTGGAACCAATGATCCAAAAGGTACTTAAGAAACTCCTAGACACCCGCATCATCTTCAAAGTCTAACATTCAACATGTGTGTCAAATTTGGTCCCAACTCGCAAGAAGTCTGGCGAAATTCGCTTATCTGTGGACTTCCAAAATTTGAACTGATCATCAGAAAAGGATAACTACCCAGTGCCTCCCATGGAGAAAATTATTCAAACGGTATCTGGGTCATCAATATTCTCATTATTGGATGGTTTCTCAGGATACAACCAAGTACCAGTGGCTGAACCAGATCGTTTGAAAAAAACATTTGGGACCAAATGGGGTATGTTCGCATTCAGACGCATGCCATTTGGCCTAATTAATGTTGGGACAACCTTTCAAAGGGCCATGGAAATTTCCTTCCAGGGGTTAATGGGACAAAGTGTGGTGGTATACCTTGATGACGTCACCATGTTCTCCAAGCGAAAATGTGACCACTTGCACCACCTCAAATAGATCTTTGAAAGGTGCCGAAAATACAAAATCTCAGTTAACCCCAAGAAGAGAATATTCACAGTATCTGAAGGGAATTTGTTGGGCCACATAATAACTGGGTACGACATAGTAGTAGACCCAGAACATGAAAAATCCATCACCCAAATTTCTCCCACGAGCAGCAAAAAGGCCATGTAGTCGTTTCTCGGAAAAATCAACTTCCTCCGAAAGTTCATACCAGATTTCGCACAAATCGTGAAACCTATACAAGACATGATCAAGAAGAGAGCGAATTTTAAATGGAATCCTCCTGAGAAAGAAGCGTTCGCCAAGATCAAGAAGGGCATCGTGGAAGAACCTACCCTTCATAGCCCGGATTTCAGCAAAGGCTTTATCTTGTATACCTTTGCCTCGGATTTGTCTCTTGGAGTCTTCCTCACTCAGAAATATGGCAGCATTGATGAATGGCCCATATCTTTCATGAGCGCAGGGTTGCAAGGTACCGAGTTGAACTATCTTGACATTGACAAGAAGGCATATGCGGTATATAAGGTAGTCAAGCATTTCATGCCATACATTTTGAAGAACCACGTTACAATGTTTGTACCTCACCCATAAGTATGCTCACTATTCGTGCAGCCGAATCTGGGTGAAAGACGAGGCAACTGGATGTCATGTCTTCAAGAATATGACTTAGAATTCAAGCCTACACACACTTTCAAAGGGAAAGGGCTATGTCGGATGGTTGCTGAAGCAACACACCCACGGGGAAATGATGAGGAATGTTGGGATCACGAAATATAGACGTACCAAGATGACAAGACACCTCATCAAAACACCTCTTCATGGTACATATATCTCCTACAATATCTTGGCCGCGGTGTCATGAACCTCTCCTTAAGAGCCCAGCAGAAACGAGTGATAAGGCTAAAGGCTGCATCCTACCAACTAGTATAGGGTAAATTGTTCCAAAAGCATCACATCGATGTCTTGCTATGCTGCCTAGAGCATAGTGAGGCCCAACAGGTCCTGAAGGAACTACATGACGGCCCAGTTGGTTGGCACTACGCAGGAGATGCCACAGATTACAAGGTTATGCAAGCTGATTTTTATTGGCCCACTCTATTAAATGATGTGCATGCTTATGTTCGGAAGTGCCTTTTGTGTCAGAAATTTTCCAGCAAAGAATCCTGACCTTTTGCCCCGTTATAATCTGTTGCGGTGGAAGAACCATTCCAGCATTGGGGGCTGGACATGATCGGGGAAATTTTGTCACACTCCTCCAAGAAGCACTAATATATCCTCATAGCCACGGATCATTTCACAAGGTGGGTTGAAGCAATACCGTTATGCTAAATCAATGATCAGGAGGTAATAGCTTTCATCATTTAGTACATCATGACTAGGTTTGGTGTTCCAACCTCCCTTGTTTTTGATAATGTTACTTATTTTTAATCGTTTAAATTATATGAATTCGCTTTGGAAAATGGTATAGTACTCAAACATTCTACCAACTACTATCCCCAAGGGAATGGGTTAGCTGAGTCAACCAACAAAAACATTATCTGGATCATCAAAAAGACCCTGCTATCCCAACACTGGAACTAGCATTGTAATTCTCAATCTTAGTTTTAGAAATAGATCCATGGATTAGGACTAATAAACATAATAGATAGATTCTTTGATTACCAAAATAAGACTTAACTATCCCTTAGCTTTTGGTTTGCTTTTATGAAAAATAGAATAGTTTTAGTACACTTCCTTTTCTTCCTTCTAAAATTAATTTAGATTCACTTAAGTCTTTCCATAGTTCTAGATTAACCATCCTTAGATCTCAAAGAACAAACCCCCCCCCAAAAAAAACATAAAACACAAAACAACGAAGTAAGGAATAGTTTGCTTAAGCACATATGGTGCACCAAACTTCATTAGTTTACTAGCCCTAGTTGATAATTAATGAAAGAAATTTATGACACTAAATTGACTAAACACCCATCCCTCACTATTACTCCAACTAGGGTTTCACCTCACCTGTGCTAAATCCATTATGCTTGGCCCCTTTTGAACCTTTCCTTTTCCTCAAGTTATCACAAGCATCCCTCTCTAGCCTTCTGGGAAGCCTTCAACTCTGGTTTACCTCCATTCCTTGGAGTTTTTCCCTTCTTTCAACTTGTTCCCCATGGGTCGTGATCGCTTAGTTTTCCTTAGAAAGCCCTAATGCGACCCTGCGACCTCGTGACCTTGCAACCTCGCAACCTCGCGACCTGGTTGATAATTTGAAAATTTGCGAGGTCGCAAAGTATTGACTGACCATGTGATCATGACATTTGGACCTGGCGACCTTACGACCTGGTCGCGAATTGCCAGGTTGCTGGGTCCCAAAGTCGGGATCATTCTCACAGATGCGACTCTGCGACCATGCTACCTTGTTGCTAACTCACTAGGTCTGAAGCCTTCCTAATCCCAGATATAGCGACCAGTAGAGGTCTCAATGACCTACCTTGGGCAGCCAAATCATTAGTAGGTCTAGTTGTTCCCTTTATTTTTTCCTCCATGCTGTCTGTCTTATTGTGGGACTATTTTTTGAACATGCTAGGAGATATTGAAGCCGATCTTGAGTGTGTCTCCATATCTTCGGCCTCAAGCGATATGGGGCCTCGCGCTGTCCGAAGGAGAGAAAAAAGCCCAAAAATACAACTATCAGGAGAAGACATGCCTCTGATGCCACCCCCTATCTATGGGGACACCACCTATGTCTTTGGGAACGGAGATAAGATGACCTGGTATTAGGTCTACCGGGAATTCACAAAGCCAGAATTCCCGGAGGATCTCGCGGACCAGTAAGTATACATTCAAGTAAAAATTTCTAAGCTTCACTATGTATTTTCCCATCCACCAATCCTCCCATCCGTATAAGTAGTCGAATGGATCCTCCAGAAGGTTGATTCCAAGTTCTGGGTCATCTGCAATCACTCCAGAGATAATTTTTCCATTCTAACTGGAAAGGATGCAGAGGTATACTATGCACTCCCCGCTAGGGAGGAATCCTTCAATGCTGAATGGGTTGCTATACATGAAGTACTAATGCCAGAAACCTTGAAGGGTTGGTGGGAGGACCCTGAGAAATTTAAAGGGAAGAAGGATTAGGAATATAAAACTGATGGCCTTAAGAAGGTCTACAGGCTCATAACAGCAATGATGTGAAAATTGTACGATAGGAAGGATGCCACTACTTTCAATGGAACATGGGTCCCACTCATGTATGCGATCACCTCTTATGACACCCATTTCAACTGGGCTTACCTAGTAATAATGGCCCTCAAAGAAAAAATATCAGCGGCCTAGGTACTAGAAGAAGGATGCACATCAGAATTCTACATGGCCTCCTACCTCTTAGATGCAGTGTGCGCGAGGTGAAATTTTAAGGAATGGTCACACAACTGGGATGAAAACCAGAGTGGGCCCATCCAAAAAGAGTTGAACATGTTCTGGTCTAACAGGTACAAGCAAGATATGGAATCCATCTTAAACAAATTCATCCCTGCACTTTGCCGAAATCTTTTCGGTAAAGATCCCACCTGCATGTCTAGTCGGGCTATGGAGATAATAACCAAGGTATCCAATTGGTTCCCCATTATAGAGAGTATTTTTGTCAGGGTCTTCATGTCATTCAAGGCACCTCACGCACTACCCAAGTTCATAACTGAAAAACTGCTACTACAAGAGGTATGCTATCAAATGACGAGTGGGTTCTCCAAGACCCTTAACAAAGGCAAAAAGAAGCCACGACCTACCCTCCCACTTACTATCAATGCCTACACTGTCAAATATTTCAAAGAAGTGGAAGCAGAGGTGGAAGACATCAAAGGTTTCCACTTCGTGACCCTCGCCCATAGGTATTATGATCCTGAAAGGATTGTCCCCACACACTGCAATCGGGCCAATTTTAACTGGAACTATCAACACACGAAATTCCCTATTGAGGAACAAACTAGAAAATGGTACATTGCAGATAGAGAAGTCACTCCTTCAGAATCAACTAACCTGAGAGGGGATCAAGGGGGTCAAGACGACCAAACTCTAGAAGAAAGGGCTGGCGTTTTGAAAAGGAAGGATCCTGTAGGAGTAGTGTCGTCTTCCAAATCTAAAAGGCCAAAGGATATTACAAGTAGTAATACTCCTAAGTGTCAACATGAGAGAAGGGACAAAGAGGCCAAAGCACAGCTAGAGGTTGAGAAGAAACTGAGAGAGGAAGAGCTAAAAAGGGCCCAAGATACCTTGGCACGACAACAAGAAGAAGAGAAGGGAAAGAAACAGGTTGAAGAGAAACAAAAGAAGCAAAAGAGAGAGGAACAGAAGAAGAAGCACGCAGAAGAGGCATGTAAGAAGAAAGAAGAAGAAGAACGACATAAGAGGGAGGTAGAGCACAGGTTAAAGGAAGAACAAGATAAATAAGAAGCTGAAAAGAGGAGGAAGAAAGAAGAAACTTAGAATTTACGGGAGGGTGCATCCGAAGAGGTAGAGGGAAGAAAGTCACCACCCTTGAAGACTGGGGGAAAAATAGGTCTGCCACACATTGAGGTACCCTTAGTAACTCCCATGACAGGTGAGCATCTCCTACTCTCCAAGCCCGAAATCCTAGAAGAGCATGAGGATGATGTAATAGACCTGACAAGGCTACCCTATGACCAATTTACTTATAAAATCAGGCAAGAAAGGAGAAAATTCCTTGCATGGAATCCTGCCAAGCCCCTCACAGTGACCAAAGAAGAGGACATAGTCCTAGACACTAGAAATAATACCATAATGATAGCATCGGCTGAAACTACCTTCACAACAGCTATAGAGGAAAATATCAGTAGGATGAGTAGGGAGATCTTGTTTCTACAAGGGAGGCTTCAGGCATCCGAGAAAAGGGAAGCTCAAGCTAAAATAGAGAAGAAGGCTCTAGAAGCATAAAATCAAAGGCTCCAACTCACACCCACTTAGGATAGTGGGCTATCGACTGCCATTCAAGGGGAGTTGGATACCTTAGAGACCGCCATGAAGCAGGTATAAAAGGAGATGTTCACTATAAAATAGACGATCTCTCCTTTACTAGGGCCTCAGGCAGAACTAAGAAGAAGGTTGCACAGCTAAAGGAATCCTTCATAGCACTGGAAAATATGCTTGAATGGTCTGAAAGATATCCATAGGCTCCCGATACCCTGTCAAATAAGGACTGGATCTGCATGCAGAATGACAAGGTACAGATATGGATGAAGCTACAATCCAGGGAAAAGCTTGTAAAGGATGTAGAAAAGGGGATGTTTATACCTATGAACACCTAAGCAGTGGCATTGATTCGATGGCAGAGGTACATCACATTCCTTACTTGGGGACTTTGGACATGCAAAAGACAAGGGAAGAGGTGGCCCAGGACATCCAAAATTTTTTGGTACCCATCAGACAAGCGACTGTTTCCCATGGCCTTCCAGCCTCCAAGGAGAATATCTATCAGTTCATTATCACACCAATCTGCATCTACACTAAGCTTGCCTCTGTATCCAATCAAATCTTTGTGAAGAGGCATACTTTAATTCCAAATTCTCTCGAGTGTTTCCACAGATTGGGAGAAGACACAACTCAGGTCACCTCGGTAGCCGCTGACTATCGGGCTTGGTAGACTTATCTCAGAGAACAACAACAGATAGAAGTCCCAAACCTTTCCATCACACAACTACTCCCTTGAAAATAAATAACTTTACAGGTAGCAGACACAGGCAAGTTGCAGGTCACAAACAGTGCCCAGTCGCAAGTCGCAACCATAGGCAGGTCGCAGACCATGCCAACCATCAGGAAGTTGAAAGTATAGGGAAACCAAAAGGTCACTTTTGGTTCTCTAAGTACTCCCTCTAGGGAAAATGTAGAGGACCTTTGTTGGACTCCAAAATGAGGAGATATAATTGTACTGTATTGAATGCATGATTATGAGAATGAATACAAACCAATGTTTTGACTCCACTACTAGATGTGATGGAAACTCATGTGTGTTAGCATTATGAATATTGTGTCTTTATATATTTGCTATCTTTTATAACTGATTAATCTGCGTTTTTGTTCGTGTATCATTTATATGTCTAATCTCTTTGTATGTATCAATAATATGTTGATGTTTAGCAGAGGGATGCTTCAATAACCTAGTTGTTGATATTGTCTTAACCTTTCAGAAACACGCTGAAGGAATTGAAGGGTGGTTGGACCATAGTGATCTATTTTTCTTATGGTAAAACAAGCTTCTTAATGAGCATGACCCTAATGATGTGTTTCTAACAATACTCCCTTTTGGTTGCATGCTTTGAATCTCATTTTTCTATTTATAATGTTTCATGTGCAGGAGAGTCCATTGATTGTTTGTTTCGTATCGTTCAAGTAGTCGTGCATCCTCTTGTTTTCAAGATACACCTCCATCTGAGAAAGGAATATTCAACGTTAGCCGGACCTACACCCCGGACGGGATCCCTATAAAAAACGGTCTAGAGTCTAGTTGGGAATTTATATCGGGGAGATCCCATTACTGTTGTCAAGGCAATTTTCCCCATCCATACTAGGTTAACCATTTAAATTTCTAATGGACCCGCGCCCACCACTAGTCCTCCACATATGATTTAAATTTCAATAACAACCTCTCAGGTAGTTCAACAACAATTTCTAGTAGCATGGGAATTGGCACCAAAGGTGACTCAAAACTGATGAGTGGAAAGGTGACAGGGCAGGGAATGATATGGAAAAAGGTTCTAGAACCTAGCTAGCTCAAAGGCCAAAGGATGAGTCTTCGAAAGCATGAGGAAGGTATTTAAATCAGAGATAACTATGAAAAACAGAATTCTATGCCAAATAGAAGTATTCTACTTCAATCTATTCGAATACTTTCACTCTTCTTCAACTTTTTCTAGATCAGGGATATCATTGGGACATCTGTTTTATGGGAAGCTCAAAAATCCATTCCAAATGGCTGACATGGTTAAAAAAACTCACCATTTTTTCCACCTCACCAACACACAACTCATCCTCAAATTCTGAATATCAGAGCCTAAATTCTAACATGACAGTTTGCTACTTGATCATGGTTATTTCCACCTTAGAAAAACTTTTTTGGTTTGATAAGAATTATTGGTATGGGTTTTTAAAAGTTTTTTGATGAAATTAATAGTGATAGAGTCCTTTTAGGTTACAAAATATTTTCAACTGAATTATCTCCAATTTCTCTCAATGTAATGGGTTCCTTTTTGTATTAGAACTCTAGATCAGTTTTGAGAGTCTAGCCCAGGTGTCTAAACTATGTAAAAGGGTTTCCAGTCTATAAATAGGGAAGTTTTAAAGTTAGAGTGTGGATAGATGTAAGGAACCAAGCTATTATTGTAATATTTTTTCTACTCAGTTAATAGACAGTTGCAGAAGTCTTTGTTCAGACCTAAGATTATGCTTGAGTTCTTATGTATTTGTGTCCTTTATCTTTTGAATGTTATTTCAGCTTGGTCATACATAGTTACTTGGAATTCATAAATTATTATGCTCAAACTTCCTTTATGTATCTTGTTTGACGTGAGACTTATTTTTGTAAAAGCTCATGTGCCTCAACTTCCATGAATGATACTTTGTGTAATTGAATTTCCATATTGACTCCATGCCCAATGGTAGCCCTTACACATCTTTCACCCGCAAAAAAGTCATACCAAAAAAATATGAGAGTTATCCATATTTGTTTTAAATCTTGTTTATTGAATATCATATCTTTTCTTGAGAGAGCCCTCTCTGGTTGGAAGGGCTAACTTCCAACCCTAAGTGGCTTGAAATAGTTACATTGGATTGACTGTTAGGCAGCCTAATTAGTCTCAGTTTGGTTATAACAACATGGAAGAAGAATGTAGTAAAGGAGAAATGGATTATGTTAGAATTATTTTGAGATCATATTGTCTCGAACCTCCATGGAAACGAAAATCCATATGCTATGTGGAATTCCTTACCATATCTTTTTTAGAATAAAAGTGACCATAGGAAGCTGGAGCTGAAGGTCAAACTCATAAATATCAAGATGGAGAAGTGTGACATGATCCAAAAATACTTGATGAAGTTCACTCAATGTCGATATTAGCTTGGAAGTGTTGGTGTGACAGTTCCCCGGGATGATTTGGCGAGCCTAGCACTTCTAGGAATTCCCAAGAGTTGGCATATCTACCAGGACTTGGTGAATTGGAGGGAAAAGCTACCAGAGTGGGAGCGATTGTGGTCGGAAATGTTACAAGAAGATATTCGGCGAAACAACAGAGATGGATCCTCATCAAAGAATGATGATTTGGATAACTATGCCTTGGATGGAAAGGCGAAGAAAGTGAAAGAGAAGGTGTCCCATTCCAAATAAGATTTTGGTTAGGTAGGCAAGAATAGAGACTTGTTAAAGGTAAAAAATTTTCACTATTAAGAGCTTGGAAACTATTCTACAAAGTGTTCGCACAAGAAGATCAGAAATAATTGCTCAAGAGGAGGGGAAAGTGAAACAATTGCTTCAAAATACGAGTTGGATTTCACCCTCATCCCATGAATGGTTTTACCGGTGATGGGTTCTATGTGGTACTTAGATAATGGAGCTTTGTTCCATATGATCGACAGTAAATAATTCTTCAGTAACTTGGAGGAGAAGGATGTCCAGATGCACATTGATATGGGATATGACAGGTGTTATAACACTACCAACATAGGTACATTTACCTTTCAAAGAGAGTCAAGTACTCCTCTCACATTAAACGACGTCATGTATGTTTCTGGTTTAAAGAATAATTTGGTATTTGTTTCTATGTTGGAAGATCATGGCTATGATGTGATATTTAGGAAAGGAAAGGTGTTCTTTCATCACAAAGCCACGAGACATGTGAAGAAGATTGGGGTTCGAGTAAAGAACCTCTAAAAATTGGATGTAGAATACTATGATGCCTTGAGCACAAAAGTAGAGAAGGTGGTGAGCGGAGACATCAATGAGTTATGGCACAGGAGGTTGGGCCATCTACATCATGTAAATTTGAATATCATGGAACAGATTTCTACAAGTCTTCCAAAGGGTGCACTTTAGCAGTGAGATACATGCAAAGGATGTACATTTTGGAAGTATACCAAAGCCATGTTTCATGATAAGAAAAGCCAAGAAAACAAAATTCTTGACAGAGTTCACTTAGACGTGTGTGGAACTTTCTTAAAAAATTCCACAAAAAAACACATGTATTATGTGATTTTTGTAGATGATTTTTCATGCAAGTGTCAGACTTTATTGATGCAGAAGAAATATCAGACGCTCTTAAAGTTTTGGGAGTTTAAGGCACTTGTTGAGAAAGATACATGGAAGAATGTGAAGGCTCTGAGAAGCGACGATGGTGGAGAATATTTCTCAAATGAATTCAAGAAATTTTTTTATTCAGAAGGAATTTGAAGGGAATTTATAGCACCTCATAACTGACAACAGAATGGGGTTGCATAAAAAAGGAACAAAACTATTGTGGGAGCAACACAAGTTATGTTGTATGATCAGGTACTACCATTGCATTTTTGGGTGGAAGCATGCAATACCACAATATTTGTGCAGAACAAAAGTCCCCATCGAATACTTGGGATGAGTACACCAAAGGAAGAAGTTTCAGGTAAGAGACAATATTTCACGTTTTAAAATTTTTTGTTCATTCGTTTATTGCCATGTAACCAAAGATGCCCGGAAGTAGCTAGGGAAAACAACTAACTTAGGGATATTTGTGGGGTGCACTGATACACCTCACAACTATTAGGTGTACTTTCTAGCACACAGAATGATAGTGGTCATAAGTGATGTGAAATTAAATGAAGAGAAGGCCATGTGAATTTCCCTTGAGAGGGAGTTTTAGTTGCATGCAGTTGAGGAGATCTTGTCTCCAAAATAAGAACCTCTAGATGCATAGAAACCACATGAATAGGTTCAGAGAGTGGAGCACCCACACATGCAGAGACATCATGAGATAGAAGGAAGCACACCAGAGAGGATGACAGGTTATTTCTTGATGCTAGAGAGAATGTGGGAGCACCCACATCACATCGTAGGTAGAGAATGTTAGGTCCCTATATTACTAGTATAGTCCCTTATTGTTGTTAGTGTAACCCCCTTATTGTTATTATTGTACCCCTGTAACCCCCATATTGTTATTATTGTGCCCTTAAATTATTATTGTTAGGTCGGCTAGGATTACATTGTGGCTCCACTAGGATTACATTGTGGCCCCACTAGTATTACATTATGGTCCCATGGACTCGTATATATAGAAAGGAGGTTTTGTGATTTGAATCATCTAAGAATTGTTCATTTATGTAATGTATTAGAGGTTTTCCCCTTGAAGTGGCTTATTTATAAGGCGTTGATATATCTTTTCTTCTCTTTTTGGAGCTGGTTTCACAACATTTGTTATCAGAGCTTTGGATTCTAGGGTTTCGCTGCTCCAAACAGGTCATCGTGGCATCTTCGCTATAAATTTTTTTCTATGAAGGTTGAGAAGTTGAAATTTTTAGGGTGCGAAGCCGAAATCTAGAGGAACATTTTCGCAACATTTCAGAGCTTCGTTTGCAATATTTTCGGAGACATGATCTATGGAAGTTAGTTATTTTTCAGGATCCCTAATTTCATCTCAAAGAGGTGATCATGGGAAAATATTCATAACTCTCTCTTTGAGCATCAGATTGGAATGCTGTAAAAAATGACTGGAAGTACATGGACTATAGTTTCCTGTCTATAAATTTCAAAGCCAAAGGATAAAATAGTGACACGTGGAAAGTCGTACAAGTTCGCTCTACTAAACCAGTCCATAATTAGGTCATTGTGGGACATTGGACATAACTTTGTTTTGAAGAATCCAAATCAAGTAAGACTTGTGGCATTTGAAAGAAGCTTCAGAGGACTACTACAGGGCCAAATTTAGATATTGAGGATCTACAATTATAGAGAAAATTCAATTTCAATATAGAGCTCTGCAAAAGCAAGTAAAAGGTGTGTATTTTGTTTCCTGAATTGCATAAGTCTTGTTTGAAGAATCAAGTTGAATTGATTCCAAGGGAATATTATAGAATAGATATCAGCATTGGTTTCTAAAATGGCCCCTAAAAATAATTCAACACCCATTAAGCCTTTAGAAGGCTCTACTATGACTCATGAAGACAAAGAATGGAAACATGACATATCAAAATTACAAGAGCAAGTGCAAAAAATTTCGCTCTCGCAAAGAGCAGCAAAAAATGACATGGAACTTTTGAAGAAAGGTGTGGAAACTAAGATGGATGGTTTGAAGAAAGGTGTGGAATCTAAGATATATGGCATGGAAGGTTGCATGGAATCTAAGATGGATGACATGGAAGATAAGATCGATGAAAAATGGAAAACATGAAGAATGTTCTAAAAGCAGACATGGGAGGTTTGACAAAGTTGATACAAGAAATGTTTTCTAATGGTGAAAAGATAGTAGAGGAAAATCATGATGATAAAAAAATAAATGTTAATCGTGATTTCATAAACTCTAATGTTGGCGGGAAGAACCACCATATTCCAAAAATGGATATGAGGAAGTTTGATGGAAAGTATCCTGTAACATGGATACTATAGATGGATCAATATTTTGATCTCCATAGCGTGTAAAACACACAAAAGGTACGCATTGTAACTTTACATTTAGAACAAAATACATTTGTATGGTATCGATGGCTTTTCTCCCATAAAAAAATTGTCACTTGGTTAATTTTTACGGAGGAAATGATAGCACATTAGGAAGATACAAAGAGAAATACCTTCTTTAGCCATTGAGGACTTCCAAAAATTGAATATAAGGGCTTGATATTCCAGAGGAACACAAGATTGATCTCTTCATAGGTACTTTAAAGGATAACATCCAACATGAAGTTCACGTTTTTGGAACTGATTCATTCTGGGAGAAGGCATTCAAGTTGGCAAGAAAACTTGAATGTAAAATTATGGCAACAAAGAAGCCTACCACTCACTTCTATAAAGAGGGAAGTGTTGCTACTCCTAGATTTCAACAACCTACAAGGTTGACACCACAACAATTGGAAGAAAAAAGAGAAAAAGGGCTTTGCTACAGTTGTGATAGCAAATACACTAAAGGTCATAAGTGTGCTAAGAAGAAATTATTTTACATAGATTGTGAAGAGGAAGAAGAAAATGAACAAGAAGAGGATATACAGCAGGAACCAACCCTAGAAGAGGAAGAAATGAGTCCGACCATATCGTGTAATGCATTGGCAGGAATTACCACTCCTCAAACTCTCAAGATAGAAGGACATATCAAGAAGAAAAAGGTAATAGTGTTGATTGATTCAGGTAGTACCCATAATTTTATTCATTGTAAGGTAGCCAAGGAATTGAATTGTTTCCTATACCCAACACCAGAATGTCAAGTGATGGTTGCAAATGGAGGAAATATAAATTTCTCTGGAAAATTCCATAATATCAAGCTAACCATGGGGGAATATGTATTGAATATTCCAATGCTATCCATTCCTATGGGAGGTGTTGATGTTGTACTAGGAGTACAATGGTTACAATATTTGAGGATGGTAGCTTTTAATTTTCAAGAAATTTTCTTGAAATTTTTTTTTAGAAGGAAAGGAAGTTGAATTACGGGGTATTGCAGGGAAGTCGGGAAAGATAATAAGCTCTACTGTCATGAAAAAGCTTCTAAAGAAAGAACAACGAGGCGTAATTGAAAAATTATGCTCACTTGAAGTTCCAACATCAAAATCATCTATTTCTGCAGATCTCCAAAAAGTCTTGGAAAATCATTCCAAGGTGTTTGAAACTCCCAAAGAACTCCCACCTATTCATGATCATGATCATGCTATTCATTTGATTCTAGGAAGTGTTCCTCCAAACATCAGGCCTTATAGATATCCTTATGTCCAAAAGAGTGAAATTGAATGTATGATTGCAGAAATGTTAGAGGTGGGTATAATTCAACCTAGTCAAAGTTCTTTCTCTGCTCCTCTAGTATTGGTACACAAGAAGGATGGATCATATCGCATGTGTTTGGATTATAGGGAGCTCAATAAGCTCACCATTAAAAATAAATTTCCTGTTCCTGTGATTGATGAATTATTGGATGAATTACATGTAGAAATTTATTTTACCAAGTTGGATCTTCGTTCAGGATATCATCAAATTAGAATGAAGACTGAAGATATTCCGAAAACATCATTTCAAACTCATGAGGGTCATTATGAATTTTTGGTCATGCCTTTTGGCCTTACCAATGCACCTTCTACATTTCAAGGGTTGATGAATTCCATTTTCAAACCCTTCCTTAGAAAATTTGTGCTAGTAATTTTTGATGATATACTAATCTACAACAGGTCTTGGAAGGATCATGTTCAACATGTTGAAAGGGTGCTCAAACTATTGCAGGAGAAAAAATTATTTGCAAAAACCTCTAAATGTTTCTTTGCAGTAGAGGCGGTCGAATATCTTGGTCATTTTTTATCTCATGAGGGTGTTAATGTATATCCTAACAAAATTAAATCCATTAAGGAATGGAAAATCCCCATAACCATAAACAATCTTCGAGGATTTCCCCAGTTGACTGTGTATTATCACAAGTTTGTTAAGAATTATGGGAGAATATCAGCACCTCTAACAACATTATTGAAGAAAGATGCATTTTCATGGACTCCTGAAGCAACTAAGGCCTTTGAACATCTTAAAGAGGCAATGTTCCTAGCACCGGTCTTAGCTACGCCAGACTTCACAAAAACCTTTATTGTGGAATGTGATGCTTCAGGAAATGGAATTGGTGTTGTTTTAATGCAATAAGGAAGACCCATTACTTTTGAAAGTTGTGCAATCAAAGGAAAGTATTTACAGAAACCTATTTATGAGAAGGAAATGTTAGCAATACTGCATGCACTAAAGAAATGGCGAACTTACCTAATGGGAAGACACTTCAAGGTAAAAAATGATCATGATAGTCTTAAACATTTTTTGGAACAAAGACTATCTTCAAAAGAGCAACAAAAATGGGTCACAAAGATGTTGGGTTATGACTTTGAAATAATCTACAAAAAAGGGAAGCTAAATGTTGTTGTAGATGCACTCTCAAGAAATAATGAAGAGGTGGAAGCATTTCTTTGTGCCATTTCTATTATCCAACCAGATTGGATAATCGAAGCAAGAGATGAATGGAAGAAGGACGAAGAAGTGTGGACACTCATTCAAAATTTGGAGCAAAATCCTAGTACATATGATACATTTAGTTGGAAAAATTATTCCTTATGGTACAAAGATCGCTTATATATTTGTAAGAATTCCCAACTAAAACAAAATATTCTTTTGGAATTGCACACTTCTCCTTTAGGAGGACACTCAGGATTTTTAAAAACTTACCATAGGGTGAAGAAAGAATTTTTTTGGGATGGACTTAAATTTGTTATTCAAAATTTTGTGGCGAAATGTTTGGTTTGCCAACAGAATAAAGTTGATAAAATTAATACCCCAGGTCTTCTACAAACTTTATCCATTCCAAGTCAACGTTGAGAGGAGATTTCAATGGATTTTATCACAGGTTTACCTAAGTCCGAAGGAAAGAGTGTCATCATGGTGGTAGTTGATAGACTTACCAAGTATGCACACTTTTGTGCATTATCTCATCCATTTAAAGCAAGTATAGTTGCTACTACATTTATGGACACAATTCAAAAGCTACATGGATACCCAAGGGTTATTGTGAGTGACAGAGATCCATTTTTACTAGAAATTTTGGATAGAGTTATTTTCTTGTTTGGGTACTCAATTAGCTCATAGCTCATCTTATCATCCTCAATCTGATGGTCAAACTGAGATAGTAAATAAATGTTTGGAAGGATATCTTCGTTGTTTTGTATCTGATAAACAAACACAATGGGTCAAGTGGTTACCTCTTGTTGAATGGTGGTATAACACTTCCTTCCATACCGCAGCAAAAATGACCCCATTTATGGCACTTTATGGATATCATCCACCATCCATCACATCATCTTTAAGGGAAAATTCGAAGGTTCAAGCAGTGGAAGATCACATCGAGCATCAGCAAGAAGTTCTCCAACTCTTAAAGGATAACCCGAATTTGGCACAAAATCGAATGAAACAACAGGCAGATCAACATCGCAGCGAGAGAAGTTTTGATGTAGGAGATTGGGTATTTTTACGGCTACAACCATATAAACAAATGTCCCTCAAGCAAGCTAAGAACGATAATAAATTATCGCCAAAGTACTATGGTCCTTACAAGGTGTTGCAAAAGATTGGTACTATGGCATACAAATTGGAGCTTCCTGCTTCTTCATGAGTGCATCTAGTTTTCCATGTTTCATGCTTAAAGAAGGTTATAGGTGAAAATATTCTAGTTCAAACAATATTTCTAGAACTTGATGAGGAAGGAAAAATCATATTGGAACCTGAAGTGGTCACAGAAACAAGAACTCGACAGCTATGTAATTGATCAATTTCAGAGTATCTCATCAAGTGGAAGAACTTACCCATTGAAGATTCTACATGGGAGGATGAGAATTTTATATAGAAGCACCTAGAGCTACTCAAGTGTTGAGGACAACACTTTTTTGAAGGAGAGGGGCATGTTAGGTCCCTATATTACTAGTATAGTCCCTTATTGTTGTTAGTGTAACCCCCTTATTGTTATTATTGTACCTCTATAACCCCCATATTGTTATTATTGTGCCCTTAAATTATTATTGTTAGGTCGGCTACGATTACATTGCGGCCCCACTAGGATTACATTGTGGCCCCATGGAATCCTATATATAGAAAGGAGGTGTTGTAATTTGAATCATCCAAGAATTTTTCATTTTTGTAATTTATTGGAGGTTTCCCCCTCAAAGTGGCTTATTTATAAGGCGTTGATATCTCTTTTCTTCTATTTTTGGAACTAGTTTCACAACAGAGAAGGTCCCCATAGTTGTACATTGGCTACATGGCTCTTATGAGAAAAGGTGTAGAGATATAGCCATCCTATTTTGAGGAAGTTATGTAACAAGAAATTTGGGTTGATACCATGGTTGAGGAGTATGACTTCATTATCAGAAACAGTGCATGGGAAGTTGTCTCAAGATCGAAGGGAAATTCAGTCGTAGGATCCAAGTCGATCTACAAGGTGAAGTAGGAAACATATGGGAGTGTGGAGAAGCACAAAGTTAGTTTTGTGGCTAGAGGGTTCTCTCAAGTGGAGGGGATTGATTATGATGAGACCTTTGCACCAGTCACAAAGTACTCATCAATCAGATTGATCCTTTTACTCAGAACAGATAGGATGGTCGATACATCAGATGGATGTAAAGACAACCTTCCTCAATATGGTGATTGAGGAAGAGTTGTACATTGAGTAGCCAGAAGGTTTTGAGACACTAGACAAAGAGTCACATGTTTACAGACTCAAGAGAGAACTCTAAGGGTTGAAACAAGCACTTTGTTCTTGGTTCACCAAGATTGAAAACTACTTCACCGGGTTGAGCTTCACCAAGAGCGTAGAAGTTGTGAACCTTTACCATATTGTGGTATAAGTTAAAATTTTGATCATTTTACTTTATGTCGATAATTTTATACTAATAGGTGATGAGAAGCTCATCAAGTCTTGCAAAGAGGATCTTGCAAGAGAATTTGAGATGAAGGACATGGGGCTCTTGCACTATTTTCTGGGATTAGAAATTTGGCAAAGATATGGGGAGATATTTGTATCTTAGGGCAAGTATTCCAACGATATTCTCAAGAAGTTCCACATGGATGGAAGTAAACCCATGGAGACTCATGTAGGAGAAAACTAGAGGAAAGAAGACGCTACTTTAGGCGAGGTAGTAGATGTGACTGACTATAGGAATATTATGGGTTCACTCATGTATTTTGTCAACACATGACCAAAGATATGTTATTCAGTTAACTAGATTATTCAAGCTATGGTTAAGCCTACCAATCTATTTTGGAAGGCAGGAAATCATGTGTCGAGATACCTCAGAGGCACTAAAAATTTTGGGCTATGGTACAAACAAAAAGAGGGAGTGAAGCTTCTAGGATTCAGAAATGCAGATTGGGTATGGATTGCATCCTATATGAAGAGAAAATTAGGTGGCATCTTTAGCATAGGGTCAAAAAACGTTTCCTGGTACAGTAAGAAGTAGAGATCAGTTTCACTCAATTCTGCAAAGGAAGAGTACATGACAACTAGTTAGGAAAAATGTGAGGCCACCTGGATGAGGAATATACTTGTTGGTTTTTTTGGTCGAGAGATGAATTTGATGATGATTTATTGTGATAACCAGAGTTGCATCAAACTCTAATTTAATCCATTTTTTCATGACAGGTCCAATCATATCGATATCTGGTATCACCATCTCAAATATTGTGTGCAGAGGAAGATTATGTGATTAGAGTATATTCCCACAAAGGAGCAGGATGCAAACATCTTGATGAAGGCAATCTCAAGAAGAAAATTTTGAGTTCCATAGAGGCAAGGTCATGGTAGCAGGAAATCCCTTTATTATTGAGAGGGAGTGTTGAAATTGGAAACAATAAGGGCTTCAAGTTGAATTTTCCCTTAATTAAATTAGAAGTAAATTGAAATTGTAAGTCACATAACAAATTGTACGATTTAACTAAGTCATGATTACTTAGTTAGCTCAGTCAATTCGAGTTTGGGGTCAAAAAAGAGGCATGTAGAGTTCTCCTGAAGTTTTAGGGGGTCCAATTGCAGTTTATTTTGAGTTTTTATTAGTTAACTCAATTATTTGAGTTAAAATCAATTAACTAGTTCTAATTGAGAGATAAGCTAGTGATAGGTCCAATGAATTAAATATGATTTAATTCAAATGCAGTGATCAATCAGATAACTGATAATTCACTATAAATAGTTGTTGCATGTCAGTTCCAAGGAAATCCTAGTTGAGATTGTAGTTAAAGGGAAGAAAACTATCAGTTGTATAACTAGAAAATTGTACAAGTCATGCATGAGGTCAGTAGGATGCCTTAGATGAATTGTGTAATCCATTCTTGGGAATTTCCTAATTAATAGGGGCTCAATTCTGGCTAAGAATGCATAAGCAAATATGAGCAACCAATAATAGGAAATTGGTTAAGTATCGATCCATTATTACTGGGATTAGAGTGAGACAGTCAGAGATAGTGCAGAGAGATCTCAAGCCTGAGATAAGCATTGTATTGTTTCATATTCTTAACTTAATGCAATATACAAACAACAGGGTTTCTAGATGAGGCTTTCCCCAAATACATCTTTATGTTGTGTGATTGAAACTCTTTCTTTTCTTGTTCATATTATTTTATGATCGTGATTGGTTTCCATAATTTGTAGAATTGTTTCAATATTTTGTTTTAGCATATTACAATATCAGTTGCATCTATGTGGATTTTCTAAAACTTATGCAATTTTTTAAAAAAATACACAACTTTTTCTTGCTTTGTATAAGCATGATATTGAATCTATTGTAGCTCTATAATTTTGGGTCACCAAGGTCTGAAATTTTTTCCTGTGGTAACCCTCCGAGTCTTCTTTCCAACCACACAAGTCAGACAAAAATGGATTAATCAAGAAAGCATTATGCCTGATCTCCCACGATGACCTAATTATAGACTTGTTTAGTAGAGTGAAATTGTACAAAGTTCCACGTGTCACTTTTTCAACATTTGGCCCTGAAAATGTTGCAAAGGAAACTAGATTTTGTGCACCTTTAGCCACTTTTTATAAAATTCAAATCCGATGCTTGGAGAGAAAGTTATGATGATTTTCCCTAGGTAACATGTTTGAGATTGAATTTTGTAGCTTGCCAAAACTATAAATTCCTTAGATAATATATCTACAAATATAGAAAACCAAGATCTAAAATGTTTACACGAAATTCACCATGATTTTGGCTCCACCTCATCAAAATTCCATATTCTGAAGCTTTGTAGAAAATATGTTATAGTGAAAATACCAAGATGGTCTGTTTGAAGCAACGAAACCATAAAATCCAAAGCTATGATACCAAATGTTATGCAACCAAATCGCATAATAGAAGAAAAGTTAGACCAAAAACTTAAAAACTATCCTCTTCGAGGGGGAAACCTAGTTTACATTACATAAATGAAAAATTCTTGGATGATACAAATGACAAGAGCTCCTTTCTATATATAGGACTCTAAGGGGTCAGAATATAATCAGAGCCTACATAACAATAATAATTTAAGGGCACAATGATAAAAATAGTGGGATTTTATGGGGCACAATAATAACAAAATGAGGAGTACATGGGTACAACAATATGAGGCAGGGGCATTAGGCAAGAACAAATTCCATATGTTTTATTAGACTTAGGGGTTTTTGAGTTTCAAGAGAGTTAGACTTATGTAATGAATTGAGTAGGTTTTAATTCATTTTGGTTAAATGTAGAGAGAATTCTAACTGCCCTCGAATGATTAGAGGACAGGAGAAGTCGATTGGAATGTGAAGAGTCAGTTCAGAGCAGTTAAGGAGTTAGGCTAAAATTAGTATTTGAGGACTCTAGGAGTTTTATTGAATGATTAAAGGAACTGGATTGATTCATGATCCATTTGTATAAAAATAAGCCTCAGAGGCATTAATGAAAGAGACCTGGAGAGATCTGGAAAACCTGTGCAGAGTAGGAGGGATAGGTGGCCATTGAATTGAAGATCAGGGCGAGGAGGAAGAATTTTTGTGTAAGCCTTGCATGTTAATAGAATAACTCGTTTTATGAGTTTTACTCCATTTATGAATTAAATAGAATATGGGTGAATTTGGTCACAGGAATTATGAAAATTCATGCCAGTGTTAAATTGAGTGTGTAAGTGATTGAATGTGAGTCGAATCTCTGTGAAAGAGGGGTTCGGACATGGTCCTGCTTGAATTGGTTGCAATTAGATTGCTGGTCTCAGTTTGAAAGCTTATATTTCCCGAACGCAAATGGAATCCATGTCCCTCTGTCTAACTTAAGTGTGCATTTATTTTATGTGAAGGAGTTCTGATCGTATCATATATCTACTCTGATACTGATAAGAGTCCATGTGAAATTTGTTGTATTCGATGCACAAAAATCGATACGAATCTTAGTGTTATGGTTACAACACAGAGAATCGATGATGGAGGGCGCAATGATTTAAACCTCTGATTTTATGTTGCATTGGAAACTCTGTTTGTTGATTACATATCAATGGAGTTCAAAGCCACAACATCATAGAGGCGGAGATGGGTTTAAAAAGAGCACAACAATGATGAACATTGTGTTGAAATAGGAGGGCAAATGCAAGCAGAAACAATCCGGTTGAAAAAAGGGAAAATAAATGGAACCCTGAGTTAAAGAGGAACTGTGAGGCGACAAATAGTAAAGGCAATTTTGGAAAAGAAAACCGGCAGTATCGCGCGGTGCTTTAAGTGGTAAGTGGTATCTCTGGAAAAAACGTGATATATGTCTCTGTTTGACACGTCACAGGGTGGTGGAATTCCAATACCATGAGTTTCGCATTTTTTTTGAACATTAAACCTCTGTGAGAAAAAAAACGCGATATTTGTTTATATTCGTCGGATCATCCAAAACAACGCGATAAGCTATCCACCGTTGGATGTGGAAGGTATGTTAATGTTGGGCCCCAACTCTACACTACTACATTTGGCGGAAATTCCGACACTTGGTTCCGACGCTTTTGACCAAATGTCGGAAATTTCCCCACATTTTTTCCATCCTGCCCGAAACCGTCGCTATACCGACGTTTATAGAAAAGTGTTGCAATACCGACACTTAGAAAAGTGTCGCAATTGCGACGTTTGGAGGAAGACGTTGCAATTGTGACACTATGGCCCAAAGCGTCGCTATTATGATGACTGCCTCCAAACGTCGCTAGTGCAGCACAATGTCTAAGTGTCGCAATTGCGACGTTTGGAGGCACCCGTCGCAATAACGACACTTTTTCCGCTGTCGGTATAACGACACTTATATGTGCGCTACATAAAAATGATTTTATTGTTTCGTATCCATCGCAATAGCTACATTAACGTGTGATATCACGCGCACATTCGCCCTCCGCTCTTGCAGAACAGTATTCGCCCTCAGCTCTTGCAGAACAGCATTTGCCCTCAGCATTCGCCCTCAGCGTTCGCCCTCAGCTCTTGCAGAACAACATTCGCCCTCAGCTCTTGCAAAATGGTAAGTTCTTACTGTAGGCCCTTCCTCCTATATTAGGGTTGACTCTATTTGGGTTTTTTTGGTCAATTCTATTGGATTGTGTTAGGCTGTAGGGTTCTCTCTAGATGTCAAGAATTAAGATTCAATACCCTCTATTATCTTCATCACCCAATACAAGATTTAATTTTTTTCCTAAAGAAACGCTTATTAATTTGGCAGCCATTATTTCTACCTGCTTTAAAAACCCTACATTTAAATGAAAACAAGCATTGCATTTCAACTACAAAAATATATTAGTGTTCAAATGTACATGTGTGCTACATTAATGTCTGATATCACACGTGCATTCGCCCTCTGCTCTTGCAGAACAACATTCGCCCTCAGCATTCACCCTCAGCTCTTGCAGAACCGCATTCTCCCTCAGCATTCGCCCTCAGCATTCGCCCTAAGCTCTTGCAGAACAACATTAGCCCTGCATTTGCCCTCAGCTCTTGCAGAACAGAATTCGCCCTGCATTCGCCCTCAACTCTTGCAGAACAACATTGGCCCTCAGCTCTTGCAGAACAACATTCGCCCTCAGCTCTTGCAAAATGGTAAGTTCTTACTGCAAGCCCTTCCTCCTATAGTAGGGTTGAATTTATTTGGGTTTTTTTGGTCAATTCCATTAGATTGTGTTAGGCTGTAGGGTTCTCTCTAGATGTCAAGAATCAAGATTCAATACCCTCTATTATCTTCATCACCCAATACAAGATTTAAAATTTTCCCAAAGAAATTCTTATTAATTTGGCAGCCATTATTTCTCCCTACTTTAAAAACCCTACATTTAAATGAAAACAAGCATTGCATTTCAACTACAAAAATATATTAGTGTTCAAATGTACATGTGTGCATCACTTGTGTAGGGTATTACTTTTCCACTTTCACATTATCCAAGAATGTGTGCAGTATAGTTCATATTTTTTGTGATTTAGATTATCTTGAAAAAGGAAAGGTAAATTATTTCCTATGGAAAAAGAAGGTTTTCCCTTTTTACTACTGGAAATGGTACAACAAAGTTCCATTTCTACCCGAAACTCCTATGAAACAGGAACCAAATAAAGGCCATGTCCTCAATGGACATCATTTGGCTTTGAAAATGGCCATTGCACCGTGTTGTTTCTTATATTACATCACGATAGTTTCTTAGGTCATTTCTTGTTTCTTGAGATGAAAAACAACAAAATAAATTGTGAAGATCCTTTCAAGAAATAAATGACCATTTCTCAATCATATCTCAACTATTTTTTTATTTTATTCAGTGGTTGCTTACTTTGAGAGAAATTTGACACTTTTATAAGGAATATAACATAAAACCACAAAATGGGAAGGAATTGATGAGGTAGATGACCTTTAGTTGTTGTCAATTAAGAATTGATAATACACGATGCATGTTCTGTACTACAAACTAGATTCCTTCCTGGAGTTAGGACATAGAGTATTGAATCAAAGTTGTAGTTTCTAACTTCTTGTATTCATCAATCTTGAAATTCAGACATTGCATGTCTTCATTGCTTCATGTTTGAATAATTTTCATCATATCGTACAATAGGAAATTAGGAATTATGATTATTATTACTTTATGGATCTGTTAAGTTCTTTTAGGTTTGCATGGTTTAGTGTGAAATTATTCTAGTGTGCCCCTAGGCCTAGGTTAAGGAATGCCAAGGACTGAGAACCCTAGTTTTTAAATGGTATTGTTTCTTATACCTAAAAACCCCTCAACATCACTTCTTATTAGTTCTTAACAATAGTGTTGTAAACAATTTGAGAATTCATATAGCAAAATATCACACTTTTCAAGATAAAGTCCTAAAGCTAAAGTGTGATACCATGTGTAATTCAATAGCCCCATTGTCACCTCACCAACCTCTTTTCACTTCGGGCTAGCTCTCCTCTAACTCAAGGGGGGTTCTCCCTGGTAGATGTTAGGGATCTAATGGCCCAACCAAACCAAGTCAAGAGCCCCCTAACTCTCTATGTTTACTAATATCAATAAAAATATTGAACAATAGGGTCAGACATGCATCCTGAAGATAAAATTGCCAGGGTATTTTTGGGTAATTTCAAAGGGAAAGTCCCCAAACAAATATATTCAAGGAATTATAACGTGATTTCAAACATTAAATATCAACAAAATTGTTTAAAGGATATTGAAAGGAGAAAGGTGATGGAAGATAGAAAGTGCCTTACTTAAATGCTCTAAGGATTTTTCAATAGTTGCTCCAAAAGCTTCACTTCAAGGCCCTTCAAGATCGTCTCCAACAATGCTATACCATCAGCTTCAACAATGTTGCTCCAAAAATGTCCTCAAGGTATTCACAACAAGTTTACTAGAAGTTGCCCCAACAATATATTCAATAAGGTCTTCATTGTCAACTCGTCTCTTGTTTGGGTGCCTTAATGTGCAATGACATGTTTCCAGGACTGAATTCAATGCAAGGCATATTTGAAACTCTAACTCTGTCTTTCGATGTCTTATTAGAAATTATTTCAGTTTTCATTTTGTGTTTTCAAGTTAGATATTGTTTTCAAGTTTTTACATTTATAATTTTATTGCAATGTGGTAGACTGATCAGAGCAGTGCAGGAACAACCCCGAGACAGGATGATCGCGGAAAGAGGCCAACGAAAGAACATGTAAAGTGCCAGCATTGCTCTATCTTCAGGTATTTTAGTTATTTACATAATTGAAATAATATTAATTTTGTTCAAATATGCATACACCTAGCCATGGTACGCCTGATGATTCCCTCTTTGAGGAAGAGCTTTCTTCATCCCTATCTCCAGTGTTCTTGTTGCGAAAAAAGGCACGAGATGCAAGGTCGGAATTTAATACTTTGATAGACGCGCCTCAAACACCTGAAACAGAAGAAAGGATAAAACATATTATGAGCCAGCTAGAAAGATATCAGGTAATAATAAAACGTCAAAAGGATATTTTTTTTGTTCTGCATGAGATGAATTGTGATAGTTTGATTTTTAATTTTTACATTGACCAAACTAACAAAAAATTCTTTTGTATGTAGCATTTTCTGGCACTTGCTGAACCCGGTGTTGGTGGTAGTGGGACACAAGGGCAAGAGATTGCCCAACAACCCTCTCGTACACCTTCTACTCCTTTAGGTGCTAGCCAAGAAACACACCCTGCCCAAGAAAACACCCAGCCAACCGCTGAACGTGTTGGTAATGATGAGGCTGATATGGCCAACTACATTATTGCGTTTCCTGGAGCTACACGTGTCAGCTCCACAGGGACCATTAATGGAATGTTTTTGGTGAACAATGAAGGTGTCCCTATAAAGCATGTACAACTCCCAGGTAAATTTTAATATTTTAACTATTTCATGTACTTTATCTAAAACATATTTATCATGATTTTTATTTTTAAATTAATGATAATATCTTTTTTTTCTGTGTAGGAAACAATGAGTTCTACAGTTTTTTGGAGAGCCATGCGTTGGTAATTTTTGTCCCAACCATATGCACAGGGTGGAATTCCTAGAATTCCAACCCGAAAAAGAACTTCTAGATTATCTAGAAGCCCTTTTTGGGGTCGACACATTTGACAGAACAACGGTGGTTCGAGTAGCCGGCAAATATTTGAAATATACCAGGGACACCTATAGGATGCAATTACAATTTAACCATAGATACGAGCGTCCTCTCATAGTTTCAGAGAGTGAGTGGAGAGCACTCATCCATGACAGAAAAGAGAAAAGGGCAAAGAAAGAAGGAAAAATTCCAACTGGACCTGCAAGGTAAATTACAACTTTAATTCAATAGCTTTAATTTTCTCTATGTCTAAAATAAAAGTGTGCTACGTCATATCTGACTTCAATCTTTTGATGCTAGGTTGCCTAACACCTCAAAGGCAACCAAAGCTAGGATTGAAAAAAAGGGCCATCACAAGCTAGACCAGGGCGGCTACTTGAAATTAGCTGCAAGAATTGTAATTAAGTAGCTAAACATCTTATAATTAATTGTATCGCCTTCCAACGTTTTTGTATTCCTATCAAATATGATTAAAAATACACAATAATATGTAATGTAGGGTGATGAATTCTGAACAGAAACTATAGAGGAAGCCAAAAATATCGCTTTCCATTTCGGCTATCAAGTTGTAGTTAAACGTCGCAGAAGCTTGGGGCAGGTCCCAAGATCCAGAATGCCTGATAAGGTAAAACATTAACCTTTCAATATGTTTGTTTTCGTCCATAAATTTAATGTCTAACAACCTTGTTTAAATCAGGGGAGCAGCACTACGGACGAGGCAAATAACCCAGTTTTAGAGCCAGATGTAGATGATCCTCACGTGCAACCTGATCATTGTAGTGGAGACCAGGCTGATAATGCTACTATCAGTGAGGGCCGTGACGGTAATTAATTTCCACTTATAATTTTTTCTAATTATACCTTGATGGTTGTCCTTATAACTTTTTTTGTTTAAATGACAGCGAATGTTTCCCTTGAGGATCTTACCACCAAAAAGGAAGATAGGGAAACAGTCCCAATGGCGACAACTGGTGCACCAGGTAAATAATCTCATTGCAATTTTTTTTATTAATATTACCGAACTAGTTCAATGATATTTAAAAAATGATAATTAAAATTTAATATTATCTGTTTTTGGAGGCGATGCCCCGTCACTGGATGAGACCAGACATCGTGACAATGCAACTAGGTCAGCGGCGACAACTGGTGCACCAGGTAAATAATCTCATTGCAATTTTTATTATTAATATTACCGAACTAGTTCAATGATATTTAAAAACTGACAATTAAAATTTAATATTATCTATTTTTGTAGGCGATGCCCCGTCACTGGATGAGACCAGACATCGTGACTACACAACTAGGTTAGCGGCAACAACTGGTGCACCAGGTAAATAATCTCATTACAATTTTTTTATTAATATTACCGAACTAGTTCAATGATATTTAAAACTGACAATTAAAATTTAATATTATCTGTTTTTGTAGGCGATGCCCCGTCACTGGATGAGACCAAACATCGTGACTACGCAACTAGGTCAGCAGTGCGGGTCAAAAGGCACGAAACAGGAGCAGAGCATGATGATATTGATGATGTAATTAGGAGCTTTAGAAATAGGAAGAAGAAAAAGAAAATTCGATAATGTAAAATATTGTATTATTATAGGACAAACGTTACCATACTTGGAACGTTTTTTGCATTATATAAAAAACTAATTTATCATACTATTTTTATGTCAAGCATTAATTGCAATGTTTCCTTGCGTACTTTTTGTTGAATTGTTTTTTTATTAGTTATTGAAATTTTTTTTTTATGCTCATGAAAATAAAAAATGAATATAGATTGGGTATTGGGGAATTGAGAGTGATGTGAGGGGGGGCGGGGGAGGGGCCATAAGAGCTTCCACCTTCACGTGGTTGGCCCTGTTTAGTAGAGAATAATTTATTGGAGCGATTTAATCTTGGAGCAAACCTCCCTCGATCCAGTGTAGCAACAAAAAAGTCACTGTTGACTTAGTTGCTACTCTTTCGGATCGTGGGAGGCTTGTTCCAAGTTCATGCGACTCCAATAAATTGTTCTTGAAATGAAGAGGAGCTTATTCAGGTATGTTTTGACATTTTCAACATATGTTCTAACATTATCATAAGAATGCATCTTAGAGTAAAAAAATACTACATCAATTACTTGTATTTATTGTATAGATAATGATGGATTTTGATTGACTTGGAAGTGCAGGTACAAATCCTCTTGCATCATGAGCAATACAAATTGTCAACCAGGGTCATGTCCAGGATATTTTTGCTTGTGCGCTTGACCAGGTTCGTAATGTCACATTTTGTAAGTTCCTTTAGAGTTCATAATTCAATATTAAGCTTGTTCATGATTATTATCTAGGTTTTTTGTATGTGTTTTTTCATCTATTTGATTGTAAGCAACTCTGCATGTTTCCTGTTGTTCACTATGATTTCTCCCATTACCACTCCCGGGATGAATCCGAATTTATTGTTACATAGGTTACTTTATTGTTACTATGATTTCTCCATTTACGATTTCATAGGTTACATCATGTAAAGTTGTCAATCTCGGGTTGGTGATGAGCTTTAGTTCTCCAAATTTGGGGCTTTTCTGATATTTTCTCCCTCATGTCATTCCTGCATCACCTCGTTGTTTGAGCATGCCAATTGTCTACCACTTGTACCAATTGGCACATGTCAATCTCTGATTGGTGCCACATTTCACCTATTTTCAGTGAGAGGTTACGGTTTCTCTAACATAGCTTCATAATTCTGATTCAGTGCCTGCTTGAATATCGTCACATAATACTCATGGTTTGGATTGATGAGCATGTTCTAAATGGTTGGTTGATTCATAAGAACCACCCATATAGTCATATTGAGATATTTCAGAAGTTTTCTCGGGTTTCCTTTTTCACCGTTTCTAGTAGGTGGGATGGTGTGGGGTGATCCATCAATACTGGTGCTCTTGTAGTAGGGAATTTGTTTTTAGGGATATAAAGGAGCATTTGATGTAGATATCCCATTGGATGCATTCATATATGGGCACGAAAGGTCAAGAATTTAAATTAAAAATATGCAACCTCTAGCATGGCAACCTGAAGGCCGCGAGAGACACTGGTTAAAGATTGTTTTGTGCTGGCCTTAATATAGTCGTGATTTCTTTCTATTATCTTAATGCAAATACATAGTCCGGTCTCATTAAAATGAGGATTGTGGTTGTATTTCTCTTTGGTTGTTTCTCTCTTAATGCTCCAGAAGTTGCCAAAAGTTGCGATAGTTGTTTAGTTTGCATGTTACAACTTAAAAGTGGTTTTTAGCAATGGGAGTCATGTTTTTTAAGGTTCATACTAATATGAAGATCTTGTAATTATATATTCAGGATAAGAGAAGATGGCCTCTGCTTTGGGCAGTATGAAAACAATTGCCACATCTACCTCATTGGGTAACAATGGAAAGGGGAAGAATTTGGGTGCAATGTTTGATAATTATGGCAGACAATTGTCTTCTCTTTCAGTTTTTTCACCCATTTCCTTTAATCGCTCAAGCAGAAGAGGGACTCTGAGATTACGTGACAGAGAGAAGGTAGTTAATACAAGAGCTATGGAAAAAGAGTTGTACTTCAACAAGGATGGCTCAGTGACAAGAAAATTGCAGGTCAGAGAAAAAATTATGTTTAAAGGAAGGTCACCTGCACGTGAAACTTCATTGCGGTGGATCTTTCCTTGTCCACTTATATTCGATTTTAATGTCTTATTTTAATTTTTCATGGAGGGTTGTTTTGGCATATGGTCTGGCATTCAATTGCACACTTACTAAAAGAATTTTCAATTTGTCTTGCGGGCGGTGTGAACAAACTTGCAAATCTTGTTGGAGTCACCCTTGGGGCGAAGGGAAAAATGTTGTCTTGGAGAGAAAGCATGGTTCTCCGAAAATAGTTAATTATGGTGTGACAGTAGCTAAGGAGGTAATTTGTAGATGTGTGCTCTGGTTTTCTTTTTAACGTTGTATTAGTTCCCCCTCTTAAATGTCTTAGATTTCGTAGGCATAATTTGAAAACTCAAAGGTGAAAGGAAACATATTTGTTACCCAGTGGTCTACTTGGCCTATGGACTAGCCACATTAGAGTAATGAATTTTGGGTTTTTGTGAAGAACAAACACAATTACAAGTTTTTGGAATGCAATTTACAATTCTTGGGATTGAACAAGACCAAATTGAACTCTGTTTCTGTCTTTCGTGCGGAATTTAAAACAAAAGCTAGGATTTCACAGAGTTTTAACGGGAATTGGTGTAAATATCTATTTTTTTGGAGATGAACAGTGATTAAACAGGTGCAGGCTATGGCATACGAACTCTGGATTACTGGTATGCAATTGTCTTCAGCAAAATACAGTTGATGGCTGTTATAGCATCATTTCTCACCTTGACTTGATTCATGATTGCTTCATGGCTTTATGGGCACCCATTCCTACAGACTTGGACAAATTCACTTAAAAACAGTGGAAAATCCTCCATACGCGACTATGCCCGTGTTTTTCCGCGTGTATACGCGAGTACAACTAGAATTTTCCGCGTATGCCATTAAAATGATTAAAAAATATATAAAAAATCCCTAATTTCGCACTGGGTTGATGGTTACTCGGGTAGTTCAACCACCCCAGCCCGTGGCCAACTGTTTCCAACTGCTAAAACTACTTGGAGGGACTATAAAAAGCCCTCATGTGTATGGCCTAAGGGAGAGAGAGAAAGTATTGATATTATACTCTGTTGGTTCCCTATCCAAGTCTGATTCCCCATGCCTCCTGCACTTTCCCAGTTCATTTCAGGAAACCCTTGTTTCCTTGAGATACACATCCCTTTATATGTTATCTCGTGTGCACTCATTTGGAAGGAGTCTTAGCGAGGCAAGGGCTGGACGGATCCGGACGACAGTCTGCGAAGGCCTTGGAAGGATCAGGTGATCTCTCCACTTACTTTTGTACGTACTATTTTTATAATATAGAAGCATCATGCTGTTCCCGAAATAAACGTGTTAGTGTATGCTTTAATGTATGAAGAATATTTGTTATACAAGCATTCATGATGATTTATTTAATGTTTTATATGAATCTCACTAACATATAGAGTAGAAATATACTGTACAACTTGTCCTTTGTGCTGGTTTCTTCTTGTATTTCAGGTGAAGGAGGAAGGACGGTTGCAGGGAGTTTGAACTCCACGTGGATCTACTTTAAACGTAGGACCAACTGGTAAACCTCTCATTCTACTCGATTTCGTTTTTATGAATGTGCATGATCGTGTGAGTCTCTGTTAAATAGTACGCCCCTGCTCTGTGGAGGTTGAATCCCAACCAACCTCTAGGGTGTTAAATCCCCGAAACAGAAATGGCAACTCTGCTGGGGATCACATTTTTGTGATTCTCCTGTTGGGTTGTTTCAGCTGTTTGGTAGGATACCAACAGTTTTTTCTGTCTTTTACAGTCCAGTTTGTTTTCTTGCAGTCAGTTTGAAGCTTTGATACCTTTCCCAGGCTTGTACTTTTTATTTTTCATTATCTTTCTTGGTATACGCAGTTTTTCTTGCACACAGTCGCGTATACCCGCGAGTTTGTATAAAAGGAACCGCGTATACGCGGGTTTCCCTCAACACAGACGCGTATACACGCCTGTTGCATAACTGCAAGGTCGCGTATACCTAGGCTGAATTTGAAATTTCAAGATTCTGGTGTTTTTGGTCTTTTCTGGCTGTGGAGGCCTGTGCTTGCAGTGTCTTTGTACTTACTGGAGTGTGACAGAAGTGGTTTTAAGTCTTGGTTCTCTTTCGTTTGTCCGAAAAATGATCTTTTTGGCGAAGTGTTCTTGTTGGTGCTAGCACTCCTGGATTGAGTTCCAAGATCGCTTTCTGAGCGTTCTTGGCTGTTCTGCTTTACCAGAACAGAGAGCTTCTGCTCACTGACTCGCTCCTGTCTTTGTGTTGTGCTTTGCATTGCTTTCTTTGCTTTGTTTTCGATTGGTTTTCTTGAGTTTCATAGGCTAGGGTTTTGTTGCAATTTTCGAAGGTCTTTTCTTGTTTCTTTGGAGTTTTGTGTTGCAACGAATTTGCACTATTTCTCTAGGCTGTTAGATTGAGTTTTTGGTCTTCCATTGCTCTTATTGATCTTGCTATCATTAGCCTTATAAGGTTTGGGGGCATAGCCGAAGTTTATGCTTGAAATTCGGTCTCGTTTTGGCTTGGATTGGGATAGTTGTTCTTGGTTTTCTTGAAGCTCTTGTTTTATAAAACTAAAAAGCCCAAAAACATTTGTTTTGCTTTTTGTTTTTTGCATATCAAAAACTCAAAAAACATTGTTTCTTGTTTTTGTTTTTGTTGTTGCCTTTTTCATTTTAGTTTGGCTTCATCTTTTGGGACTTTAGTGAAGTTTCTTGCTTCTAGTTTCCCGCTTGATTGTGAAGGGAGGTTGTCTTTTGATTTCTTCTTCTTCTTGTTGAGTATTTTGGTGTCTTATATTGAGAGTTCTTGTTTGCAAAGATTAAGCTTTCTGGATATCAAAAGATTAGTTGAAACTGAAGGAGCCTTTTTGGAAATTTCACCTTGTTTCAAGGGACTTTCTGCATCTTAGAAATTACATGCTAGTGGTCATTTGCATTAGGTGCATTGAATCATTTAGTTAGCTTCTTAATTTTTTGTGCGTGTGAGTTTGTAATTCGAAAAGAAAAATACATTTTAGTCTCGTAGAACTTACATAGAAATTGCTCTTCATCGAAAGAATAAGAACTGCATGTGCATGTAGTCAGGTTTTTATTAATTTCTTTTGCGTCAGAACATCATTGGTTTCAACTCCATATCCTTGTGACTTAATACAACAGCCCTTAAAATAAGCGATTTAATATAAAATCAACTAGCAAGTTTTATTAAGTGTCAAATCACCAACTAGCTAGGTTGTAGGGCCTTGGAATAGGAGAGAGGAGAGTTAACTCTCCAAGGCCACTCAAACAAACATAGAAGTTTATTAATTGAGCGAAATCCAACTCCGTGAGGTGGACTGGGAAAGCTCTCATCCGAGAGTCAAGCGCGAGGGGAAGTGAAAGTTAAGAAGAGGGATACCCCCCCTCCGATTAGCTGAATCTAACCTCAAGACCGTTCCGCCCAGCTTCTGATACGGATTGGTGTCCATAGTTGCTGTTCCTAGGTTCCACACAGGTGACTGCGGGGGGGAATACCCGTGGTACCTGAGGCGAACGTCGCATCACTTCCAGCAGTACTTCTGGGGGGTGCCCTTGCGAAGCTTGGGTGCTTGAGCCGGCAAAGGCTGTTGTTAGGAGGTCGGCGTAACTGCTTCTGATACCTTCGCTAGTTGTTCTGGGCCCTAATCATCCCAGACTGCTTTCGGAAGGCCCTATACTTCGCTTTCCTGTATTTTGGTGTTCGGTCCTCATCACCCGGAGCGGAAATACTTGGAGGCTGTTTGCTTGCTGTTTCTCAGGGTTTTGATTTTAGTGAGTGCTCTTTGCTCCTAGCTTGCCTAGCTTTTCACTTTTCTTGAGTCTAATATAATAAATTTGTAAAAGTGGCTGATCAAGCGCCTCAACGTTCGAGGAGAGTCCGGGGGTTATCTCCCGAGAGTGCAGAGCCTTCTTCGAGAAGGCGTAGGAGCGATCTAGCAGGTGGTTTTCACCCTGTAGAGTCTGACGCTGTGGAGAGAGATCCTCCACTAAGGTCTGAAGGTTTCGTTGTTGATTCCGGTGTCGGTTCCGAGAGGAGCGTTTCGCTCACCTCGGGGTATTGTTTCCTCAGGAGGAAGATTTTCAGATAGAAGATATACCTGAGCCTGCAGCTACAGGTCCATCTCCTCTTCCTCTTGATCATCCGTTTGTTATAGAGTACGTCGGACCGGAGTCTGAGAGACCGCCAGATTTTCCATATCTTTCTTATCTTTCGATGGCCACGACTGGGAACGCGGCTTCTACCGTGAGTGCTGCGGGCATTCAGACCCCTGCTTCTGTCGAGGCAGGGGGCACTCTTGCTCTATATTCGAGTGCTTCTAGCACTGCTATGTTTGGCTCTGGGTTCACCCAAGCATATGCTTCTCAATCTGGTCCCTTTGTTTCAGGGATGTCCATTGCTGGAAATCCCTCTTTTTCCTTTACCGCCGGTGCAGCTGGATCTACGCCCATGTCCAGCATGGCTAGTGGATCAGCTTCTTTTCAGGGTTTCCCCTTTGGGACTGGGCATATTCCTAGTCCCAATCCTTCTTTAGGGTCGTTTCCTTTTACGTCCCAGACCCAAAGTTTTAATCCTTGGGCTCAGGGGCCAAGTTCGGCTTCTTTTACAGGATGGAATCCTATGTTTGCAACGTCGGGGGCAGGGAATCAGTTCATCGCGAGTCATCCAAGGAATGCTTCTTTCCCTGCATCGAGTGCTCATCAGTCTTTTTCTCCTCTATCTAATGCATGGAACCCCTACCAGGGGCTTACATCTTCAGTCAATACTTCAGCGGGGGGAACTAGTCTGGGTCTTGGTAACTCGGCGTGGGGAGGAGGTTCTTCTCCGTTTTCTACGGGTCCTTTCTGGCAGCCTGGTGCCTCATCAAATCCGGGCTATTCTTTTCAGAATGTGGGAAATCCATCCCATCAAGGATGGAATTCTCAGGCTCCGCCGCGATTACCATTTCTGGCAACGTTAAACTTGCCAGACTTGGCGAAGTTAACTAATGACCCGATTCGATATAGTCCGGGTTGGCCTCCGGTTCCAACCAAACTTCCCTCAGACATTCCTAAGTTTGAAGGTAAGAATGGTGAAGATCCGGCGGACCACGTCACCACATTCCACTTATGGTGCTCATCCAACTCTCTGATCGACGATTCGATTAGATTGAGATTATTTCAGCGCACCTTAACTGGAAACGCCGCGAAGTGGTATATAGAGCTCACTGGGGGCAGTTTCGCCACATTTGGAGAACTGGATGTCACTTTTCTTAACCATTTCCAGTTGCCTGTCAGATATGAGGCTGGGACCGAACTCCTGGCTAATTTTAAGCAGGATGAGGCAACTCACATTTCTGATCATATTCAGGAATGGAGGAGAAGGAAGAGGCTTATCAAAGCCCATATTCCAGGTGAGTTCCTTCTCGAGTGGTTTTTGAAATCGCTTCAGTCAGATATTTCGAAGGATGTATCCATGTCAGGGGTATATTCCGAGGAGCAGGCCATCTTTAGGGCCCAGCAGTTAGAGTTGATCTATTCTCAGTCTGGCATGCTTTACAAGTATTTGCCTAATGCTCCTCGCTCCAAATTGGATCTATCGAAACCCAAACTTGGTCCGCATGGTGACGGACTTGTCGGATCGGTCAGTAGTAGTGCAGCCAGCCTGCTTTCTCAATTGCAGCAGTTGTCTTTACAATCTGCTTCTTCTGGTCAGGCTGTGCCTGCTGATTCATCACCTTCCCAGTCTTTGTCCATTAATGTTGTCCAATCTTCTGAACCCAAAGGAAATCAACAGTCCGATGGAAAGAAGAAGGGACGTAATAACAAGAAGAAGGGCAAGAATGGGAAGGGCAATGCAAATAAGACCAACGAGCGTGTTGGTGAAGGGCAAAAGGAGAAAAAGAAGGTTAAATTTCCATGCAAGCTTTGTGCTGGAGATCATCTCACGCACCTTTGCCCGAAAATTCAGGATGCTCAGCGCCTGTTATCTCAGCAGGGTTCTTCTAGTTCCCAGGCTGTGCTAACAAACCCTTTTCCCCAAGAGCAGCAATTAATTGCTGGCGCGAATCAAAATCCTGGGGCTTCCTCTGGAGGTCCTCAGGAAGGGGAAATTCCATCGAATATCTTTATGATGAGTGCTCACGTGGATGTCGCTACGAGATCCCGTGATTATGGCGGAGAGGAATCTTCGAAAGCTAAGGAAGTTCTTGATGCTACTGAGCCGCTTCATATCACGAAGCCAACTGTTGAGTCTATGCCTCGGATACCGAAGGCATCCTCTAAGCGGTCAACGATTAATCAGAACATGAGGGCTGCCCAGAACTACTCGATTGTAGAAGATCTGGCGCAGAGTCCTTGTGCTATGTCAGCTTTAGAGGTACTCCAGTCTTGTCCGGCTCAGCGCAGTGCTTTGCTCACTGCCATTGGGGCTATTGATCCGAAAAATTCTCTTCTGATTACCTTTGATATGAAGAATTTTAAGAAGAGACTTCCTCATCATATGGCCTTCCATATTAAATCATTGTACCGGAAGACTAATATCTTTCGCACGGTCGTTGATGAGGGTGCTTCTACTTGCGTGATGTCTCTCGCATGTTGGAAGACACTAGGATCTCCCAAAGCTGTTCCATCTAGCACTATTCTTACTGCATTCGATGGCCATTCTCATAGGCCCCATGGTATTGTCCCGGCTTTGCCCATCTGTGTTGGGGGCAAAACCGTTAACATAGAGGTTGAGGTAGTAGATGCAGCCTTGGACTACAACCTTCTGTTGGGGAGGAACTAGATATATGATATGGATGCCATCGCATCCTCACTATTTCGGATAGTATGTTTCCCCCACGAAGGGAGGATAGTCACGGTGGATCAACTGGACTGTCCTCCTGTAGACCTGGATGCGCCTCCTGACTCATCTGTTCCTAAGTTGGATAATACCAAGGCGCCTATCGAGAATTTAGGAGTAGGAATGTATTCTTCCCTGATGGGTTCTTTTGATCTTCCTCCTCCTAAGGTGTCTATCAATGCTATTTCATCCTCCAAGGCTCCCCTTCGAAGAGAGTTCTTCCGAACTCATTATTTTTCGGACCCTTGGACCTTACCTTCCCCAACTGCCACTTTGGAGGAAGGGCAAGTGGGTGGAATGGCATTCCCGATTTCTGCAGCTGAGATTGCATATCAGTCTGTTGTTGACACTGCAGAGTCTGATTCAGCTCCTCTTTCGCCGGAAGAGTTGGATGGTGATGTGGCTCCGGCTTGGACGCTTACTTCTTCTTCTGCCCAGGATTGTCTAGATACCACTCTTCCATCTGAAGAGGCCATCCTGGAAGCAATGACAGGTATAGAGAGACCGTGGGATGACTTGCATCATCGGTCTTACTTCCTACCTGACTTGAGCGAAGTCGAAGCTAGTTTTCCAAGTCCTCAGTCTCCTGGACCTGTTCACCCAGTCTTGAGCCCCTTAGCACCAGCACAAGTTTATGCTGAAGGGAACATGGCTGTGATCTCTCCGACTATCCCGGTGAACATCTCCAGGAATCCCAACATTATCGAGAACGTTTTCATTGGAGCTGAATGTTCCCGTGAAGAAGTTCAAATCTATACCGAGCTCTTCAAAGAGTATAGGGATGTTTTTGCTTGGTCTTATGAGGAAATGCATGGCATAGACCCATCTATCGTCCAGCATGAGATCAAGACGTATGAAAACGCTAAGCCGGTCAGGCAAAAACTTCGTCCGGTTAATCCTAGGAAGGCAGCAGCTATCAAAGCTGAAGTTGAAAAGCTGCTTAAGGCGGGATTCATTTTCCCAGTTCCTCTGACTGAATGGGTTTCAAACCCCGTTCCCATTGATAAAAAGCAAGGAACAATTCGAGTGTGCATCGATTTCAGAGACCTGAATAAGGCGTGTCCTAAAGATAATTACCCCACACCCTTCATTGATCAGATTATTGATGAGTGTGCCGGTAACGAAATTTTTTCCTTCATGGACGGTTTTTCTGGTTATAATCAAATTACTATCCGTCCAGAAGATCAACATAAGACCGCATTTATTTGTCCCTGGGGTACGTTTGCATATAAGAAAATGCCTTTTGGTCTGAAAAATGCTGGAGCTACTTTTCAGCGGGCCATGTCTTACGCCTTCCACGACATCAAGGAAATTATTGAGGCATACTTGGATGATCTAGCTGCTCATTCTCGAAAGAGGATGGATCATCCAGGTCACCTCCGGCAAATATTTGAGAGATGTCGTTTTTATAAAATTCGTTTGAATCCGAACAAGTGCGTTTTCGCGGTAACATCCGGTCGGCTGTTGGGATTTATTGTGTCTAATGAAGGGATAAGGGTAGATCCCTTCAAGGTTGAGGCAATACTTCGGTTGCCTCCCCCGTCTTCAATCCGTCAACTTCAAAGTCTCCAAGGAAAGTCTAACTTTCTTCGGAGGTTTATCGTTAACTATGCTGAGATTACAAAGGGATATATGAGACTGTTGAAGAAAGGAGTCCCTTTTCTTTGGGACGACTATGCTCAACGCTCATTCGATGCCTTGAAAAAGGCATTGACCTCTGCTCCTTTCCTGAGTCCACCCGATTATAGCAGAGATTTTCTTTTGTATCTGGCTACAGCAGAATCTACCATTGGTATGGTTCTGGTTCAGGAGGATGATGCTCTGGCTGAGCATGTTATTTACTACCTTAGTCGAGGACTGGTAGGACTTGAACTGCGATACACCCCGATAGAAAAATTAGCCTTAGCAGCAGTTCATGCTGTGCAGCGACTCCGGCATTATATTATTCTTCGCAAAACTTATGTCTTGGCAGCTGCCAATCCATTTCAGTTTGTCCTCAGCAAGCGAGTGATTGGGGGCAAATATAATAGATGGATTGTGATTTTACAGGAATTTGATCTTGAGTTCATGTCTGCCAAATCCAAGAAGTCATTAGTTTTTGCGGAATTGATCTCCGAGTTGCCTTGTGGAGAGGAGATGATCTATGATGAGTCCTTTCCGGACGAACACTTGTTTTTGATCTCTCCACAAGATCCTTGGTATGGGGATATCATCGTGTATCTCCAGACTGCGAAGTTTCCCTCTTCTTTTTCGAAAGATGAGCGTCGTAAGCTGCGTCACTTAGCTAAAAGTTATCTGATTATTGGTGATGCTTTTTACCGTCGAGGGGTTGATTCAATCCTAAGACGCTGCTTAACTTTCGAAGAAGCTGAGGCTGTGCTCAATGATTCTCACGGTGGAGCTTGTGGGGGTCATTTATCAGGGCTTGCTACAGCCCAAAAGATTTTGCGTGCTGGCTACTTTTGGCCTTCGATTTTCAAAGATTGTATTGAATCGGTCAAGAAGTGTCATCCTTGTCAGGTGTATACTCGAAAAATGCGCGCTCATCCAGCTCCGCTTTTTCCAGTCGTTACTGTCGGACCCTTTACAAAGTGGGGTATGGATTATACTACTTGTAACCCGCCTTCGACAAAAGGTCACAAGTACATTATCGTAGCAGTAGACTACTTTACGAAGTGGGTCGAAGCTATGCCTACTTTTGGGAACGATGGTGAGACTGCAGCTCTTTTCTTCTTCAACCAAGTTATCGCTCGGTTCGGTATACCTAGAGAGATTGTCACTGACCATGGCAGTCACTTTCAGAACAATATGATGGCTGAGTTGGCTCTTAAATTGGGTTTCCGGCAGGAGCATTCATCTCCATATTATCCTCAGGCCAATGGCCAGGTGGAAGCTGTGAATAAGTCCTTGAAGACAATTCTTCAACGGACGATTGATAAACATAGATCCAACTGGCACATTATGCTATATCCTGCACTCTGGGCATACAGGACGTCAGTTAAAACTGCAACTGGCTTTACTCCGTTTCAGTTAGTCCACGGGGTGGAATCCGTATTTCCCATTGAATGAGAGATTCCTTCCCTTAAACTGGCTGTTGAGCTTCTTCCTGACACTTCTAGTCTGGCAGAGCGGCTTCTTCATCTGGAACATCTTGATGAGCAGCGTCGAGATGCCGCCACGTTGAACGAAGCGCATAAAAACCGAGTCAAAGTCCAGTACGATAAGGCGGTTAAGCCTAGGGTCTTTTTCGAAGGTGACCTTGTTTTGGTCTATGCCCAAGAAAAAGATGCCTTGGGGGCAGGAAAGTTTAAGTCGATGTGGTATGGCCCCTATATCGTCAAAAAGGTCCTTAAGAAAGGAGCGTATACCTTGGTTGACTTTGAAGGAAATGAGTTGTCGGAGCCCAGAAATGGGCTCTATCTGAAGAAGTATTATGCCTAGGCTTTGGCCTGGCATTTTTCTTTGTATATAGTAGTTTTTGTCTTGTACATATCTGTTTGATTTTCGATTTTTGATGAGATGGTGATGTTTTTGATCTGCTTTGGCAGGTTGTGTTGATGTCATGAGTCATATTGGTTTCGCCGATGGTGCTAGTAGACACACCCGGAACTTAGCTTCCGCGGCTTGGGTGCTTCATTATCCTTCCGGTCAGCTGTTGGTATCAAGAGGGGTCTGCATTGGTCCTGCTTCCAATAATGTAGCAGAATACATTGCAGTCATTCATCTACTCTCGGAGGCAATATCTTTGGGTGTTGATTCGTTGGTAGTTTTCTTGGACTCCCAGCTGGTGGTGTCGCAGTTGAACAACACTTATCGGGTACGAGATCCATTTTTATTACGATTGTTCTTGAGGGTACGTTTGTTACAAAGGTCGTTTCAATTTTTAACATTCATTCATATTCCTCGAGCTGAAAATTGGTTTGCTGACTCATTGGCTAATCAAGCTTTAGATTGGCATATTAATCATTCAATACAATAATTTCTAATCATCAAAAACATCATACATTTGATACATTTATCACATCACATCAAATATCGCTGTATATATATCATCGGTATGTCAAAAAACTTTACAAAATTTTGGATCCATCAATGCTGTACAAAACTTGGGCTTATGCCCCATCATGTTCAGTCTCAAAAAATATACAGTCATCTAATATGTAAAATCTATCTACTCCTGAGGACCCTGCCCAGAGTTCCTATAGAACATCACTGCAGTGGCCACACGGCGGAACAGTCTAACCCAGTCCCGGGGTACTCCTATAACCCGTCTCTGGACAGCTTCTGGCAAGTCCTCCACAGCAGCCAGAGGGATTTGGCGGGTCAGTCCCTCCAAGTTTCTCTGTACGGCTTGGAGGGTCCTATCAGAATCCGCTGTCTCTGCTTCACCTCTGCGGCGCTTGTGACGTGCTAGGCCCTCAGGACGAACTGGTCCAACATCTGAAACATGATCATTTTTCATTTGTCAGTCATTATGAATCCAATCCAAAAACATGTTTGTTTTTCATTTTCATATATATTTGAAAAATCCAAAAAAAAAATCATATAAGTTAAAATTTTGAAAAAACTTACCGACTGCTCCCCATGCTGCACCGGGTGGAAGTACTAGATCTGGATCTCCTCGGAAATCCATCCCGGCATAGGGATAGTCATCCACTGCGATGATTTGTTCTCTCCACCATAAGAAGAACTCATCGTCCCAGGTGGTTCGGGGTACCTCGCTGCCCCCCAGTCTCTTCATCATGTCTGCCCAACGGGCAATTCTTGGGTCCCGAGGGCTGATGATAGTTGAGATGACTTTGGGTCTCAAAGCTGGAACTCTCTCGAAGAAGAATGTAGTCAAAATAGTTCCATAGCCAAAATGTTTTGTTTTTGTTTGGCGAATGGAGGTCAGTTGTTGTTTCATGTTCTGTAGCAGGGCAGTGCACCAATCATACACATGAATTAAGCACTCTACAACTATGCTCATGTGCGTCCTGGACGCCTGATGCAGTGAGGCAGATCCTGCCACTCTGCCGATGGTGAATAGGAGGATCTTTATGTGCAAGTCCCTGATATCTCTGATTGCAATTTGTGTGCCAACTTTCTTGGAATTTTCTATGCAATAGATTTGGACATAGTCCTCCACGGTTAACCCTCCCAGGGGCTTTCCGTGCAGATCCACTGGGTCTCCCCTCCTGGAGAGTCCAGTGATGAAGTAGATATCTTCCACTTCTATGCGTAGTGGCATTTGATCAATGATGAAGCAATCCTGATCCGGTTCCCAATAATTTACCAGCATTTCAAGCAATCTCACATTACTTTTCATATTGGGCATTTTGAAAAATTTGAATAATCCACAGTTTCGGAGGACATTTTGTGCTGCGCGATCTTCCATGACCTCTTGGTATATTGCACTATGCTCGCGTTCCCTCCAAGAGATAGTCATCCTGAAAAATTTCATTAAAATTTGCATTAGAAACTTCTTTTTGAGTTATGGACCTGCGCATACGCGACTTGTTCTGTGCACAGTCGCGTGTATACGCGGCTCCACTTCATTTAACCCGCGTATGCGCAGATACGCATTTTTTAAGAAGGGTTTCTAGGCAAAAATTCACTTAATTTTAATTTTTAAACGGACAAAATGTTTAAGCAGGATGAATAAGGAGCCTACCTGAACTTTCGCTGAATTCCGACGGTCGGTTGTTGCTGATTTGACGAAACAAGTTTTTAGCTCCAGAGCTCTTTTTCCAAATCAGCTATGCAATAATGAACCAATTGAGAGGTAATTTGTGTATTTATGACTAAAAAATTGAAAATTTTTGCAAAAATTTCCTTATGCTTATTTTTTCGATCTGTCTTATGCTGTATAACTTGATTGCTTGGAAGTGCCTAGTTTGGTATGTTTCAGGTACATTTTGACGATTTCGAGATTTTTTTCTGGTTTTTGGCCCATGTGTTCAGACTCTTCACGGCAGGTATATGATCTTCACTGGCATATAGGTTAGGGAATCACTTTCCCTTGCATCTTGCATTCTAGCCTCCATACTGATCACTTGCCTTAGGGTCGATCCCATCAGGTCATGAGTATTACACCCATTTCACTCGCCGATTTTTAAATCATGACTTGATGGTAGAGCCTTCCTTTACATGGGCTTCCTAGTTAGTTCCTCGCTATCACTTGTTGCCCATGATGTTTTTTATAGGCTCGGGAGTCCTCTTTAGTCCCGACATGTCTTTTGTGTTGAAGCTTCATTCTTCTCCTTCATCACTTATCATTTTTCTGGCTTATACCCAAGAGGCTCCCTGGTGTCGTTAAGTTGTATTACTGCATTGCATATTGGCTGCTTGTTTATCCTGGCCTTTAGCCGGCTTCATTTGGACTCGATGTTTAAGCCAACTTTTGACCTTGACTTTCTGTACAAGTTAACCATTGCATGCACTTAGCTATCACGACTTGACACCTTTATACCCATGGATGGAACGCTCCTCTGAGTATCACTGACCAGTTTTCGCCACCTTGCATTGAGCATAGGATTGTTCCAAACCCCGGAACTAGTGCATCTGCTTTCTTGATACTCGTTCTATCCATTGTACCATAGCATTCTTTTATTCTTTTTCGGGCTTATTATGAAAAATACAAAAAAATTAAATATAACAAAAAGAGCGGGAACGGGATGTATCTTCGTTATTTCGATGGCAGTACAGAGTCAGTTTTGTCGCCCTTGAACAAAGCACATATACTTATATATATTTCCTTCATTTGGGATGGTTCTAGTTTGACCTAGGTTCGGCCTTTACCATGTTTCACTTGTCAGTTCTCCCCCGGTTGGTTATCTCTTCCAATCATATGGAGAGTTTGTTTTGCCTCCTGCAAGACAGACTTATACAGTGTCACTTTTTACTGCCATGGTCATCACAAAGTCGTGCTTTTGTTCAAGGGAAGTCTAGCCTGAGTCGGCCATTCTGCGGTGTCTCTTGACTCATTATTCAGTCGGCCTTCCCGGTCTTGTCAGTATCATGTTCTATCACATCGGATGTTTTGATCTTCTGCTCGTGCTGGTTTGAGAAGGTCCCCATTGACTTCTTGCCGGCGGGTTTGTCTCTTATCGACTACGACACATTGCTCTGAGAGCAAACCTAGAGCCGCACCTTGGGCCTATTTCCATCATTGATAGGTGACCTCGTGCTCGGCATTTGATCATCATCATGGGTCTTTGACTGAGTGGTTTCCCCTGTGTTCGACGTCAGCACACATTATCACACTTGGGATTCGTACAGTACCTGGATTTCCATTTGACCCTATCGGTGGATTTCTCGCCTCTGTGTCAGCTTTCATTATTGGTTGGTTCAGAGGGTTTCTTCCGTGCGCTAGCTTCATCTTGTGCACGTCGGAAACGTACTTCGGTTTTGGTTCCATCACTCTTTTTCGTCCGATTCCTTCCAAATCTTGGCCTGCGGGTTACACTCGCGCTGGACTGATGTGGGATGCCTTAATGCCTTCCTTCCAGCAGATCTTTTCCCATCGACTCCGACTCATTGCTCTGGGAACAAGATCTAGAGTCTTTTTGTCAGTACCTTAGGGTTTGCAGTCATCAGTGGCAGACTCTTCGCTATCGACAGTGGGGATTCATCATTTCCTCCTGATTGGTAGATTCTTTCAAGTGTTCGACTTCAACTCATTCATTCGCACTTGTTAGATTGTACTGGGGCACCTTGACGCTCATTTTCATTATTGGTGGGTTGTCTCGCGTTGGTTGATGGTATACATCATTGACCGGTAATCCAACGATTTTTCTCACATGGTCGACTTCAGCTCATTTATTCCCAGTGTGTAGAATTGTGCAGTTGTGATCGGTGAAGACCTTGGGTTGCATCAGCATTTCTCGGTTCACTGTTGACAGTTCTCTCAGTTTCTGCCAGTGTTGCCGTCCACCCTTATATGTTGCAGTTCAGCACAGCAACATCTTATATGTTGATCCCCGAGTTGCGTGATTGTACCGTTTGATCCACCTCTTATGATCCGGTACTTGGAGATTCAGTTACTTGATCAGACATCCAGTTGCATTATCTTTGATCAGCTTTCTATATGTGATACTTGGACATTGATACAGACTTGTCTTTCCGGGCCCTGCTCAGATGATTCACTATGTACTCTCAGTTCAGTTATACTTGTATACATGTTGGATCTATTCAGTACTTTCTATATATATGATGTATTTTTGACTGAGCATGGGTATGCCCGCCTCAGCATGTGTTGACTCTCTGGTTTCTTTCATTGGTTTTTGGCAGGCTGAAATTTGGTGAAGTCCTCTCTTGTCCTTGCGAAGTTCTTTCTATGTGCATAATACATTTCGGCCATCATGTACCCCTTCTGACCTCATATATTAGGGGGCATCTGTTATAGCATCATTTCTCACCTTGACATGATTCATGATTGCTTCATGGCTTTATGGGCACCCATTCCCACAGACTTGGACAAATTCACTTAAAAACAGTGGAAAATCCTCCATACGCGACTATGCCAGTGTTTTCGCGTGTATACGCAGTACAGCTAGACTTTCCGCGTATGCCATTTTAATGATTAAAAAATATATAAAAATCCCTAATTTCGCGGCTGGGTTGATGTACTCGGGTAGTTCAACCACCGACCATTATTACTTATTTCCCAGCTATTGAAACTACTTGGAGGGACTATAAAAAGACCTCATATGTATGGCCTAAGGGAGAGAGAGAATTATTATTATTATACTACGTAGTTTCCCTATCCGTACGATTCCCGTGCCTCCTGCACTTTCGATTCATTTGAGAAACCCTTGTTTTGTGAGACCACATCCTTTATGTGTTCTCTAGTGTGCACTCATTTGGAAGGAGTCTTAAACGAGGCAAGGGTGGACGGATCCGGAGACGGTGCAGAGAGCCTTGGAAGGATCGGGTGATCTCTCACTTACTTTTGTACGATACTATTTTATAATACGAAGTATGTATACGTTCCCCACAAGAAATAAACGTGTTAGTGTATGCTTTAATGTATGAAGAATATTTGTTATACAAGCATTCATGATGATTTATTTAATGTTTTATATGAATCTCACTAACATATAGAGTAGAAATATACTGTACAACTTGTCCTTTGTGATGGTTTCTTCTTGTATTTCATGTGAAGGAGGAAGGACGGTTGCAGGGAGTTTGAACTCCACGTGGATCTACTTCAAACGTAGGACCAACGGGTAAACCTCTCATTCTACTCGATTTCGTTTTTATGAATGTGCATGATCGTGTGAGTCTCTGTTAAATAGTACGCCCCTGCTCTGTGGAGGTTGAATCCCAACCAACCTCTAGGGTGTTAAATCCCCGAAACAATGGCGCTTGACAATTTGTTTTTGAAATTCTCTGCATGAGACTTTGGTCGTTCATAGAATAATGAAAATGACGCGGGCAAAATTATTTTATTCACAAAGTCCAAAGGGTGATGGGGGTTTTATTTATTTATTTAATGGATGACGTCAGCATGTACGGAGGATGAGTCACGGGAGGCAAGCGGTAAGCGGTTTCCATTGCACTGCTTTTGGGGAAAAGTGGTTTTGGGCGGAGGGCGAGTGATTCCATAGAATGATTGACGCGTGGCATGGCACTATTTGAAAACCGCCAGGCCATCGCGCGTTATTGTTCGGACGTGGATGGCTAGCAATATCATTAATAACCGTTGATCTCAGATGGGTTAATCGAACGACGATGGGGACATGGAAGTGACGGGGATTTAATATGGAGGGCCCGATGCAATTAAATGTTAATTAATCTCATTGGGGGGAATCTGATTGGCGAAGTTAATTAATCGTGAGGATTAATCAATTTGTTTATAAAAATGCAGGAAAGTGATCTGGAAATGATTTAACCAAGGTTAGTGGTTAAGGGAGGTATTGGGGATTTTACAAAGGGTTTATAGTTTTAACCTTGGGAAAGGGAGTCGAGGGATTAAAATACACAGGGGAAGAATTATTTTTGTATTAAAACACGTAATAAAACATGTTTTAATTATTTTTTCAATATACTTTTATTATATGATAATTAAATCAGATTAATCTAATTACCGTAGGGGGCAGAATTTAATATTACGATATATTTAGCCAAAGGGAGCATAAAGTGGGTTTTTTATTTAAACATGTGGGAATAAATAACTTTGGCTAAAATTTATTAATGGGTTTTTGGGGATATTATATAAAAAGGAGTTATATATAATAGGAGAAGGTTATTTTTGTAAGGATTTAATACATAAAATCAATGTTAATATGACAAGGGGACAATATAAACTCAAAATACATTAATATAACTAAGAAAGTGAAGATTTAAAAGAAAATTGCATTATAATCACTTCATCACTTAGACTTGGAATAAAATGTGATTTTGAGGGTTTTTTATGAAATAATGCATAATTTTCCTAAGTAAAATGGGATTTTACTTAGGAAAAGATGTTTAGAAATGAGTGAATGTTATGAAGAATGATTTCAAGTACTTAGGCTTTTCCAATTATTGGGCCGAGGGTCCGGTCCCTCCAAAAGTCAAGGAAATTCCTTGAGCCCCTCTAATTTTCAAATACCTTAGTACTTAGAGGAAATTAGTGAAATCTTTAGGGGAAGATGAGAAGGGAAGTTAATAACTTTGACTTTGCTTTGCTTTGAATTTCTTCCAGTATAGTGTCTGCCTTTTCACTTTGTGATGAAATTAATTATTAACACATTTAGAGTCATTTTCCATCACATGCAATTCTGCAACATCATCTACCGACCCTACCTACTTTACTCTACTATTTTTTCTTCTTTATTAGGGTGCACTTAGACTGGAAAACCCTTATCACACTTTCTTTTCTTTTACATGTAGAAATCTATCTAAGTCTAACCTTATTACATCCAAGGGCTCAGATTAAGCTATTGAGCTCCTTTTATTTACTCTACCTATCTACTTATCTGCCAAGATTAAACAGTTTGGTCAGATTTTATTCTCTATCTCTAAAACATGAAATTGAAAGATGAAATAGCCAAGCTTAAACTGTTTGAATATTCATAAATTGTGGCATAGGATACAAGTTGCACACAATTTTATTTATTACATAAGAGCAAAAAGCAGTGGCATTTAGACTTGCACACTTTCCTTGGCCTTTCTTTTGGTGGGGTTCATTTTCTTTTACTTTTTTGGCCATTTTTATTCTTTTTACCCTTTGAGTTTTCTTTTAGGGTATACCCTCTTTACATTTTTTAAATTTTTTTGATTTTTTGATAATATGGAAAACCTTTGCAACAAGAAAAGGTATGAACATATTACATAGCTCATCAAGTCAATCATGAAATATGACACCTATTGGTATAGGAGTCTAACACTGGCTCCACTTGGGGATGGCTTTTCCTGGGGAAAGGTCAAGAACAACAGCTCAGTTGTCCTCATCCATTGACCTTGGTGAACCTGTAAATGTCTTCTGTCTTCTGCAAACTGAAATCTGATCTGAAACTAAAAAAACACACAAAAATTTTCAAACCAACTTAATGAAAAACTAGCTGAAAATTGAAAACTAAAAAAAAAAAGCTCAAAATTCTGAGCTTATTGGCACTCATCTACCTACTCAATCTACTAAAAATCTTATTGAATCAGGTAATACAAAAATGCCAATGAAGCCAATCAAGTAGTTGTAACAATAAATGGATAACTTGATTGCTTGTGATCAAAATTGGAAGTATATTATGATCATGTGCCTTTATAATAAATTATATGATGTGTAAAGGCCACTTTTGATGTATTTGATCCTTATAGAGAAAGCATGTTTGCAGATTTGGGCTAAAAATATTCTCCATATAATCTGATATAGGATCAATAAAAGTATGATGTATGTTATTTACTTCTAGGCCTTCAATGACTGGTTGCTCAGTTGTATTCTAAATATTAAGCCTTGAAACTATTTCTTCTATCTTCTGTTTGAAAGAATAATCATCCTCAATATGCAAGTCAAAAGATAGTACAATTTCCTCTTGCTTAGGATAAGGAAGATTTTCAAAGAATTCTTTAGGATTTCGGAAATTGTATGACTGAATTTGAGAATGCAAAAGTTTAATTTCATTTTCATAATTTTCAAAAATTATCTCAAGAACACATATTTTCAGTTTGGGAGAATATTTTCTTGATTTCAAAAGAAGAAATAAAGCTCTTAAAAAATCCTCATCAAGCTGAAGTTCTAATATCTCATCCCTCAAAATAGCTAGTGATTGTTTTGTGAAATTATCATAATTATCATCATACTGATCATATAAGTCTAAAAAATCTTCTAAGAACCTTGATTTTCTTAGGAATAGGTCATTTTGTAATAGCTTGCATCTTTTGAGGCTCCAACTTCACTCCTTCCTTTAAAACAATATGAACCAAATACTCGAATTCTTATTTCCCAAAAGCACATTTGGATATTTTTACATAAAAATGATTGTTCTCAATCATTTATATAACTTTTCCACATGTTTACTAGTGTGGTATTCCCATGATTTATTATAAATATGTGTACTATCAAAGAAAACCAACACAAATTTTATAAGATGGGATCAAACAAAATTGTTCTTAAGTCGAGCCCGCCGGACTTCAAACAGCGATAAACCATAATTCAAACCAAATTCGCGTTCCAAAATAGCCTACTGACGTCGGCCAATTTTGTGACGCGAAAACCAAATGAATTCCCCCTAATATTTTTCGGGTTCGAAGTTGGGCTGGCGTATGGAGGGAGAGTTGTGACGTGAATTTCTTATCAAATTCGCCCTAATATTTTTCAGGTCCAGATTTCCACTGTGCGAGAGGCCTAAACAAAGATCCGCTCCAATCAATTTCTGCCACGTGTCCTCAATCAGAACTTTTCCTGCTCCCAGCTGCGGGTGCATTCGATGGCGTTTAAGGCGATGGGACATGGATGTGGTGATTTCATATCAATCACATTAATTTTTAACGCTGTTCAATTAAGTTCCAAGGTTTTCACATCTAATCGCATTAAGTTTTAACACTGTTCAAGATCGGACCTCCACTCCTGTTAGCGATTCTGCATGCTCCAATATGATCTGGCCTTCGGCTCTCATTAATGATCAGAGATTAATTATGAAGGGCGTCCTTCGATTGCATTACAGTCAGGTCGATAAAATGGCATTTCGCTATGGTTTTTCAGACGAGGCGGTTGCTGGGTTACACTGCCTGCTCACTGTGATGAGAAGGAGAAGTGGCCAGCTGAACTGCTGTGTAGACCTTGCTACATATCTGCATTTCTCTCGGTCTGGTCCTTGTCTGTCTTCCTCTGTTTCTTGGAATTCTGCTTCTCCGTCTCCTCTTGTGCCCACTGCTAGTGAGACTGCACCCATGCCTCGCATGCGTCAAAGGATGCGTTGCCACAGGGGGAGCACCAGAGGTCAACTCCTGCACGCTCCCTCCAGCCCCTCAACTGAGTTGTCTTCCTTCAAGTCCAGTGATTATTACACAGGTCACTATCCAAATACTAGGAGTGGGTGGGGTCGGGTTGTAGGATCTGGCCACTGTATGGATTCCCCTGCTCCTCGTTTCCTTACTGCTAGTTCACCTTCTCCCACGACGCGTACTGCGCAATTTTCCTTTAATTTCTCTCTCAACCGCCCATGAATTACAGCTTCAGTCACTGTGGTTTTCCGCGAGGAGGCCCAAACGGAGGAAGAATGCACCCGTCTGGCGGGTCTGAGCTCGGAAAAAGCCAGCCATCATTCGGGCCTTCAGGAACAGAGCCGTGGCATGAATGTGGAGGTAGCACCTAGCGATCCTAGACCTTCCGAAGGATGGTGCCTAATCATCGAGGAGCCGGAGGAGTAGTTTGGTTAATTTGTTTTTCTTGCTTCGCGGCCCACTCAATTGGGTTGCTTTTAGATTATTTTACTGTGCTAGACCTTTGTAATATTTTTGAATTCTGTAAATTAAACGTTCAAGACTGGTTTCCCCGTATGAGGGTAGTCTTCTTAATTTTTTTATTTTTTGATGACAAATTTTCCATGAGTCTGGGCAATGATTTTGACTTCGGTGTAATTTTATTCCCACTGTTAATAGATTAACTTTACTTAGAAAAAAAAATGTTACCCTGTTTCTATTTTAAACCTGTTTTTTGAAATACAGAGCCATGTTTATATGGTCTACATATTATACTCTTTCTCTGTATATCTAGTACAGGAACCTTTTTGCTATGAACAGGGTGGATGCTATAGTGGGCTACTAATGGAAACAAGCGAGCCTGAACCTTACATCTCGGATGCAACAGATGGTTACCAATTTTGGAATCAAGCGAGCCTGATCTTACAAGCGAGCCTGGGTTTCTGCAAATGGTTATCACACTCCTCACATGATTAGCGTTTTTCTCTGTTCAAGGATTTTGGGTACTTTAATTTTTATTTGGAACAATGGATGTCGGTACTCTATCTATTGCTTTACTATTCTACATACTGCTATTTCAATTTCTTATAGATGCCTCGGGCATATTTGGATGCTTTCTTAGATTTGTCGATAATCTCCATGTGGACCGTTACTGGGTTTTATATCATGTCCCTGTATGTGACATGGGGTATTTTTATATCATTGTCTGGGGTGGGACTTCCACTTTTCTGGATGGATATTTGGGTTCCAATCTTCAGATGTGAAAATGTAATGACTTCATGGACCGTTTTACTTCATATAATATATTCAAAACAACATTTTTTCTCTTGTGAAAAAAAAATGATTAATGTTTATCACTCTGCCTTCAAAACTAGCGATGCTGGTCTATGTTGTTGGTTTATTGATATGGTCTGATGGTCTTTTTATATTTTGGACATATCACACCCCTCACATGATTAGCGTTTTTCTCTGTTCAAGGATTTTGGGTACTTTAATTTGTATTTGGAACAATGGACGTCGGTACTCTATCTGTTGCTTTACTATTCTACATACTGCTATTTCAATTTCTTATAGATGCCTTGGGCATATTTGGATGCTTTCTCAGATTGTCGATAATCTCCATGTGGACCATTACTGGGTTTTATATCAAGTCCCTGTATGTGACATGGGGTATTTTTCTATCACTGTCTGGGGTGGGACTTCCACTTTTCTGGATGGATATTTGGGTTCCAATCTTCAGATGTGAAAATGTAATGACTTCATGGACTGTTTTACTTCATATAATATATTCAAAACAACGTTTTTTCTCTTGTGAAAAAAGAATGATTAATGTTTATCACTCTGCCTTCAAAACTAGCGATGCTGGTCTATGTTGCTGGTTTATTGATATGGTCTGATGGTCTTTTTATATTTTTGACATATCACACTCCTCACATGATTAGCGTTTTTCTCTGTTCAAGGATTTTGGGTACTTTAATTTGTATTTGGAACAATGGACGTCGGTACTCTATCTGTTGTTTTACTATTCTAGATACTGCTATTTCACTTTCTTATAGATGCCTCGGGCATATTTGGATGCTTTCTTAGATTTGTCGATAATCTCCATGTGGACCGTTACTGGGTTTTATATCAAGTCCCTGTATGTGACATGGGGTATTTTTCTATCACTATCTAGGGTGGGACTTCCACTTTTCTGGATGGATATTTGGGTTCCAATCTTCAGATGTGAAAATGTAATGACTTCATGGACTGTTTTACTTCATATAATATATTCAAAACAACGTTTTTCCTCTTTTAAAGTTTCATTTTTTTTTAAAATTGAACCCGCCGTCGCTATACTGACGCCTTGTAAGTGTCAGAATTGCGACAGATTAAAAATGTCGGAAGAGATACAGTATAAAAATGTCGGATGAGCGATGTTCAAAACGTCGAACCACATTTCGTCAGAATTGCGACAATTTACAACCGTCGGAAGAGCGACGTCCAAAACGTCAGACCACATTTCGTCGGAATTGTGACAGTTTACAACCGTCGGAAGAGCGACGTCCAAAACGTCGGACCACATTGCGTCGGACTTGCAACAGTTTACAAACGTCGAAAGAGCGACGTTCAAAACGTCGGACCACATTTCGTCGTAATTGTGACAGTTTACAAACGTCGAAAGAGCGACGTTCAAAACGTCAGACCACATTTTGTTGGAAGTGCGACAATTTACAAAGGTCAGAAGTGTGACGGATTGGGAAACGTCGGAAGAGTGACACTTTTTTGGAAGTGACAGAAAAAGTGTCGATAGTGCGACACTTTTTAATTGCGTCGGAACTGCGACGGTATGGAAAACCATGTTTTGCCCGCCCTCGAACTGTCGCTCTTGCGACGACTATGTGTCGGAATAACGACGAATTGGCCGTCGGAATTTCCGCCAAATTTTCTAGTGCTAATATCCATTGATGATTGTTGTTTTAATCAAGGTCTGAGGATTATGTGAATTATCGTAACCAAAGGTTCACGCCGCGGGCCCAAGGGTCCCTATGGATAGATGCATTAGTGTGTTGGTTTAATAAGGTTGACGCTTATGAAGTAGTAATGTGTATTTGCATTCAGGACAGTGGGAGCGTTTGAATGCATTTACATCTACAATTGATTTGTGTGGGCCAGACACTATTATATGGTGTTTGGGTTTTATCCGAAATCAGGATTGTTAGACAAGGGGAACATTTGGATGGTGTAATTATATGACGGATTGGTAAAGTATTATCACATACATATAAATATGTGTGGGGCTGAGACTTGCATTGAATGATAGCAAGTCGAATGTTCACTATCCATGCTTGGGTTTGCCATTTCATGCTTTTAACCATAGGGAAATTAAAATGTAAGCTTCCGTATTTATTTATTTAAATTGCCAGTTCAGAAGATAGAGTGTTGAATTTTCCCAGACTGAGAATTTGTATTGGAGCAAGATTAGAGATGTATTGTCATATGCATGAGAGTAGAAAAGCTGGGGTAAGCAGGGTACCCCTGCATCAAGTGGTATCAGAGTCAGAATAGCTCTTTGAAAATTAATTTTTCAAATGCATATGTACTGAAATAGTGAAGAAAACTTGAAGTTTTAAATATGTTTAACAATGATTGCAGAGTGATTAGATAGGCAGTGAAGGTGTTCAGATTTACAGAGTCTGAATTTGAAGGCAAAGAATCTGAATATTGCCCAGTTATATTTTGAAATATGTGAACACAGGTATGAACTGATGACAAAGTGATCAGATTTGAATCTGACAGGACAGTGCAGTGCAACAGAGCATTGGGAGAGATTTGTAGAAGCAATTGCAAATAGTGTTGAACAAACTCTGAAGGTGAGTTGATGAGCAGTGTTTGACTCTGGTTTGAAGATATTGTTTGCAGAGTGAAGATTGCAGAGAATTGAAGAGAATATCAGCAAAAGCAGATCATAGCTTTGAGAGCGGTGATGAAATATTCCAGCAGAGGATTCTAAAGTGAAGAAGAAGTGTGGCAGAACCTGGAGAATTACCAACAGAAGTTGGATGAAAGGAGAACAGTTGTGTTCTTGAAAAGTTGCAGAGTGAAGCCTAGAAAGAGCAGAAGAGAGTGCTCAGAGGGTTCCAGCAGATAGGGGACCAGTACTTGCCAAAAGCCCAGATCTAGAGGAAAGGATTGGTGAGGTAAGTTGCAGCAAGAGTGGTTGTTGTTGTAGAGGCTTAATGCAACTTGTGAGTGAAGAAATCATGGAGGAGAAAATGGCTACTGATAGCCATAACAGAGAATGCAGAGGTTATGAGAGAGTCCACAACAGAAGAGTGAAGGAAGATGCCAAAGAAAATGGCATGAGGAAGAAATTCACTGATGAAGAATATTGGAAAGAGGTAGCTGAGATTTGGGAGCAGTTCAACAAATTGGAACTGATGATAAAGGAAAGCCAGAGAGTTGGTTGGCTCATGAAGAAGAAACTAAAGTGGAAAAGGCTACAGATGAAGAGAGAGCAAATGATAAATGCTCAGCAGAAGGAGAAATTACTCAGAATGATTGAGTATTTGGAGAAGGAATTGAAGACTGAAGCTTCAAGTGAGACCAAGGGGTCAAATGACTTTACATCTGAAAAAGTTTGTATGTTTGTAGGAAAAACATGTAGAGGAGGACAAACTATTGATGTTGTCACTAAGGAAGAAAATGGGACAACTAGATATTTTGATAATGTCCATACATAGTTGGGGAGGAGTTTTGCCTTCCAACATATTGGAAGCAGAGGAGACTTAAATTATGATGATGGCCAGAAGCTGGAAATTGAGCAGTCAATTGGACAGCTCAAGGAGACTGAAGAGAGGAACATTGAATAATTTCCGAAATGTATTGAAGACTTGGAACAACAGAAGGATTTGATGATCAAATCATCAAATGAGACCATGGGGTCTTATGGTTTTACAACTGACAAGATGTGTGTGAATGAAGGTATTGAAGAAGATAGTTCATATGATGAAACTATGATAAAGGAAGCTGAAAGTTTCCAAGTCACCTATGATGATTATCTTTCAGATGAAGATCAAACTGAATCACTGCAGCAGAAGTAATTCATAAATTCCTTGTTTAGTGAAAGAAATTGTTTCAGTGGGAACATGACAGTTATGTTTGATGATGATGATGAATTCGTCATTAATGATGATAATGACAGATTGATTTTGTTAAATGGTCAAGTGAAAAGTGATGGACAGGTAACTGAAGTTATCGCAGAGATGGGAGATCAGAATTCTATTCTGATTAAAGATGAAGAAGTAGTGACAGCAGGAAACTTGACTTGTGATAGAAAGGAAGATAGTGAAGATAGTATGAATGTTTTCTCAAATGAGATGACAGATTTATGGCATGAGTTAAGTTTTTTGGAGCACAGGACAGAAACACAGAGAAAAGGTGTTCAGATTGTGAAGGCAGAGATAACTGTGGATAAGAAGGTTCATTTTTATGAACAAGAGCAAGGGGACATCCTTGAAGAGGATGATGCAGAGGAGAGACTAACTGATAGTCTCGAGAATTTTTTGAAGGACTGGAATCAACATACTGATGTGTTGATAGAGAAGGAAAGAGTTTAGGATAGCATACTGAAATGCTGGGAGAGGAAAGAAAGGCACTGAGGCCTTATGGTTTTTGTTCTAACAATTGTTTTATGAGTGCAGATTTTGTTGATGTTGGAGGGAATTTGACAAATTTGGACAGTCAAATGGAGAAGGAAAAGGATTGTGTGGAGATGTTTAATCCATGGAATGAGGGATTTAAGTTACTGAAGGTTATGCTGAATCAGCAGGATTCAATGCAAGAGAGAGAACCTCAATTTCAAAATTGGGGATTGAAGAATGTGAAGATACAAAGGAATGAAGACAATGAAGAATTCCTGAGTCTTGGAAAGGAATTAGGACTGCAGAAAGAAGAATTGGTGACTGGATCATCAATTGAGACCATTGGGTCTTGTGATTCTAAAATTGACAAGTTGGCTGTGTTGACAGATGATGCAGAAGACAATCCATCATTTGGAATTGTCTTGAGAGAAGAAGAGCTGTTGTAGAAGGAAGATGAGACAGCCATGTATCGTATACAGAAACTTGTTACTGTTGATGATAGAGAAGGATTGGCTTGTATAATGGGCCAAGAGCAGACTGTAGGGTATATTTTTGGAACTGCCACAGTGGTGGAGAATCAGAATTTTATTCTGACAAAAGATGAAGACACAATACTTGAAGAACTTGAATTGATTTCCAGAATCAATCAAGAAGAAGGAAGACAATTACTGAATATTGTCAAGGAAGAAGAAGAAGATGCTGAATGCAAATTGCAGCATACTGATGATATGAGACAAGTACAAAATGAGTGGCTAAATTTTTTGCTCAAAACATTCAGAGGAGAGAATGAAATGTTAGAGCAACAATCTGAAATGTTGCCAGAGGAGGAAGAGACACAAAGACTTCATAAATTTGATGTTTTTTTATGATTTCAGGTGCTGACGGAAGGACTAAAGGATGTTTGGTCCCAGAGAATAAAATAGATGATAACAGTGACTGGTAAATTAAATACCAGTCCAGAGAATTGGTGAAGTTAGAGAGTGAAGAAATTGTCATGAGTGACAATCAGGAAGAGTTTTACTGTTGCAGAGAACAAGAGGGTATGGATGATAGGGTGGAAGTAGGAGCTAGGGCTCAGTAATTAAAGGCAAGAGCCAGAGAAAAAGAAGTGGTAAGAGTTCAAAAAATAAGAACTCAGTAAGCAGAAGCAGAAACAGAAGTTCAATAATCAAGATGGAGCAGTACCCAGTAGTCAGAAGATAAATTAGATCAGGAAATTGAATTGATAAGAAAACTGATGGTGAAGGCGTCTCAGAAAAAGACAGCAACAAGAAAGCAAGGAAGCATCAGCAGCAAGAGAAAGACAGTCACAGATTGTGAAAGCTTAGCAAGTGGAAAGATGTAGCATAAGATATGGAAGCCTGGAGAAGTGCAGAGGAAGAATATTGCAACAGATGATCAGTTGCAGAACAAAGTGCGGGATCCAGGAGGACAAGACTGAAAGCACATGATCAAGAGATCATGATTAAATTTAACCTGGGGAGTTTGATGCAGGGGCATTAGGCAAGAACAAATTTCATATGTTTTATTAGAGTTAGGGGTTTTCGAGTTTTCAAGAGAGTTAGAATTATGTAATGAATTGAGTAGGTTTTAATTCATTTTGATTAAATGTAGAGAGAATTCTAACTGCCCTCGAATGATTAGAGGACAGGAGAAGTCGATTAGAATGTGAAGAGTCAGTTCAGAGCATTTAGGGAGTTAGGCTAAAATTAGTATTTGAGGACTCCAGGAGTTTTGTTGAATAATTGAAGGAACTAGATCGATTCATGATCCATTTGTATAAAAATAAGCTTCATAGGCATTAATGAAAAAGACCTGGAGAGATCTGGAAAACCTATGCAGAGTAGGAGGGATAGGTGGCCATTGAATTGAAGATCAGGGCGAGAAGGAAGACTTTTTGTGTAAGCCTTGCATGTTAATAGAATAACTCGTTTTCTGAGTTTTACTCCATTTATGAATTAAATAGAATATGGGTGAATTTGGTCACAGGAATTATGAAAATTCATGCCAGTGTTAAATTGAGTGTGTAAGTGATTGAATGTGAGTCGAATCTCTGTGAAAGAGGGGTTCAGACATGGTCCTGCTTGAATTGGTTGCAATTATATTGCCGGTCTCAGTTTGAAAGCTTATATTTCCCGAACGCAAATGGAATCCATGTCACTCTGTCTAACTTAAGTGAAAATTTATTTTGTGTGAAGGAGTTCTGATCGTATCAGATATCTACTCTGATATTGATAAGATTCCATGTGAAATTTGTTGTATTCGATTCACAAAAATCGATACCAATCTTAGTGTTATGGTTACAACACAGAGAATCGATGGTGGAGGGTGCAATGATTTAAACCTCTGATTATATGTTGTATTGGAAACTCTGTTTTTTGATTAGATATCGATGGAGTTCAAAGCCAGAACATCATAGCAGCGGAGATGGGTTTAAAAAGAGCGCAGTAGTGATGAAATTTGTGTTGAACCAGGAGGGAAAACGCAAGTAGAAACGATCCGGTTGAAAAAAGGGAAAAGAAATGGAACCCTGAGTTAAAGAGGAATCATGAGGTGACAAATAGTAAAGGTATTTTTGGAAAAGAAAACCGGCAGCATCGTGCAGCGCTTTAAGTGGTAATTGATATCTCTAGAAAAAACGCGATATATGTCTCTGTTTGACACGTCACAGGGTGGTGGAATTCCAATACCATGAGTTTCGCATTTTTTTTGAACATTAAACCTCTGTGAGAAAAAAAATGCGATATTTGTTTATATTCGTCGGATCATAAAAAACAACGCGATAAGCTATCCACTGTTGGATGTGGAAGGTATGTTAATGTTGGGCCCCAAATCTAATATGCGTTGATGATTGTTGTTTTAATCAAGGTCTGAGGTTTATGTGAATTATCGTAACCAAAGGTTCAAGCCGCGGGCCCGAGGGTCCCTGTGGATAGATGCATTAGTGCATTGGTTTAATAAAGTCGACGCTTATGAAGTAGTAATGTGTATTTGTATTAGGGACAATGGAAGCGTTTGAATGCATTTACATCTACAATTGACTTGTGTGGGCCAGACGCTATTGTATGGTGTTTGGGTTTTATCCGAAATCGGGATTGTTAGACAAGAGGAACATTTGTATGGTGTAATTATATGATGGATTGGTAAAGTATTATCACATACATATAAATATGTGTGGGGCCGAGACTTGCATTGAATGATAGCAAGTTGAATTTTCAGTATCCATGCTTCGGTTTTCCATTTCATGGTTTTAACCATAGGGCAATTAAAGTGTAAGATTTCGTATTTATTTATTTAAATTTCCAGTTCAAAAGATAGAGTGTTGAATTTTCCCAGATTGAGAATTTGTATTGGAGCAAGATTAGAGATGCATTGTCATATGCAGGAGAGTAGAAAAGCCAGAGTAAGTAGGGTACCCCGACATCACAATACCAATAAGGGGGCTACACTAGCAATAACAATAAGAGACTACACTAGTATTATTGGGAACTAACATAATTACAAAAGAATATTACAAAATGCTCATACCCATATAAGACAAAATTTGGTAGAGTCAACTAGACAAAGTAATAAGAAAAAATAACTCAAGCTTGAGTTTGGGGAAGATCCATCTCAACCATTTTAACTTGTAGTTTCTAGGTAACATAGTGGTACTAAACTTTGTACTATGCAATGAATTCCCAAAACTTTGTGATGGGATCACACTGGAAGATAACTCTAGCCTCCATTTCATCTGGGTACACTACCTTGGAACCAGTCTGAGTTTCCTTCTTTAGCAGGAGCAACATGGTGTTGATCTGGATGGGCCAACAATGTACTTCTACATATTATGCCTATTCACCTCTAGATCTTCCTTGGTGGCGATCTTCTTGAACTAGTCCAAGTATTATTTAACCTCATATCTAACTTTATTCCCGCCTTATGCTTGCTGAGTGATATAATTGAAGGGATCTTATGTGACTTCACCATGAAATCCACATTGTTGTACAAATGTGCATATGAAGCCTGAACGTTGGCAATGAATGAGACAAGTTGTTTGTTACCATGGATAAGGTTTCAAAACCTTTCTTTCTCCATGATCTCATCTTGTTGCTTTGTATTCTTCACCAAATCAGGAGCTGCCCCTTTGTGTTGAATTTCCCACTCATGCACTGTAGCGATGACTATATGAACAAACTTGAGGGATTTAACATTATCTTTTGATTTCTTCTACATACCATGCAAGCAGAAAATTTCCTTGTGCACAGTTACAAGATCCTCGTAGATTCTTCTCATTGTCTCTCCTGTTAGGGTCCCGTGATTTGGCCGATTGGCTAGCCAAATGACGATGTAACATCAAACCAAGCTTTGGAGCCCAAGGACCTAGCCTTCCTGGACTCAGAGAGGGCTCTCTCTATAAGTGTAAAAGATGTCGGTGTGTTTACTTGTGATTTCCTGATATTAGGCTAGTTATGAAGTGTGTTTTTGGTTTTTTTAGTTTTTAAGTTTTCGAGGGATAAAATTGATCAAATACATAAACTGGATAACAAGATGTAGATAAATTGGGCTATGGGGTCAAACAGGTCAAGGAAAGCTTATGAGGTGATGATGTAAAGCTGCTGTAGGGCCGATTTGATTCACAATAGAAGGGATCTCTGGGCAAAATGGATTAAATGAACAATAAGTTGGTGAAAGACAAGGGATTTCAAGTGCAAACTAGTTAATAGCAGACATAAACATGTAATAGCAATCCATTAATCATGCTAGGAATAACTATAAGCTAATCAATACATAGAAATCAAACATTCCAGCCATACATAGAGGTATAAGACCCTCTAACTTCGGGAAATGGCTATCAGACTTTGGGGAAAACACATGAGACAAACTAACAACTCATAAACTATGCCGAAACGCCTAAACATAGTCTCTAAGTCATTGGGCACTTGGAAAAATAAGTTTTCATAGTTTTAGGCAAAGGGCTAGATCAGGACTAGGCCTCCTTGGTTCAACAAAATGATCAACAAATCAGTCAAAGAGAAAGTTTTATGGACTGAACTATGGGCAGCTGATAGGTAGGTAGGGCAAACCATACATCCTACTCAACATACATAGAACTGATGAATAAAACTTAGCAATAATACCTTAGGTTACTAAAGAGCAGCTAAGAATTCTTTAGCATAACTAAGGGAGAAGAAAACATCAAGCTATGAAGATTCAGGGATTTTGAGGTGCCTCCATGGGCATATATCAAAATCAATCTTTACTGATCTATAGCAGCAAGAAATATGAATTATGAGTGAAAACTAGAAGACAAAACACATTAAGAAGCACTATACCATTCTACCATGTCAAGGAATCCATCAACAATCCTTCATCATTCCTCAAAAGCATCCAAGAGGCAGTCCAAAAATCATAACTCAAATGTATTCTTCAAAGCTCACATGACCAATGTATTAATTCTTCTCTCAATTTCAGCCTCTGATTTACAATGAGAACCATGGAATAAATAGGCTTGAGGGAGGAAAACCTCATGGAGCAACTAGCTATCCCATTGGCCAAGTCAAAATATCTAAACTTGTCCTTGAGGCTTTGCAAAGCCCAAGGCACAAAATATCCCATAAAATATCTAAAAAACTGCTAAAAACGAAATTATATTGACTTTACATCATTTCCCAATGATAAAAATAGCTTAACGCACATTTGGGAAAAGCAGATTTTTGGAGTTCAAAAATTACAAAAATACTTCATATTTATGCCTGAAAAAGGTCCCCTGACTTGCTGGATGCAAATGGCAGCCTTCCCGGTGTCAAAATGAGGCTCATGATGGCTCGTTGGAAATCTCTCTGTGTCTGCTTTCCGGCACAAGTGGAATCACCTCAATCTGATCTCTGAAAGTCCCTCAAAACTGTACCTGTGCGCAAAAACCCAGAAAATAGCAGGCTGCTGATATGGCGGGCAGAATGTGCAAAATGAGGCTGTTTTTCGCCAATTTGAGGGGGCGAATGATCTTCAAATGCCTTGAAAATCGCTGGAGAGCTGCTCATGGAATTATGGCATCCATCGGTATCATCCTCCTCCCTTGACGACTCATCAAACTGAAATGGCGCATTTATGAGTTTTTGGCGAAAAACCCAAAAATGCCAAAAAACAAAAAGTTTCCGAAACAGGCCCAAAATTGGCATGCATGACCCTCAAGGGTCCATAGAAACATGCTCCGAAGCTGAAGCCAAAATATCAAGGGCTGATATGCTTTTTGCTTCCTTCCGTGCTAGGCGCTTCTCCTTTGACCTCTTCAGCTTTTCTTGTGCTGCCTTTAGTTTGCGCCGGGCAAACTGATTTAGCTTTTGGAAGTGGTGTGTCCTCTTCCTCTGCAGCTCAAGGTCCCTGTTCGCCTTCTCAAGCTTTGTTTCCAAATGCTGGTTAGCCCTCTCAAGCCATGCTTCTTTGTTTTCCTCAATTTCCTGCTCAAGGAGGGCAGTGAGAGGAAAGGCTTCGAAATGAGCTTGTTCTTCTGCTCTCTGTTTCTCCAAGGATTTTCTAAGCCCGATGGTCCTAGGCCTCTTCCGCCTAGGCTGGTCTTCCTCCTCTTCATCATCAAACTCGCCAATGAGCTCTTCAATTCTTACTTGCGCCCTTTCTGCCTCTTTTTTATACTTGATCGCTCTTGCCTCATGAATGGCTGCATGATACTTCATTTGTTTGTTTTCAACCTCCAAGAAGTGGTTGAAATTTCTCGCCCTTTGAAGGTCTTCTTGTAACACCTCAATTTGCCCTTCTTTGTGAATGAGGAGGTTTTCAAGGATGCGGGCCTCGTTATCACTGTCATCGCTTGGGATAGGGATGACAGCTGATTTACCTCCATGCTTGGCACTTTCCCCAACTATGCTTTTGCCTTTGAAAGCTAATCTGGCGCTTTTTCTCCTTGGCAAGCTAGAAGTTGTCCTTTTGGTCAATTTCCTCTTTTTAGGAACAGTTTTGGTCACTGTCAAGGAGGCAGCTTCAGCTTGCTGTCCTTCCTCAACATCCTGTCCAGTTTGTGGCTCAAAAGGCGCTTCAATTGTTTGCTCAACTTGCTGCTCTTCAATTTCTGTCTGCTGCTGTCCCTCTTCTTGTACCTGCTGCTGTCCCTCTTCTTGTACCTGCTGCTGTTCATCAACCTGTAGTTGCTGCTGATCTTCAATATCTATCTGCTACTGTTCACTGCCTTCTTTTTCTCCCTGTGGTTCACTGCCCTCTCCTTCTCCCTGTTGACTTGGCTGCCCAGTGGTCATCTTGAGTTTTTTAGGGGTAGGTCTACTAGACAAAGGCACTGGGCGATGGACAGGCTGAGTAGGAGACACATGAACAGGAGGGACAGTGGCGAAATATGCATGGCTAATGAATGAATCCCATGAAACCCCTTTTTTCTCCAGCTGGTGTAAGAAGATAATCTTGATCAAGGAATGATGAAAGAGAAAAGGGATTTGCTGAGGTGGAGCTTTCTTTTGGACAGTAGAAGCCATTTTCTCTATGCTTTTGGACAAAAAGTATGGAAGGTTTAATTGCCTGCTTCTGGTAAAATGCATCAACAAGCGGACATGATAGGCATAAATTTGGTTAAACCTCCCTTCACAAGTGAAATATCTCATTATGGCTTTCATCGGCGGAGCATAACTGTCAAGAAGATAGGAAAAAGGGAAAATAGCAGTGATGGTTTCCCTATGTTCAGGCTTGATGAAAGGTTTATAATCCTCTAGATCAAGATGAGCTTGTTTAAACCACTTTTCACCATGATACGGGATCTTGGTAGCCTTGGATACATACCTTGGGGAGATTTTGAAATCAAGACCCGCTAACTGGAAGTGTTTTTCCTTGAATCTCAAAGCGCACAAATGTGTAAGTGGCGAAAAACTCTTGACTTCTTCTATCCTCTGGCAGAAATCAAGACAGCCTACTTCATGGAAATTGAAAAGCACTGATGGGTGAGCATTGATTTATTCTATGGAGATAGGCTCATATCTCTTATGTGGACCGCTCCTGTGATCTCACTTTGGAGGCATTCTGACTTTGACCAAACTTTGGAAGAGGCAAACTGCCTTTACTGTATGAACAATGCTCTGCTGGATTGAAACTGGCCACTAGACTGTTTGGACAGATATGGACACTGTGGTTTGGATAAAATGCAACAATGTTTCTTTGAATAAATCACCTCTGTACTTCTTAAAAATAGTCCTTCAACTCTGGATGCACTTCAGCCATGTAAATTTCTCAATAGGAAACCATCAATAAAGATGAGACAATATGCTGTATAAATTTCCTGTATGTAGTGTTAAGCAATCATTCCTCCTGGTGAGTTTGTTAGAGATCAACCAACCCTTGCATTTTGCATCTATAAGACCAATCTTCAATATTAAAACCCTGCTCTTTAGAAATGGTCTTCCTCTTGAAAAATATCAAAATCAACAGCTCTTCAAAATGATATAATGTAGTGAAAAGAAAAAACAGACCTAGGTTGGGTGTAAATTTAGTGCACAGTGGTTTAGGAAACACACTCTCTGCTTGTGAGTTTAAGAGATCCACCAACACATCTATACCTCTGCCTCCAATGTTTAACTTCTCATCAACAAACTCTGCCCTTTAATGTGCCGTCACCTTTGGAAACTCTCTGTCAACAAATCTTCAGAATGATACAATATAGTGCAAGGAAAAGGCAGACCTAGGTTAGGTGTAAAATCAATGCATAGTGCTTTAGGAAAACCACCTCTTTACTTGTGAATTTCAAAGGTCAACACTACACATGTACCTCTGTCTCAATGTTAAATGCAATCACCAACAACTCTACCCTTTAGAAAGTGGCCCTTTTCATTTGTGAAGTTTTAAGAAATCAAACACCACTTTTGTACCTCTGCCTCCAAAGTTAGAATCCCATCAACGAACTCTGCCCTTCAGTGTACTGTTCATCCTTAGAATCTCTCTGTCAATCAATTTTCAGTATGAAATAATGTAGTGAAAAAAAGGGGCAGACTATATGAGGCAGGCTGTATGTAATGCCAAAGTTTCCCTGCTTGGTGATCTTTGAAAGTTTGAGCAACACATCTTGTGTCTTGGATCAACATTACATTTTCCAATTATTCCAAATATGCCTTGACTAAGTATACAACGATAATCGACTTTCATGTGTGAAAACAGGTTGTTTGTGCAATTTAAAAAATCACTTGGTATAATCTTTGACCAAGATGACGAGACCCTTTAAAAAAAACCACGAGCTTTGGGCGAGAGGTTATGTGAGTTTTCTTTTCAAAAACGATCGAGGCCCCTCATACATGACCCTAGATTTTGGAAGGGGAAAACCTTTGTTACATCTGACAGACCTAAGCCCTGTCTCTATGACAAAATCTTCTTTTCTGCTTGAACAATAACCCCTACAGCTTTACATTTCAAAACCTTACACAGCAAAAACACTGTTCTTCCTTTCTATTTTAGCTATGGGAACAAGGTTTTGAAAGGTCTTGTATGCTGGGGTGTGAACAATTTGCAGTGGTTTCAACACTCGCTTCCCTCCATAGGCCTCCTTAACAATACATCTATCTTTTTAGCATAGTTGCAAATCAAGGAATACATAGTTCAATTTTGGTATTCGAGATTTTCAAGGGCGGAGTTTGAAATACCTCTTGAAATTGATGGGAAAAAATTTGGAAGAAAACTTGAGTAGCACCGGGATCTTTAGAAGCTGCGCGGCACTCTTTGCAGTCAGCACGTCGCTCATACAATGCTTGTCGGGTCGGCCTGTCGGGTGGTCGGGCGGCCTGTACAGGCGCGTCGCGCCAATGTACAGGCACGTCGCGCTATCAACGGTGGCTCGTGCAATTTTTCGCCCAGGCACGTCGCGCAGTGCAGAAATGTGCAGACTATGTTATTTTGACCAGAATCCTTCTTGTTTGATGCTATGGAGGCGTGGGTTCTAGCTTCAGTTTTGAAATTGACAATATTTCCCTCACACTTACTATTTGATGTCAATTCAAAACAAAAATCCAACGGTCATTTACTTGGAAAAAGAACGATGGTTTTCAACTCTGTTTGTTTTAAAACAGTGGGTTTGTCGTTTTTGAATATGTAAAACCCGAAACATGATTCTGACCCCGAGTTTTAAATTTTGACAAAAACTCAACAAACTCCATCATCTCTGCCATTGTTTTTAACAATGTTGGTGCTATTTCTGATGTAAAGCAACCCACCTTACCACTGTAAAGATAATGTTAAAAAACGGTTATGTTTCTGAAGGACAGGGCTTGCCTTGTTAATGTATTTTGACTGGTGCATTGGTCTTTTGTAAGAGAGACATTCCAAAACCTCAACTCTGTCCCCTGTTTTGACAATTTAGGTGAAATGTTAACAAATAAAAGTCATCTAAAATCTGTCAAAATGCATTCGAAAACTGCTTTATCACTTAACAGGAGATTGCATGTGCCCTTCCAACTTGTTTAATAATTTCTGCTCTTAGGTGATTTATAAGCTTTTCCCTGGGTAATAGCGCCTTCTTTGGTTGCATCTTTCTGCCTATAACTTCCTGTTTTATAGGGATCTCTTGGACTTAGGAGCAGGGATGAGTAGATCTGTCTGTTTTAATCATTGCCTTTAAAGAAACTGCTCCTTGTGGTATAAATGCATGCATATGTTCAATATTTTCTCTTTTCCACTACAGGTACAGTCTGACAGACAGCTCCTTGAAAAGGGAAATCAATACCGTTGCATCATAACAGTAACACTTACCTGTGCAATGACTTTTATTCAATTTCTTTGTATCCTTCCATTGTACTTTTTAGACCCATCAGTTTTCAACAACCTGCAATGGCTTTGGCCATCTGCTAATATATGGAGGAGGCTCTTCATTAGGTAAGGTATCTGAAGGCTTTTTGACAACTCTGTTTGACATAGCTTTTCTCTGGATGTGATGGTGAGTGAACCTCTTGAAAAACATCAATATTAGCACCTCTTCTTGCCAGCATCACTGTGTTTCAGCAGAAACCCTAGCCACAGTGACACTGTTCCTCTGTACTGTTCTAAGGGTGACTAAAATATCATCATAGGTTTTGGTCATCTCATGACAAACCATTTGAAGGATAATCTCTGTAATTATGGAGGTCAGTGTCTTTTGAGAAAACAAGAAATTTCCTTCTGCCTGGGTAATGGCATTTGTTGTCAGCATCTGTTCTATTTGATCTTGTGGATAAGCAGGGTACTTATGATTTGGAATTTTCACCAATGACATGCCTTTCTTCATTTCAACAATTCACATGATTTGAAAGCTTCAGATGACCTCCTTTATCAGACCAGACTCTTTTTCTTAGCATATTCCAAACTCTATTCCTGTTATGACCATCACTCAAATTCATAAAACCTAGAGATACTGTTTCACTGTTCAATACAAAGAAAACCTGGACCTTTGCAATCTTCCAAGTCAATATTGGCCAGCGCCCTCTGCTTGTGGATGAAGGAGGCGCCCTAACCCTCTGCTTGTAAATGAAGGAGGTTCTGGGCCTTGACAATTTACCAGTTTGCTGAGACAGTGGTGTCTTTCCTTACTGTGATTTTCATGCTGGAAAGAGCTGTAAAGTCCAGCTGAGACAGTGGTGTCCCTTTCTTACTGTGATTTTCATGCTGGAAAGAGCTGTAAGGTCCTGATGAGTGACTTTTGTTTTTCAGCTTCATCTCAGGTTCATAATACATTTAGAAGCAGCTGTTCCTCTAACTGTAGATCAAGCATTTAATCCTGAGATGAAGTTATATTTCCTGCTTTTGTAGAAACCATAGAACACTGTGAAAAACCTAATAGTCAGCTTGAGATTGGGGTTTATGCAGTGCTGAGATCTAGGGGATATAAGTGGCGCGACTTTAGGGTTGTTTGTCAATTTCATTTGCAAAGTAAGAGGTCAGTCATGGTAGGTCTGTTGCAGATGGAGGATTTTTGGCTTTTTGATGATTGCCAAGGGTGAAATGTCTTAAAGCGCCACTTCCTAACATAGGGGATACTCTTGAAACAAATGTGGATTTGCCTTTTAAAGCTGATGGGCAGACCAATAAGGCTGAAGCTAGATAGGATTGTGATAATGAGGTTCTGATTTTGACATGGGCGAACTGAAAAGGTAGAAAGGCGAAAAAAAGTTTTAGGAGGGTTTTCTGGATGACATATTGACATAAGGAAATCAGTTTCTAGAAAACTCAGCTGTAGATATAGTCATCACTAACATGTAAAAATACTGATGGCTAACAGTGGCTCCATTTGGGGAGGGCAGCTCCTCGTCAGGAGGTGTCCAGAATTCAGATTTTTGGCTTATGAAGACCAGTGCCTTCTCCATTGGCGCAAAATTTACCCTTCTCTTGATGTTATTTCTGAAAAATGACAGCATGGTTAACATCAATGATACTTCTACCTACCCCACTATCTTTCCTAACATTTTTTTTTCTTCTCTTTGGCGCATTTGAACTAGCAGCCTTTTGACAATGCATATTTTTCTTTTTGCAAAATGAACCTATCTATTTCTACTCTTATATCTGCCGGGAGTTCAGATTAAGTTGATGAACTCCTTCATTTCTCTACCTAAAACTAGATCGACTGTCAAGATTAAGCAGTTTGACAGGATTTCATTCTCTAATCTACAACATGAAATTTAAAAATGATCAAATCAGGATTAAGCAGTTTGATTTGTCATGCATTTGCGGCATAAAAGACAAGCTGCACACAAATGTTATTCTGCAATAAAAGGAAACTAGACAAGCGGGGCTAAGATGTACAATGTGTTTTTCATCCCTCGCTTCTCTCTTTGGTTCTGTTTTAGGCATGTGGAACCAGAATCGCTCCCTAATCTAAGCTCTGTGATAAGTCAATCTTACACAATGTTGACTATCTTGGCACTCACTAACTTATCCGCAAATAAATTTAAACATGCTTAGCTATGATTAGGCTAGATAGCTGAACAAGACATTGGAGCACTAGTAGCGGCACTTAGACTTGCTCGCTTTCTGAAAGACTGTTTTTTGGAATATGGGGCCTTTGTTCTATCTTCACTTGCCCTCTTTTCTGCTTTTTACTGTTTTTGACTTTCCTATCTTTTACTGTTTTAGGCTTTTCTATTTTTTCAATATTTCAAACAATGGTATGTACAATGAATGCAAGTGTTTCAAACTCAAAAATCTTGGAAATGACGGAATTTCAGCATCTTATCCTCGTAAGGATCTCCTCTCACCCTTGGCCCACTTAACTCTTGAAAAGAAAAATTTGGGAAATTTTCTCTCTCTAACATGACATAGGGATTCACGCAAGAATCTCTAAACAGCCCAGTATCCTCCCTCTGTACCTCTTTGAATATCTGATTTCCACTCCTTTCCTTACTGTATGCTTTCTTCAGGTAATGTATGTACTCTTGGTAATTCTTGAAATAGATAGTGACATCATCAAGGTATGCAAAAACACAGAAATTTAAAACTGGGAACATGGCCTTCATGAACAGATTTTTGATATGGGGTGGTTTTGCAATTTTGAACTTGAAATCAGATCTACCTCCCGCAAACTGGAAAAAATCTTTAAGTTGTCTACTTTGCAAAGGAATCTTATGATTATGACCTGAAACATGATCTTGTAAGAACACATGATTAAAAGCACTTTTAATCGGTGAATCATGATCTTGGGTAGAAAAAACATGATTTTTGTTATATGGAGATGCAGTATTATTCCTAAAATCAAAGCAGATTCTATGGCCACTATTTTTCTCCTTGATCATTTCAGTTTGTTTCAGTTTGCTGTGTTTGCTTTTGTTAAAGTTGTTATTTGAGGAAAAGGTAGTGATACAATGTTTTCCCTTGTTTTTTCTGTAGAAATTAGTATTTTGCATGAGATTCCTGATTTTAGCATTTCTAAGTTCTTCATGAAAAGACAAAATATGAGCCAATTTCAGTAGTTCAGGTATGCCGGGATTATAATTGTCATCCTTGCTCATATAAAGTTCATTTGGCATTTTCTCAAGATGTTGAGCTACTGAGGTTATGGTCAAAGTTTTATTTGCAGTAGGAGGGTCACATGATGGTAAATCTTTGAGGTATGGTAGAAACATTAAACTCCCTTTCTCCCGGGTTCCAAATAGGTTTATGATGTGTAGGTCTTCTAAAGCTTTTACCCGTAAGAAATTTCCACAAGTTACTGCTGGTGTTTGACTAAAACTAGAGCAATTTGTTTGATAGTACATGAGGGTTTGTGCTTCTTGCTCTAATCCTACTTTGGAGAGGGGAAACTTACTTTCCTCAAGAGACAACTGTTTATGATCATGGTAGTTTTGAGTGTCCAGTTCATCATAAGGCACCAGGGACAACTGATGTGGTGGATCTAAGTCTTTATCAGTTTCTTCTGACTCTTCCTCCATGTTTACATCAATATGCATAATGAAAGAGTTTAGGTCGGACCGCAAAGAACACATTGGAATGTTATCTGGCCTATCTTGACTGCTGATCATGTATTTCATGTGTGATTCGCGGTATAGAATTCTGGTCTGACCAAACACAGGAATGGTGGCATATGACATGTCTAGTTGGATGTTCCCTTGGAGTTTGGCTCCCCAAGATCTGGATAGGAGCATCCCGACTTGGGAGGAATGTCTGCCACTACTATATCCATGATTAGATGTTTCGCGGGTATTTGGGCCAGACTAAAACAAAGGTCTTTGATCAAACCCAGGCATTGGACTCTGCTTGAATCAAATGAATACAAATCTTTGTATGGTCTTGTGATTTCCAAGCCTAATCTTTCCATTACTACCTTCGGCATAAGATTATGCGAGGCGCCGGAGTCTAGCATGGCATTATGGAGGATTTGGTCGTGGATGTTTAGGCTAATGTAAAATGGAAGAGTAACTCCCTCTTGGAATTTTCCTTCTACCTTTGGACCAAATAATACTTCAGGAATGTCATCAGTGAGATTAACAGTGTTCGCATCATTTCCTAGATTTAAGACTTTTAGTACTTGGGATTTATAAGAGTTTTGGGCAATGAGTTCAGTAAGAGGCATGGTGATTTTGATCTTAGCGATTTCGCCTTCAAAGCTGAAAGGCACTTGAAGTTTAGATATGTTTGTTTCAGCTTTTTCAGCTAAGACCTTGTCTACGTTCTGAGTTTGTTGACCTTGTTTAGGGGTTTTGTTTTCCATAGTTGTTTTGGTGATCTTTGTAGAAGTATCAGGAGTATCTGAGAGAGGACTAGCTTGGGTAACTTTAGCTTGGCTTTGGTCAGTCTTCTCAACCTTGATTTTGTCATTGCCTACTGCTTTCTTGAGGATGGTATTTGGAGCTTTAGCAGTATCAGAGTTACCTTTCTTGACATTATCTTGGTTTCTTTTGCTTCTAAGGTCATATTTCCTGTGGGCTTCTACAATAGCATTTTGAAACTCTATGGCAGGGTCATCGAGATCTTCATAATTGGTCTCATCTTGATCAGGAGAAAAGAACGCTTGTTCTTCTTCGGTGAGGTACACCTCACTCTCATTGTCAGACCCTATGAGGTTTAAATGATGTTCATCAAGAGGTTCCGAGTCCCTATCATCTTCTTCCACATAGTTTTCATTGAATGGTGGCCTGATCTGTTGGTCATTATCCCTTGGTCTGTTTTGGGGCTGCTCCCTCCTAAATTTTTGGTTTCGGTTTCTGATTGGAGGGTTTGGCTGGTTGTCCCTAACAGGAGCTTTTTCATTGATCTTTTCCCACATTTTAGCCATGGATTTGACTAAGTCATCTATTCTGGGATCTAGGGAAGGTGATGAAGTGGAGACCTCATCTCTATATGTGACCTTTCTCTCTGATCTAGTTCGGGCTCTTTTTTCAGCTAAGTTGGCATCTTCTTTTATAGCTATTTGTTGCATTTCCTCCAAGGTAGGGGGATCCTTATCTCTCAGATGATATGTCATGTCAGGATCAAAACCTTCAGGAAATTTTGCCAAAGCTAAACCAAGTGGAGGTTTGAAATGAGGTGGGAGGGAGTTATATACACTGTTGAACCTAGTACAGTAAGCTTGGACACTTTCCCCATTTTCCCGTTTTAGATTGTTATATTATGACAGGATTTGAATGGGGTTTCTTCGGATTTCCCACCTATTTCTGAAAACTTGATGTAGTTCTGGGATATCATGGATACTGTTTGGAGCTAAGCTTTTGAACCATGCTTTGGGTTCACCACCGAGACTTTGGGCGAATATTCTCATTCTGACAGTCTCGTCTTGTACCTCTAGGTATTCATAAGCATCAGTCATCCTACTTATATGTTGTTGAGGTGTGGTGGTGTCTTCTCCAGTAAAGTGTGGGATTTTGTCTTGATATTTGTTTGGGAGAGGAGCTAAAAGCGGTGGCAACACCAAAGGTGCGTACCAGGCTGCCATGACTGGGGCTAATGGATGATGTGCAAGATGAGGACTAGTAGGCTGAAATGAAGTGGTATGAATAGTGGTGGTTTGACCAGGTGTGGCGGATGAATTTGGACTAGTGATCTGGTTTTGAGTAGATCTGGGATGATAGGAGCCAAACTGATAGAGAAGCTGGAAATCAGGAGGAGTGGTGGGTGAAGTTTCTCTAATAGTACTTTGTGGTGGATCTAGGGGTCCAAGATCGTCAAAGTTTATCTTACTATATGATTTGCTTCTGGGAAAAGTTTGTGATGACTCTAATTCAAAAGGTGAATCTAGTAGGATAGTGCGATGTTTAGGTACAGATCTTGTTCTACGGGTGAATCTACCAGAAGCTAGATGATCAGTTTCGGAAGCTTGCCACAGAATCTTCTCTGGGTCATCTACTATGATAGGGGGATTTGGATCTGGATGAGCTCTGGTATTGATTCTTCGTGAAGCCAGATTTTAGATCCAGAGTTTAAAGAGAATGGTATTGGTGAATGTTTTGGATGAATGGTTTTTCTAAAGTTTTACTAAGGTGAAGGATGGTCAAAAGTAAAGGGATGGATTAGTGGAGTCGCCAGGTGAAAAATGGGTTGTTCTTATGAAGATAGCTATGGTCCACCAACAATAACTATTCTGAGAATGTTTTTGGATTTTCTGAGTTTTATGTGCAGCCTATGGTTTGTTAAAGTATCCTAGACTTGTTTCAACACTTTGCTAGGGTGATGAGAACAAAAAAGAGTTTACTCTAAAAATGGGTCTATGGGCTGCTTGCTTGTTTATGGTATCTAAAAGATCAAAAAGTCTATAAAAGTTTGCTGGACTATTATGTACTCGGTGTCTTACCATCTCCCGCTATGTTAGTGAGTGATGGGAAAGGTCTATCGGATAGTAGCCTAGAGTTTGGTGAAATAGTAAGGCTTACTAGAAGTTAGTGGAGTCGCCAGGTGGAAAATCAGTTGTTTTGAGATATACTTGTATGGTCCACCACCAGTAATGTCAAAAGCCAATCTGAAGGAGTATTTTTTGGGGTTTTTTGAGTTTTATGTAGTTCTGAGGTTTGGAAGAGTTTCCTATAATTGACTCATCATTTTGCTAGGATGGTGAGACAACCAGATTCTACTCTTCTAAGTTTGACTGAGATTTTGAGAGTTCCTAAGGGATACCTAGGATGTTTTGACTCAAGGTCCCACCGTGATCGCCATTATGTTAGTGAGCGGTGGGATAAGTCAATCAAACAGTATTCTTAAAAATAAGGGACTTATAGAGTTCTAAGGTGTCCTTAGATTGTCACTAACTCAAAGTCCCACCGTGATCGCCATTATGTTAGTGAGCGGTGGGATAAGTCAATCAAATAGTATTCTTAAAAATAAGGGACTTCTAGAGTTCTAAGGTGTCCTTAGATTGTCACTAACTCAAAGTCCCACCGTGGTCGCCATTATGTTAGGGAGCGGTGGGATAAGTCAATCAGCTAGTAATCTCAAAAAGTCTTTAAAGATGAGGGAAACTAAGTTTTTAATCACTCAGAGTCCCACCGTGATCGCCATTATGTTAGGGTCCCGTGATTTGGCCGATTGGCTAGCCAAATGACGATGTAACATCAAACCAAGCTTTGGAGCCCAAGGACCTAGCCTTCCTAGACTCAGAGAGGGCTCTCTCTATATGTGTAAAAGATGTCGGTGTGTTTTACTTGCGGTGTTCTGATATTAGGCTAGTTATGAAGTATGTTTTTAGTTTTTTGGTTTTTTTAAGTTTGTGAGGGATGAAACTGATCAAATACATAAACTGGATAACAAGATGTAGATAAATTGGGCTATGGGGTCAAACAGGTCAAGGAAGCTATGAGGTGATGATGTAAAGCTGCTGTAGGGCCGATTTGATTCACGGTAGAAGGGATCTTTGGGCAAAATGGATTAAGTGGACAATAAGTTGGTGAAAGACAAGGGATTTCAAGTGTAACTAGTTAATAGAAGACAATAAACATGTAATAGCAAGCCATTAATCATGCTAAGTATAACTATAAGCTAATTAATACATAGAAATCAAACATTCCAGCCATACATAGAGGTATAAGACCCTCTAACTTCGGGAAATGGCTATCAGACTTTGGGGAAAACACATGAGACAAACTAACAACTCATAAACTATGCCGGAACACCTAAACATAGTCTCTAAGTCATTGGGCACTTTGACAAACAAGTTTTCATAGTTTTAGGCAAAGGGCTAGATCGGGACTAGGCCTCCTTGGTTCAACAAGATGATCAACAAATCAGTCAAAGAGAAAGTTTCATGGACAGAAATATGGGCAGCTTAATAGGTAGGTAGGGCAAACCATACATCCTACTCAACATACATAGAACTTATAAATAAAACTTAGCAACAATACCTTAAGTTACTAAAGAGCAGCTAAGAATTCTTTAGCATAACTAAGGGAGAAGAAAACATCAAGCTATGAAGATTCAGGGATTTTGAGGTGCCTCCATGGGCATATCTCAAAATCAATCTCTACTGATCTATAGCAGCAATAAATATGTAATATGAATGAGAACTAGAAGACAAAACACATTAAGAAGCACTATACCATTCTACCATGACAAGGAATCCATCAACAAGCCTTCACCATTCCTCAAAAGCATCCAAGAGGTAGTCCAAAAATCATAACTCAAGTGTATTCTTCAAAGCTCATATGACCAATGCATTAATTCTTCTCTCAAGTTCAGCCTCTGATTTACAATGAGAACCATGGGATAAATAGGCTTGAGGGAGGAAAACCTCATGGAGCAACTAGCTATCCCATTGGCCAAGTCAAAATATCTAAACTTGTCCTTGAGGCTTTGCAAAGCCCAAGGCACAAAAAATCCCATAAAATATCTAAAAAACTGCTAAAAACGGAAATTATATTGACTTTACATGATTTTCCCATGATAAAAATAGCTTAACGCACATTTGGGAAAAGCAGATTTTTGGAGTTCAAAAATTACAAAAATGCTTCATATTTATGCCTGAAAAAGGTTCCCTGACTTGCTGGATGCAAATGGCAGCCTTCCCGATGTCGAAATGAGGCTCATGATGGCTCGTTGGAAAGCTCTCTGTGTCTGCTTTCCGGCGCAAGTGGAATCACCTCAATATGATCTCTGAAAGTCCCTCAAAACTGTACCTGTGTGCAAAAACCCAGAAAATAGCAGGCTGCTGATATGGCGGGCAGAATGTGCAAAAAGAGGGTGTTTTTCGCCAATTTGAGGGGGCGAATGATCTTCAAATGCCCTGAAAATCGCTGGAGACCTGCTCATGGAATTATGGCATCCATGGGTATCATTCTCCTCCCTTGACAACTCATCAAACTGAAGTGGCGAAATTATGAGTTTTTGGCTAAAAACCCAAAAATGCCAAAAAACAAAAAGTTGCTGAAACAGGCCCAAAATTGGCATGCATGACCCTCAAGGGTCCATAGCAACATGCTCCGAAGCTGAGGCCAAAATATCAAGGGCTGATATGCTTTTCCCTTGCTTCCGTGCTAGGCGCTTCTCCTTCAACTTCTTCAATTTCTCTTGTGCAACCTTTAATTTTCGCCTGGCAAACTGATTTAGCTTCTGAAAGTGAAGAGTCCTCTTTCTTTGTAGCTCAAGATCCCTGTTCGCCCTCTCAAGCTTTGTTTCCAAATGCTGGTTAGCTCTCTCAAGCCATGCTTCTTTGTTTTCCTCAATTTCCTGCTCGAAGAGGGCAGTGAGAGGAAAGGCTTCGAAATGAGCTTGTTCTTCTGCTCTTTGTTTCTCCAAGGCTCTTCTAAGCCCTATGGTCCTAGGCCTCTTCCGCCTAGGCTGGTCTTCCTCCTCTTCATCATCAAACTCGCCAATGAGCTCTTCAATTCTTACTTGCGCCTTTTCTGCCTCTTTCTTATACTTGATCGCCCTTGCCTCATGAATGGTTGCATGATACTTCATTTGTTTGTTTTCAACCTCCAAGAAGTGGTTGAAATTCCTCGTCCTTTGAAGGTCTTCTTGTAACACCTCAATTTGCCCCTCTTTGTGAATGAGGAGGTTTTCAAGGATGCGGGCCTCGTTATCACTGTCATCGCTTGGGATAGGGATGACAGCTGATTTACCTCTATGCTTGGTACTTTCTCCAACTATGCTTTTGCCTTTGAAGGCTAATCTGGCGCTTTTTCTCCTTGGCAAGCTAGAAGTTGTCTTTTTGGGCAATTTCCTCTTTTTAGGAACAAATTTGGTCACTGTCAAGGAGGCAGCCTCAGCTTGTTGTCTTTCCTCAACATCCTGTCCAGTTTGTGGCTCAAAAGGCGCTTCAATTGTTTGCTCAACTTGCTGCTCTTCAATTTCTGTCTGCTGCTGTCCCTCTTCTTGTACCTGCTGCTGTTCATCAACCTGTAGCTGCTGCTGATCTTCAAACTCTAGTTGCTGCTGTTCACTAATCTCCAACTGCTGCTGTCCCTCAATATCTAGGTGCTGCTGTTCACTGCCTTCTTTTTCTCCCTGTGGTTCACTGCCCTCTCCTTCTCCCTGTTGACTTGGCTGCCCAGTGGTCATCTTGAGTTTTTTAGGGGTAGGCCTACTAGACAAAGGCACTGGGCGATGGACAGGCTGAGTAGGAGACACATGAACAGGAGGGACAGTGGCGAAATCGGCATGGCTAATGAATGAATCCCATGAAACTCCTTTCTTCTCCAGCTGGTGTAAGAAGATGATTTTGATCAAGGAATGGTGAAAGAGAGAAGGGATTTGCTGAGGTGGAGCTTTCTTTTGGATAGTAGCTGCCATTTTCTCTATGCTTTTGGACAAAAAGTATGGAAGGTTTAATTGCCTGCTCCTAGTAAAATGCATCAACAAGCGAACATGATAGGCATAAATTTGGTTAAACCTCCCTTCACAAGTGAAATATCTCATTATGGCTTTCATCAGTGGAGCATAACTGTCAAGAAGATATGAAAAAGGGAAAATAGCAGTGATGGTTTCCCTATGTTCAGGTTTGATGAAAGGTTTATAATCCTCTAGATCAAGATGAGCTTGTTTAAACCACTTTTCACCATGATACAGGATCTTGGTAGCCTTGGATACATACCTTGGGGAGATTTTGAAGTCAAGACCCGCTAACTGGAAGTGTTTGTCCTTGAATCTCAAAGCGCACAAATGTGTAAGTGGTGAAAAACTCTTGACTTCTTCTATCCTCTGGCAGAAATCAAGACAGCCTACTTCATGGAAATTGAAAAGCACTGATGGGTGAGCATTGATTTCTTCTATGGAGATAGGCTCATATCTCTTATGTGGACTGCTCTTGTGATCTCGCTTTGGAGGCATTCTGACTTTGACCAAACTTTGGAAGAGGCAAACTGCCTTCACTGTATGAAAAATGTTCTGCTGGATTGAAACTAGTCACTAGACTGTTTGGACAGTTTAGACAATGTGGTTTGGATGAAATGCAACAATTTTCCTTTGAATAAACCACCTCTGTACTCTTTAAAAAAAACAGCCCTTCACCTCTAGATGCACTTCAGCCAGGCAAACTTTCTAACATGTTACCCTGTGTGAAGATGGGACAAACTCCTGTGTCAATTTCCTGTATAGAGTGTTAAGAAATCATAGCCACATCTCTGTCTTCAATGTAAAACTGCAATCATCAACCACTTGTCCTTTAGAAGTGGCCCTATTCACCTTTAGAGTATCTCTGTCAACAATTTCTCTGCCTGATAAAATATGGTTTCTAGAAAAGGCAGACCCAAGTTAGGTGTAAAAACAATGCACAGTGCTTTAGGAAACACACCCTTTCACTTGTGAAGTTTAAGAAATCAAACACCACTTTTGTATCTCTGCCTCTAAAGTTAAATTCCCATCAACGAACTCTGCCCTTCAGTGTACTGTTCATCCTTAGAATCTCTTTGTCAATCAACTTTTCAAAATGATACAATATGGTGAAAAAGAGGGCAGACCTAGGTTAGATGAAAAATCAATACACAAGTGCTTAATGAAGGACACTTTCTTAATGAAGTTAAAAAGATCGCCATCACTGTGTGCCTCACCTCCAATGAACAAAATTTATGCAACAACTCTGTCCTTCAATATGTTGTTCACCTTTGGAAACTCTTTGCCAGCAAACTTACAGTAGTGAAAAATACGAGTGAAATAGGGGCATATTGCTAGAAGGGCTTGTTGTGATAAGTGTTTTGATAACCAATGTTCTTCGAGAAATGACCTGCCTCTTGAAAAATATCACAAACAACAACTCTTCAAAATGACACCATATAGTGAAAAGGCAAGAACTAGGTTAGGTGACATATCGGTGCACCATGCTTTTAGGAGGAAACACACCCTTTGCTTGTGAGTTCAAGAGATCTACCAATACATCTATACCTCTGTCTCCAATGTTAGATTTCAACCATCAACAACCTCTGCCCCTCAGTGTTCTGTTCACCTTTGAAAATCTCTGTTAACAACTCTTCACAGTAGTGACAAAATACAGTGAAAAAGGGGGGCAGTTTGCTAAAAGGTGTGCTTGTGAGAAAATGCCAACAATCACTCTGTTCTTGAAATCTTTGATGTCAACCAACACACCTAGCTCCTAGGAGGCTTATAATAATTTAACAATTATGTCCTGTACAGGTGTGCCCACTTTCCACTGTTTTGCATCTCAAGCAAACTACCCCACATATGATTAGACTGTCAATACACAGTATTGGAGCAAAAACTGAGTTTTTAGAAGACTGTAGAGCTTTAAGACAGGGGTTATATGAGTTTTCTCTTTTAAAACAATAAATGGTCCTTTATGAATGCAACCCTCTGGTGATATTGTGAAAACCTATGCTAGGATGAATAACACTTGCAAAATAGGTTTTGAACAACATAAAACAGTCAATCAACAGTTTTCCCCTGTAGCCTCGAGGTGGCTTTGAATAACACGGCAAAATGTATGAGAAATACCTCTAAGATTGATGAAAACCCTTGTGCAGGGCCGAAGTAGCACCAGGGGTCTTCAAAAGCTGCGCGGCACTCTTTTGCAACCAGCACGTCGCGCAGAAAATACTTGTCGGGTCGGCCTGTCGGGTGGTCGGGCGGCCTTGTACAGGCGCGTCGCGCCAACGTACAGGCACGTCGCGCCGACAAAGGTGGCCTGTGTAAATTTTCGCCCAGGCACGTCGCGCAAAAACCCAGGCACGTCGCGCGGTGCAAAAACGTGCAGACTGTGTTATTTCGACCAGAATCCTTCTTGTTTGATGCTATGGAGGCGCGGGCTCTATTTCAACCTTTGAAAATGAAGTTCTTACTTTGATGCTTCAAACTTATATCCTTTTCAAAAAACACCCCAACGGTCACTTCATTTTAAAAGGTAAAACGGAACTTTGGTTTGGTATTTTGTAGAGTTTTTTGTTTTGAAAAAACCTTTGATTCTCTTAACTTCGGTATTCTCAAAACTTACTTTGGAGAGCTGCCATACCTTTGAACACGTGTATATCATGGACTTTAGCACAGGTGTTAGAAGGGGGACCTCCAGCTTTGTCCTTTGAATGATGAGAGAGATGCATTTGTTCCAAACTCAAAAACTAACAATTTATCAAACTACTTCTTTGTCCACTTATAGCATTGTATACCTATTCATCATGCATTCTATAGCTCAACCTTGGCCACTGTTTTACTTTCTCAGTGATAATCCAGAGAAAATTAATTAGAATGTGTCAAAGAGAACTTTGACCAACCTTGGCGATTGTCGTGTTATTCAACATGAGATGGCCTGTGTCCTTCCGATGGATTTGATAATTGCTGCTTCCAGGTGATTCACAAGCTTCTCTCTGGACTGTAAGTGCACTCTTTTGATGACATGTTTTCATACTGTACTTCTCTGTTTACTCAAAAGGAGTTTCTTTAGGCTTCTGGGCAAGGGATAGTGGAGTACTGTTTTAATCATTGCCTTTAAAGAAACTGCTCCTTGTGGTATAAATGCATGCATATGTTCAATATTTTCTCTTTTCCACTACAGGTACAGTCTGACAGACAACTCTTTGAAAAGGGAAATCAATACCTTTGCATCATAACAGTAACACTTACCTGTGCAATGACTTCTATTCAATTTCTTTGTATCCTTCCATTGTACTTTTTAGACCCATCAGTTTTCAACAACCTGCAATGGCTTTGGCCATCTGCTCATATATGGAGGAGGCTCTTCATCAGGTAAGGTATCTGAAGGCTTTTTGACAACTCTGTTTGACACAGCCTTTCTCTGAATGTGATGGTGAGTAAACCACTTGAAAAACATCAATCTTAGCATCTTTACTTGCAAGCATCACTGTATTTCAGAAGAAACCCTAGCCACAGTGACACTGTTCCTCTGTATTGCTCTAAGGGTGACTAAAATATCATCATGTGTTTTGGTCATCTCATGACAAACCATTTGAAGGATAATCTCTGTAATTATGGAGGTCAGTGTCTTTTGAGAAACCAAGAACTTTCTTTCTGCCTGGGTAATGGCAGTTGTTGTCAGCATCTGTTCTTATTTGATCTTGTGGATAAGCAGGGTACTTATGATTTGGAATTTTCACCAATGACATGCCTTTCTTCATTTCAACAATTTACATGATTTGAAAGCTTCAGATGACCTCCTTTATCAGACCAGACTCTTTTTCCTAGCATATTCCAAACTCTGTTCCTGTTATGACCATTACTCAAATTCATAAAACCTGGAGATATTGTTTCACTGTTCAATACAAAACAAACCTGGACCTTTGCAATCTTCCAAGTCAATATTGGCCAGCGCCCTCTGCTTGTGGATGAAGGAGGCGCCCTAACCCTCTGCTTGTAAATGAAGGAGGTTCTGGGCCTTGACAATTTACCAGTTTGCTGAGACAGTGGTGACCTTTTCTTACTGTGATTTTCATGCTGGAAAGAGCTGTAAGGTCCTGATGAGTGACTTTTGTTTTGCAGCTTCATCTCAGGCTCAAGTTACATTTAGAAGCAGCTGTTCCTCTAACTGTAAACTCAAACATTTACTCCATGAGATGAAATATATTTCCTGCCTTTGTAGAACCATAGAAAACTGTGACAAACCTAATAGTCAGCTTGAGGTTGGGTTTTATATAGTGCTGAGATCTAGGGGATATAAGTGGCGCGACTTAGGGCTGCTTGTCAATTTCATTTGCAAAAAGTAAGAGGTCGATCATGGAAGGTTTGTTGCGGATGGAGGCTTTTTGGCTTTTGATGATTGCCAAGGGTGAAATGTCTTAAAACGCCACTTCCTAACCTAGGGGGATACTCTTGAACCAGATGTGGGTTTGCCTTTTTAAAGGCGATGGGCAGAACCAATAGAAATTTGAAGCTAGATAGGATTGTGATATGAGGTTTTGATTTCGACATGGGCGAAATGAAAAGGTAGAAAGGTTAAAAAAGTTTTAGGAGGGTTTTGGATGACATATTGACATAAGGAAATCAGTTTCTAGAAAACTCAGCTGTAGATATAGTCATCACTAATATGTAAAAAAAATACTGATGGCTAACATAATCAACCTATTATTAATCGGGCCTTCCTTGAAGTTGTAAGAAAAGGAAAGAAACCCGAGGTAACCACTAACCAACCTTCAGATACAGAATCTAGCCAATCTGTATCCAGAGAGGGCTCTCTCTTTAAAATTTAGCTTTGTTCTTAGAAAATATTAGGATAGTTATAAGTCCAAGAGTTTTGTTTGAATTTGAATGGTGAAATCCGCCAACTAAGGGCACGATTGAGTATTTCGAGCCATTGGGCTATGGAGTCGAAAGGATGGCTTTTCTTGGATTAAGTTTTTACACCAAAGATGGCTTTGCGTGGGCAAGATAGCCAAACGAGAGAACAATTTTAGATATTAAAGTGAATGGAATGGATTTTGAAGGGATGAAAGGCAATTAAGAATCTTTCAACATGTTCAAAGAAAGAAAGTGAATTATTACAAATAAAGAGCGATTTAAGAATTCTTTACTATAGTAATCAAAATGTTTAAACCAACGAAACAAGAGCAATTAATAATTCATTGTTTATAACCGATTTAGAAGAAAACATTTAGAATAATCACAATTGAAATCGAGTACACTTAAGAAATTTCGATTTATTCTTTTTTGTTAATTATTCAGAAATGGAACACAATGATATTATAAACAGAGATATAAAACTTAAAACATAGGATAGAAATGACTTATTGAGCTGTAGTCCGAGCACATGAATCCTGCAAAAAATTCTTGAGCTTCAATTCATCATCCGGCAAGCCACAAAGAAATTTCTCCAAAGCACTTTTATTCCAAAAATTCAATGTTACAGCAAAGTAGAAGAATCCACCCAAAATAATTCCAAGATTGAAGTATTTATACAAATTCTAAACTAAAATATCTTGAAAAAATATCAAGATTAGTTCACAAATATCTCCAACTATTTTACATAAATAGAACTTAAGTAAAGGACACTCAAACTAATGCATCTATTTGGCACTTTTTTTGATGGATAGGTGATGAAAAAGAGGAGAATTTAAATTTGATCCAACTCTTAGTTGATGATGAGGCATCCAAGTCACTAACTTGCTTCCTTTTTTCGTGAATTATGCTCCAACAATTCACGCAAACTTGGGGTCCAATGATATCTTTGTATTTCTCAATCCGTAATAGATATGTAAAAAGTGAAAGAATTGATTCTAGATAAATATGTTGGTGAGATAAACCTGTTTCATTTTTTCTACAATTCCTCTCCAGACTATGCACAATAGTTTGCTGCAAAAATATGTGTACAATAGAGTTTCTGATTCCGAAAAATAGCACTGTAAAGATATGCATATCTCTCTCAGTCTGAAATTACTTGTGCAAAAAATGGAGATAGGTTTTTGTAGATGGGTCTCTTAGGAACAAAAACCTCGTTCAGTTTTGTATGATGTATTTTGGATTGGCCACAATCCTCTCTGCAAAATGATCACTTAATTGGAATTTTCTGCAAAAAAGTGTTTTCCAACGTTGTTTAATATTTCCAAAACCATAATGGTTGTTAGAAAAGTGAGAGAGGTTTTTGTAGATGGTACTCTTAAGAACATAAAACTCTTTCAGTTTTGCAAAATTCATCTTGGATTGATCACAATAGTTTACGCAAAAATACGACTTAAACAGGAAATTTACAGAAGAATGTACCATTTTGTTGCGTTTTTTCATCTTTTCATCTTTTTGTTTTTTAAATTGTTTTACTTTCACTTTAGATAAACTTCATTGTGTATGGTGAAATTGTTTTCATATTTGTTTAACCCTCAATATCTTCATGTTTACTTTCACTGTTTACTGTTTACTTTTTACTTTTTATCGCTTTATTTTTTATCTGTCTTCACTTTGTCATGAACTTGTATGTTTTGTTTTGTAACTGTCTTCCCCGCTGTTTATCTTCATGCTAGCTGATTTACTTGACTTGGTTTTCAATCTGATACTCTTTAATCCTGATACTCTTTGACTGTTCTTTACTGTGTCCTTTTACCTTCAATGTGTAGTTTAGGTTTTTAATGTCTGTTTCAACAGTAAATCGTTTAATATCCTGTTTCCTTTGCTTGTCTTTCAACTGTATGTTTTATCTTCCATCTCTGTTTGAATAGATTTGATAACACTCTTGGAGTAAACAAGTCTTATGACTAGTATTAAGATTGTTTATCCAAGGATGTGGTCTTCTGATTACCTGTAAAACAAAACAAATTGTTAAGAAAGCATTGGTTTGCAGGGGAGGTCGAAAAGGTTTCATTTGATTTTGAGAGGTCTGTGGAGTGAATCTAGAATGATTTTTGGGAGGTAAACCATGCTCGAATTGGTTAACAGAGGCTTCAGTTGGTGCAGCTGGGTTACAAAGGGTTTTACTACCCAATCAAGTGAAAATGAGCAACACTAGGGTGTTTGGGTTTAAACGGGTAAACGGTTGATATTGGCGGGTAAGCTTTGAATGAACAAGAGTTGATGGCGCTGGACAGTTTGTTTTTTGAAAATCTCTTACATGGGACTTTGGTCGCTCACAGAATAATGAAAATGACACTTTTAATTGTTTGTTTCACAACTTCAAAAGGGTGTTTAATTTTTTATTATTTGATTGGATGACATTAGCATGGTACAGTGGATATGTCACGAGCGGAAAGGTGGTAAGTGGTTTCTATCGCACCGCTTATGAGGGAAGGCAGTTTTAGGCGGAAGGGTAGCGATGCGATACAACGACTCACACGTAGCACGACACTGTTTGAAAACCGCTTGGCCATCACGCGTTATCTTTCGTACGCGGATGGCCAGTGAAATGGATGAGGGTCGTAGATATGTGATGGGTTGATCGGATGGTCGACAGGACAAGGAGATAGCGGGGAATTAACGGTGCGGGCCCAATGTAATTAACTGTTAATTAAACCCATCAGGTGGAATTCGATTGGCTGGGGTCGGTTATTAATTAATCGTGTGGATTAATTAATCCCTGGTACGGTGGATGGTCAGGAATTGTTTATTTTTTATTTTTAAAAACATATATAATATGTTTAAACTCTTTTATATATTTTTATTTATACAATAATTAAATCAATGCGATTTATTTACTGTAGGGGGGCGGGAATAATATTAATGTTATATTTTAGCCAAAAGGGGGTATTTTGTGGGTTTTTAATTTGAATAAAATAGGAATTAAATACTTTTGGCTAAAAAGTCATAATATAAGGGTTTTGGAGATATTACTATAAAAGGATTTATATGAAATAGGAAAAGGTGATTTTCATAGGGAGTTAATATGTAAATTAGAGTTAATATGACAAAGGGACAATGTAAACTCAAAACACTTAAATATAACCAAGAAAGTGAAGATTCAAAAGTAAATGGCATTATTATACTTTCATCACTTAGACTTAGAATAAAAGTGATTTTGAGGGCTTTTCATGAAATATTGAAGGATTTTCCTAAGTAAAATGGGATTTTACTTAGGAAAAGATTATTAAAAGATGAATGAATGTGATAATGGATGATTTCAAGTACTTAGGTCTTTTCAATTATTGGGCCGAGGGTCCGGTCCCTCCAAAAGTCAAGGAAATGCCTTGAGCCCCTTTAATCTTCAAATACCTTAGTGCTTAGGGAAATTAGTGAAATGTTTAGGGAAAATGAGAGGGGAAGTTAATAATTTGACTTTGCTCTGTTGTGAACTTTTTCCAATGTAGTATCTGCCTTTGCACTTGTGATGAAAGTAAAATTGAACACATTTAGAACCATCATTCATCACATGTAATTCTGCAACAACATCTACCTACCCTACTTACTTTACCCTACCATTTTCTCTTCTTTATTAGGGTGCACTTAGACTGGAAAACCCTTATCAATCTTCTTTTTCTTTTACATGTAAAACCTATCTAAGTCTGCAGTTATTACATCCAAGGGCTCAGATTAAACTGTTGAGCACATTTTATTAACTCTACCTATCTACTTATCTGCCAAGATTAAAATGTTTGGTCAGATATTTATTCTCTATTCTACAACATGAAATTGAAACATGAATGAGTCAAGTTTAAACAGTTTGACTCTTCATAAATTGTGGCAAAAGTTTGACAAACTGCACACAATTGCTTATTACAGAAAATGAAATAGTAGTGGCATTTAGACTTGCACACTTTCCTGGTCTATTTTTGTTTGGGGTTCATTTCTTTCACTTTTTTGACCATTTTATTCTTTTCACCCTTTGATTTTTCTTTTAGGGTATACCCTCTTTACATTTTTTTAAATTTTTTGATTTTTTGAAAATATGGAAAACCTTTGCAACAAGAAAAGGTATGAACATATTACATAGCTCATCAAGTCAATCATGAAATATGACACCTATTGGTATAGGAGTCTAACACTGGCTCCACTTGGGGATGGCTTTTCCTGGTGAAAAGTCAAGAACAGCAGGTCAGTTGTCCTCATCCATTGACCTTGGTGAACCTGTAAATGTCTGCTGTCTTCTGCAAACTGAAATCTAATCTGAAACTAAAACAACACACAAAAGTTTTCAAACCAACTTAATGAAAAACTAGGTGAAAATTGAAAACTAAAAAAAAAATGCTCAAAATTCTAAGCTTATTGGCACTCATCTACCTACTCAATCTACTAAAAATATTATTGAATCAGGTAATACAAAAATGCCAATGAAGCCAATCAAGTAGCTGTAACAATAAATGGATAACTTGATTGCTTGTGATCAAAATTGGAAGTATGTTATGATCATGTGCCTTTATAATAAATGATATGATGTGTAAAGGCCACTTTTGATGTATTTGATCCTCATAGATAAAAATGTTTGCAAATTTGGGCTCAAAAGATTCTCCATATAATCTGATATAGGATCAATAAAAGCATGATGTATGTTATTTACTTCTAGGCCTTCAATGACTAATTGTTCAATTGAATTATGAATATTAGACCATGAACTTATTTCTTCAGCCTTGTGTTTGAAAGAATAATCATCTTCAATATGCAAGTCAAAAGATAGTACAATTTCCTCTTGCTTTGGAGAAGGAAGAATTTCAAACAATTCTTTAGGATTTCGGAAATTGTATGACTGAATTTGAGAATGCAAAAGTTTGATTTCATTTTCATAGTTTTCAGAAATTATATCAAGAAACCATTTTTTAACTGAGGAGAACATTTTCTTGATTTCAAGAGAAGAAAGAAAGCTCTTAGAAAATCCTCATCAAGCTGAAGTTCTAATATCTCATCCCTCAAAATAGCTAGTGATTGTTCTAGGAAATTATTTTGAATTGTTAGAACATAATTATCATCATACTGATCATATTTAGGCAAATCTTCAGAAGAAGGAATGTCATCAATTATAAACATTGGATCAACATATTTCTCTTCCAAAAATCCCAATATGTCTTGATTAGATTGGTTGCATTCTTTTTGAAAGTCATTTTTTTTCTCAATAGGAGTGCTATCAAGCAATGGGCCTTTTTGGGAAAGTAGAATAACATGAGCATAAACTTGTTCTTCTGTCCCTTTATGGATAAAAATTTTTGTACATTCATCAACATTAGAAGAAGTAGAAACAATTTCTTCATTATGTAAATATTTTGAGGATGGTTGCATGTTTAGAAGAAAATTGATTTCTTCTTCGGTGAGGGGGGGTGGGAATCTCTGAATTCTTAGATTGAAATGACAATTGCTTTTTCCCTTATCTAAAAATTGATCATGAAGTTGATTATTGTCTTTAACTCCATTCAAAACATTAAATGAAACATCATTTGTTAATACAGAGGGGTTTTGTGGATCTTGATTTATCTCATGACTTATTTCATCTTTGTTTAACTCCTCTTGATTATTATGACATTTAACTTGAGAATGAAATTTTTGGACTTCTTCTAATAACTTTTCAGGAAACCAATTTCCAAAATCTTTATCAATATTTTTAAGGTAATTTATAAGATCTTCATCTTGACCACAACAATTTTCAGCTAATGATAAATATGGAAAATCTTCTTTGTAATGCTCATAAAATACCTTATGAAAATCTTTTAGAGAAAACAAACTTGCAGGTTTGAGAGCTTCGTACCATTCCCTTGCTTTTCCTTCTAAGGTTCCCATGAATATCTTCATGAGGCAATCTTCATGCCAATCACCCTTCAATCTTGATGAGTGTATATGAAATTTAATGAGATGTAGTAAAGGATCATCAATATTCTCATCTTGAAACATGGGCAGATTTTCACCCCAATTTACCTTCGGTAGTTTGTGTGGAAATCCAGGTATGTGATCTCTGATCATGGGAGCATATCTTCGTTTTATTCTTGGATCATCTTGAAAATCAACCATAATGAAAGGCCACGATATCTGTAAAACCAAGTTAGATCCTTATATAAAATACAATACATATTGAAAATCGTTCTTAACATGAAAGAACATAATGTCTTGGATTAAGATCCAAGTTGAAAGCCTGATCTTTCCATATTGTTCTTCCAGGTTCATTCCTCCAGTGGAGTCTTGATTGTGAGATTGATTTTGGAGTCGCCAGGTGGATGATTTTAACCTTTGTGTGTCTGATCCCTGTCCACCATCATAGATCAGATCTAAACCTGTAAAACAATTCTGAAGAAAAAGTTAGTTCTTTAGGAAACCAAATTTTGAGTATTTTATGATTATTTTGTTTTTTTATGAATTTTCAAAACAACTTCTATGATTTCTTTAAGAGGCTTTAGATATGAGATTTAAAATTTCTTAAAGACTTATTAAACTAGAGAAACTGATGAAATGTTTGAAACCAAAGTTCAGTCTATAAACTAGACCGGAGATTGACTGAAGTAGCATTTATTTACTATGCAATTGCAGAGCAAAATAATTTCAAAGGATACCTGGCTAATATTTAGGCTCCGTCTGTAGCTTATAAATCAAACAATAGTAACAATAAAATGATTCATATTCCCCAACGGAGTCGCCACTATGTTATCACTCAGGCCTTCCTTGAAGTTGTAAGAAAAGGAAAGAAACCCGAGGTAACCACTAACCAACCTTCAGATACAGAATCTAGCCAATCTGTATCCAGAGAGGGCTCTCTCTTTAAAATTTAGCTTTGTTCTTAGAAAATATTAGGCTAGTTATAAGTCCAAGAGTTTTGTTTGAATTTGAATGGTGGAATCTGCCAACTAAGGGCACGATTGAGTATTTCAATGTTGGCAATGATGAAGACATGAGATTGTTGACGTGTGTTGTCCTTAATGGCAAACCACCTGATGAAGTTATTCTTGACCTGTTGGACTTGGTGAATGATGTAAATCTGATATGAAATGATGTTTGCTAGCCATATGATGCTGAGTGTTATTCTTGAATGGCAACCCACTTGATGAAGATGATGGCAACTTACTTGATGAAGTTGTGCTTGATAGAATATGTTCTTGATGAAGTAAATCTGATGTATCTACAGTGTGTATAGAAGGCAATGAAGAAAGGAATTCAGCATGTGCTAAATCTTGATGAAAAGAGTATGTCTCTAGGCATACGCGGATTTGTCTAGGGGAAGTCGCGTATGCACGCGGGAAAGAACGTGCCAAGTCGCGTATGGGCAAAAGCGCTCAAAAAGTGCAAAACCAGGGGTAACCACCATGGTATTGACCCATTGTATTGGGTAATGATTCGCCTAAATGACCCCGTCCAGGAATACCATCGGAAGTAATGTGGTTTTGGCTCATGGTATTGAAAAAGGGTAAACCTATATAAGGAGAAGAAATTCATTGTGCAAATCATGGGCGTGGGAGCAAGATGTCTGAGCTTGAATGAATACTTCTCTGTGAAGTATATCTGTATGGAAAGGGTAAAGGTTTGATAATAGATCTGAATCTATGATGCACCTATGAAGAAATGATGAAGCGAAATATCTAGATCTGGAATGTATTTGTATCTGCTAGATCTGTTTATGTAAGGCTTAGATCTGAGATGAGGCGAACATCTGTCTGAAGTAAAAGGGTAAATCTGAACTGAATATCTGATCTGAAGAAGTATGCTGCTCTATAATGGTTGAAGATCTATACGCTAGTTCACTGCATAGGAAGCGCGTATATACGCGGCTTCGCTGAAGAGAAAGCGCGTATGCGCACAAATTTGTACTGAAGTATACGCTGGTTTATGTGGATGGAAGCGCGTATATACGCGACATCAGAGAAAGGAAAGCGCGTATGCAAACTAGGGTTTGCTGAAGTCTGTGGTAAGAAATGTCTGATCTGTTCTGCTGGTTTACTGATATCTGTCAGTGAGTTACATGTATCTGTTTTATGGTTGACTGTGCTTAAAAGTATGGAAAGGGTCTATTCTGAAAATATGATGAAACGTGGCCTGCAAGTGGTGTCCTAAAGGAAGCTTTGATCCGGGGCAAGAACGATGAAACATGGTCCATAGAGGTGCCGAGGTTGTAGCCTTCACCGTGGGTCGTAGCTCCTCTCCAGGTGAGGCCGGTAAACAAGATCGGGGTCGAGTTTCCCGTAGAGAGTGTCGGAAACGAGTCGGGGTTGGAGCCCTTCCAGAGAGGCCGGAAACGAGCGGGGGAAGCTCGCAGGCCGGTAGAGTCTGCACCATCACATATGTTGTAAGATGTTTTATAATAAAATATTATTGAAGGCCGATAACCGCAATGGGTGATTTTCCTGACTTGGCTCACCCTTAAATCCTGGTGTTCATGTGTGATGCTTTGTGTGATGGCTTATTCTGTTCTTACTGCACTTGTTTACTGTTTATTAAACATCTGATGAATGAATGATGGAATGATATAAGTGAAGAATTAATGACATAGTTAGATCTCTGTGTATACGTGAGTTTCATAAAGGGTATCCGCGTATATATGCGATTCTGTATTAGGAAAGTAGCGTATGGGTTTTAGAAGCAAGAAAAAGAAAAAGTTGTGAATATGCAGTAAATACTGATTCACCCCCCCTCTCAGTATTTTTCCCAACAATTGGTATCAAAGCAAGGTCCTTCTGCAGAAGCTTGATCGCTTGAAGGAGATCTGTCGCAATGGGAAGTCAAGAAGGAGTGATGACTATAAAACCACCTCTGTTCAATGGAAGCAATCTGATATTTGGAATGGTCAATCTGATATTTGGGATGGTATGAACAAAAGCTTATCTGCAAAATCTTGGTGCAAAGGTATGGGCAATCATGAAAGAATGTGAACTAGAATCTAGAGAAGAAAAGGATACTTTTGTGGATATGCTAGAAGACAATAATTTGCTTGAAGAAAACAATCATCTCAAAGTAAGCCTAGAAGAAAAGAACATAATCATAGAGACTCAAGAAAATCAGCTTGAATCAAAAGAAAAACGCATTGAGGAATTGGAGTGTGAAGTAGTAAATCTAAGAAAAGATAATGAGAAAGTGAAATCTCTCAATCTTAGATTTGCTAAAGGTTCAGAAACCTTAGAAGAGATTATCAAGGTACAACGGTCTCCTCTTATAAAAACAGGTCTTGGATATACTGGGGAATCTTCCCAGACTTCAGCACCAAATTTTCTAAAAGCAGCCACAACTGGTTCACTACATTCAGCCACTCAGCAAGGGAACAAAGGATCTTTACAGGTAAAGCATGATCATCTCAATTCAAGGAACACTAACAGGGAGATATTTCAAAGAAACTACAACCAACAGGTAACTTCTAATAGAAGATCTCATGATCACAAAAATTTCTACTTCAATGGACAATGTTTCTCATGTCACAATTTTGGTCATAAAGTTGTTCAATGTGTTGCATATAAAACCATCATGACAAGAGAAGCAAGAGAGAAAAGGATGAATATTGAACCAAAGAAGAACACCTATAACAAATTTTCTCCTCTTCAAAACGAAGTTGAATGTACTTATTGCAATAACCTTGGTCATGAAGAATCTGAATGCAGGAGCAAGGTCTAGCCAAAAGAACATGTTCCCTCAAGCTCTAAAGTGTGGAAAAAGAAAGAAATAGCAGTTGAAAATTGTGGGATAGCGTTATTTGCAGAAGGTGAAGAAAATCAATGGTACATTGATAGTGGGTGCTCAAGACACATGACAGGTGACAAAAGCAAACTTTTTGCATATAATGCTCTAGAAAAGGAAAAGAAAGTTACATTTGGAAATGATACTCCTGTTGTAATTAAAGGAAAAGGGTCAGTGTTTCTAAAAGAAAAGGTGAAAGCTAAAGATGTCATGTATGTGGATGGATTAAGGCATAACCTGTTAAGTGTAAGTCAAATGTGTGATCAAGGAACAGAAGTTGTTTTTAGTTCAAAAGAATGTGTGGTGGTTCGTGATCTTGATACAGGTAAAATTATCATAAAAGGGAAAAGAAATCCAAGCAACCTGTATGTACTGAAAAACTACAAAGATCGGTGTTACTTGAGCAAATCTTCAGAAAATTGGCTATGGCATAGAAGGCTGGGGCATCTGAGCTTCTCTCAAATCAACAAAGCAAACAGACTTCAAGTTGTTCGTGATCTTCCCAATATTAATCCACCAGAAAATATCATATGTGAATCTTGTCAAATCGGTAAGCAGACCAGAGTACGATTTAATGCCAAAGAAGGATCATCAAGTAAGCCTCTTGAACTCATTCATACTGACTTATGTGGACCTATGAGGAAAAAGTCACTACGAGGGGAAGAATACTATATCTTATTTATTCATGATTACTCTAGAATGTGTTGGATCGGGTTCATGAAACACAAAGATGAAGCATTTGAAAAATTTCAAAGCTTCAAAGCACTGGTTGAAAATGAATTGGATCTAAAAATCAAGTGTCTTAGATCTGATCGAGGTGGAGAATATACATCAAATGAATTCCTTGAATTTTGTGAACAACATGGCATAAAAAGACAGTTCTCTGTAGCTGGCACTCCACAACAAAATGGCGTAGCAGAGAGAATGAATAGAAAAATTCAACAAATGGCTAGAGCTATGCTTAATGACACTAGAGCACCTGACACTTTCTGGGCAGAAGCAACTCATACAGTAGCAAACATTCACAACAAAGCACATGTTCGGGTAAACAGTGATAAAACTCCATATGAACTCTGGTATGGAAAATCTCCCACTGTAAAGCATTTTAGAGTTTTTGGAAGCAAATGTTTTATCAAAAATAATGATGAAAAGCTTGGCAAGTTTGAACCTAGATCAGATAAAGGAATATTTCTTGGTTATCCATCTTCAAGCAAAGCATACAGATGTTATAATGAAAGGCTTCGAAAGATTTTTGAATGTATTGATGTTGTTATTGATGAGTCTCCTGCAGCCCCTAAAGAAGAAAATCAAACAACAAAAGAAGATGATGGTGAATTATTCCCTTCTACAGTAAATAGAAATGATATAGATAGTGAATCCAATGAAGAACCTGAAAATGATCTATCTGAAAAAGCTCCTTCCAGATACGTTCAAAAGAATCATCCTGAATCTCAAATTTTGGGAGACAAGGAATCAGGTGTACGAACAAGGAGAACTCTTGTGGGATCTTCTAGTCATCTGGCACTACTATCCACAATTGAACCACTTAATGTCAATCAAGCTAGCAAAGATGAAAGTTGGAACCAAGCCATGAATGAAGAGCTTGATCAAATTGAAAAGAATGACACTTGGGAATTGGTACCAAGACCACATGATAAAAATGTCATTGGAACTAAATGGATTTTCAAGAACAAGTTAAATGAGAATGGGGATGTTGTACGAAACAAAGCTAGACTGGTTTGCAAAGGGTATACTCAACAAGAAGGTATAGACTTTGAAGAAACTTTTGCTCCTGTAGCTAGACTTGAAGCCATAAGAATGTTTCTTTCTTTTTCAAGTTGTCAACAAATCAAAGTTTATCAAATGGATGTTAAATCTACTTTTCTTAATGGTGATCTAGAAGAAGAAGTATATATAGAACAACCGGAAGGATTCATTTTGGGAAATGATGAAAATCTTGTTTGTAGACTTAAAAAGGCTCTATATGGTCTCAAACAAGCTCCAAGGGCATGGTATTATCGCCTTGACAAATATCTTCATCAACAAGGATTCTCAAAGGGATCTGCTGATAACAACTTATACACAAAAGTTGAAAATGATAAACTATTGATTGTGGTTTTATATGTTGATGATATCATTTTTGGAAGTAACGAAGAATCTATGAGTCAAAAATTTACTTCTGTCTTGCAGCAAGAATTTGAAATGTCCTTACTTGGGGAACTAACATTCTTTCTTGGCTTACAAGTGCATCAATCTGTAGATGGTATATTCCTATCACAAGAAAAATATCTTAAGCAAATTATAAAGAAGTATGGCATGGAAGAATGCAAACCTGTAAGTACACCAATGATAACCGGATGCAATCTCAGTTCTCATAATGATTCTCCCACGGTGAATCAACCAGAATACAGATCAATGATAGGAAGTCTACTTTATCTCACTGGTACTAGACCAGACATTATGCATGCAGTTGGGATTTTTGGACGATTCCAAGCTAATCCAAAAGAGTCTCACCTTCAGGCTGTCAAAAGAATATTCAAATATCTACAAGGAACTCAAGATTTTGGTCTATGGTATCCAAAGAATGCTGACCTTACTCTTCATGCTTACACTGATGCAGATTGGGCTGGAAGTGTTGATGATCGGAAAAGCACTAGTGGTGGTGCATTCTATATGGGACCCCGCTTAGTATCTTGGTTCAGCAAGAAGCAAAATTCTACTGCCTTATCTACAGCAGAAGCAGAATATGTGGCTGCCGCATCTTGTTGCACTCAACTACTTTGGATGATGCAAACCTTACAAGATTTTCAAATCAAATGTACATCTCCTATCTCCATTATGTGTGATAATACAAGTGCCATCAGTATCTCAAAGAATCCTGTTATGCATTCGAAGACCAAGCACATTCCCATCAAGTATCACTTCTTACGTGAACAAGTGCTTGAGCAAAAGGTGAAGCTGGAGTATGTTCCCTCCAAAGAACAAGTTGCTGATATCTTTACCAAACCTCTACCCAGGGAAGCATTCGAGTATCTAAGACAGAAGCTGGGAGTGTTCTCTGCCAGTCAAAAGAACAAATCTGCATAAATTCAGAAGATTAAATAGGATACGCGGTTTTTCTGATGTACAGTCGCGTATATACGCGAGTATATGAACATAAAGTCGCGTATGAACAGTTGCTGACTAATTTTTGGTTGGTGTCAGCATTCTGCAGTACTGATTGGTTTTTCTGGTTATGTTTCTGCCTGACAAAGCATCTGATATGAAGAAGACAGGTACAGGAAGGACAAGTTCAGGGGGAGATGAAGGAATGTGAAAATTTCTATGCTTCACTTTCCATACGCGGGTTCGGTGAACAAAAGTCGCGTATACACGCGAGTTCCAGCAGACACAGTCGCGTATGCATTAATGATAAGAGAATTTATATGATAAATGAAGATCTGGAACAGAGGTTCAGGGGGAGCATCAGTCTGCTTTCGAACATATCATGTAGAGTTTGTTGCTGATGACTTGCTGTTGAAGGTGTTTCAGGTTGCACAAGTTAAGGAGGAGCCTTGGCCATTTGGAAAGAATGCATTGGATGCACATTTTCAAGGGGAGAGTGACATTGCTGAGTATAATGCATTGTTGGCATTATGATGGTTCTGAAATATGATCTCTTTCTTGAGGTCTTTTTGGTTTTGATTATGAAAAGTCATATTTGTTTTTTGATGAAAAGGTCAAGTTGGGACCCATGATGTAAATTTGCTTGGTGGGGTAGTTGAGTCAAAGTTGTAAACCCACTTGGTTGGGTAGTTGAGTCTCATATGTAAATCCACTTGGATGGATCTTTGATGTAAGTATGAGTCATTGGTGATAGGAAATTCATAGAGTCATGTACTCCATTGGAAAATATGTTTGAAGATTCAGCATGAACTCAGGGGGAGCTTGGTCACTTCAGTATATATCAGATCTGTAGAACGCTTCTTCCACATGAGGAGAAAAGGGGGAGAGTATGTTGGTTTTGATCCGCCCTTTGCCCTTGATGTCAAAGGGGGAGAGTGACATGGTGTTTGAATGAAGAATGGTGTCAAAAATGGAGAAAGTGACATGGTGTCCTTGTGATTCTTAATGTACCTATCTGATGTGGTAACCAAACACCATCGTGGTTGCCATCAAGTCCAAAGGGGGAGATTGTTGGCAATATGATGCAGAGTGTTGTCCTTGATGGCAACCCATTGAATGAAGATGAAGACATGAAAGTGTTGACATGTGTTGTCCTTGATGGAAAACCACCTGATGAAGTTATTCTTGACCTGATGGACTTGGTAAATGATGTAAATCTGATATGCAATGATGTTTGTTAGCAATATGATGTTGAGTGTTGTCCTTGAATGGAAACCCACTTGATGAAGATGATGACAACTTACTTGATGAAGTTGTGCTTGATAGAATATGTCTTGATGAACTAAATCTGATGTATCTACAGTGAGTACAGAAGGCAATGAAGAAAGGAATTTAGCATGTGCTAAATCTATGGTGAAAAGAGTATGTCTCAAGGCATACACGGATATGTCTAGGAGAAGTCGCGTATGCACGCGGGAAACAACGTGCCAAGTCGCGTATGGGCAAAAGCGCTCATAAAGTGCAAAACCAGGGGTAACCACCATGGTATTGACCCATTGTATTGGGTAGTGATTCGTCTAAATGACCCCGTCCAAGAATACCATCGGAAGTAATGTGGTTTTGGCTCATGGTATTAGGAATATGGTATTGTTTTGGCTCATGGTATTGAAAAAGGGGCTCATGGTATTGAAAAAGGGTAAACCTATATAAGGAGAAGAAATTCATTGTGAAAATCATGAGTGGTGGTGCAAGATGTCTGAGCTTGAATGAATACTTCTCTCTGAAGTAGATCTGAATGGAAAGGGTTACAGTTGAATGATAGATCTGAATGTATGATGCACCAATGATGAAGAAGGGGATCTAGATCTGAAATGTACTTGTATTTGCTAGATCTGTTTATGGAATGATTAGATCTATGATGAGGCGAACTTCTGTCTGAGGTAAAGGGTAAAATCTGAAGTGATGTATCTGTTGTGAAGGATTGCAATGACATAAAAATATGAAGAACCATACGCTAGTATCTTGAAGAGAAAGTGCGTATGCACAATGAAGTGGATGTGTTAGAAGATATGGTTTATGTGAACGGAAGCGCGTATATACGCGACATCAGCGAAAGGAAAGCACGTATCACACTAGGGTTTGCTGAAGTCCGTGGTAAGAAATGTCTGATCTGTTCTGCTGGTTTACTGATATCTGTCAGTGAGTTATATGTATCTGTTTCATGGTTGACTGTGCTTAAAAGTATGGAAAGGGTCCAGTCTGAAAATATGATGAAACGTGGCCTACAAGTTGTGCTCTTTTGAAGTTGTTGGATCCAGTGTGAAAATTGATGAAACGTGGTCCATAGAGGTGCTGAGGGTTGTAGCCTTCAGTCAGGGGGTCGTAGCTCCCTTCCAGGTGAGGCTGGTAAACGAGATCAGGGGGTCGTAGCTCCCTTCCATGTGAGGCTGGTAAACGAGATCAGGGGGTCGTAGCTCCCTTCCAGGAGAGGCTGGTAAACGAGTCAGGGGGTTGGAGCTCCCTTCCAGGAGAGGCTGGTAAACGAGCGCAGGTGGGTGCCTGCGTGCTGGTCAAGTCTGCGCCAGCACATATGTTGTCAGATGTTTTCTCTATAATAAAATATTGAAGGCTGAGCAACTGCAGCGGTGGTTTTCTCCCGACTTGGGTTTCCACCTAAAAATCCTGGTGTTCATGTGTGATGCTTATGTGTGATGGTTTATTCTGTTCTTACTGCACGTGTTTACTGTTTATAGAACATCTAATGAATGAATTATGGATTGATATAAGTGAAGAATTAATGGCATAATTAGATCTCATGTATATGCGAATTTTATGAAGGATATCCGCGTGTATACGGTAGTTGGCTTCAGAAAAGTAGCGTATGGGTTTTGGAGCATAAAAAGTAAAAGTTTTGAATATGCACTAATCTTTGATTCACCCCCCCCCTCTCGTATTTTCCCAATCAAGCAACTACCCCCAA